>CM050169.1:182366779-182588414 GCA_027410445.1 Discoglossus pictus | reverse complement strand
TTTTTCCTAACATGCCTCACCCTAACACCCCTTACACTTATCCCTAACAGCCCTTAACCTAAAACCTAACCCTAACATCCCTTACCCTAACACCCATCACACTTATCCCTAACACCCCTTACCCTTACCCTAACACCCCTCACACTTATCCATAACACCCATCAACCTAACACCTAACCCTAACCCTAAGACCTAACACCCCTCACACTTATTCCTAACATGCCTCACCCTAACACCCCTTACACTTATCCCTAACACCCCTCACCCTAACACCCCTCACCCTTAGCCCTAACACCCCTCACCCTAACACCTAACCCCCTCACCCTTATCCCTAACACCCCTTACTCTAACACCCCTCACACTTATCCCTGTGTCTCTTTCCCCCCTTATCATCAAGGGAGGGGGGAGGATGATGAGGGAGGGGGTAAAGAGATACAGGGGAGGATGATGATGGAGGGGGATGTTAGGTTATTTATACCCTTTATGGATTAAAACCAGACTCTGCATCAACTATGGTAATTTTCCGTGGGGAGTTTTTGACATGGATCCCCCTCCGGCATGCCACAGTCCAGGTGTTAGTCCCCCTTAAAACAACTTTTCCATCACTATTGTTGGCCAGAAAGAGTCCCTGTGGTTTTTAAAATCCGCCTGCCCATTGAAGTCTATGGCGGTTCGCTGGGTTCGGCGAACATTTGCTTGCGGTTCGCATTCGCGGGTTCGCGAACCGAAAATGTTATGTTCGCAACATCACTATAATTGACTCATTGTGGGATTCCATTTATTACATTTATCTGGGGTAATATAGACACTGTGGAGTACTTTGAGAGAACTTTTAAGAATACTATATCTAATGAACTCCCTGAGAGGATCGACCAAGCTTCATCCCAAGATTTTGTGTACTGTGTCGTAGCCAATTAAATATGGCATGTGTCATGAGCTGGCTTGGTGGGTATAACAGGTGACATGTAGGCATTCTGCACTCATATCAACCATTGCTGTCATGGAAAAAAGTGTGACTTATGACACTTTGAAAAGGGGATCATCATTGACTTTCAGATCAAGGGGGTTATCTATCCATCCTTGCAGATAAAGTACAACCCATACATGTTAACTGTCTTTCCTGAAGTGGATGGGATCTTCCAGCAGGATGGACAATGCAACATGTCATAAGTCCAGAATTGTCCGGGGAGTGGTTGAAGGGAGCACGGCAAAGACTTCCAAAGTACTTCCTTGGCCTCCAAATTCCTTGGACCACCTTGATCACCATGTTAGCCATATGGATCCTCTATCCACTCAATCCTTAGTAGCTGTCAGATGCACTGTAGTCTGCATGGCTCCAGATACCCTTGCCAACCTGTCCAGCATCTTATTGACTCACTACCTACGCATAACTGCTGTCTGTGCGGCACATGGCATTTTTGGGGGGATATTAGCTAGTAGTCATAATAATGTGACAGTTTGGCGAGTGCTGATTGGTGGGAAGTATAGGAGCAGAGAAAGGAGCTACAGGGGTTTAGTAGAGGGGCAGGGGTGCCAGGATATCTACTTCCCCCAGCCAGGTGTTGGCTTACCTCCCCATCAAAGGGTCAGACCTTCTACATAGCATCCGGCCTCCCCAGGGGGTGGGGTGGGGGTGAGGCTTTGTCTCCACTTGGGAAGTTGGCTGTCTGGGAATCAAGTGAGGCTAAGTGGGGGGAATGTAGAAAGCTGGTGGGGTGGCTGGGGGGCGTGTCTGGGGGCTTATTGACACCTTCAAGCTCACCCTAACACCCCTCACACTTATCCCTAACACCCCTTACCCTAACCCTAACTCCCCTCACACTTATCCCTAACACCTAACCCTTAACATCCCTCACCCTAACACCTAACCCTAACACCCCTTACACTTATCCCTAACACCCCTCACCCTAACACCTAACCCTAACACCCCTCACACTTATCCCTAACACCCCTCACCCTAACCCTAACACCCCTCACACTTATCCCTAACACCTAACCCTAACACCTAACCCTAACACCCCTTACACTTATCCCTAACACCCCTCACCCTAACTACTAACCCTAACACCCCTCACACTTATCCCTAACGCCCCTTACCCTAACATCCCTCACACTTATCTCTAACACCTAACCCTAACACCCCTCCCACTTATCCCTAAAACCCCTTACCCTAACCCTAAACACCCCTCTCACTTATCCCTAACACCTAACCCTAAACACCCCTGACACTTATCCCTAACACCCCTCACACTATCCCTAACACACCTCACCCTAACCCTAACACCCCTCACACCTAACCCTAACATCCCTCACCCTAACACCTAACCCTAACACCCCTTACACTTATCCCTAACACCACTCACCCTAACACCTAACCCTAACACCCCTCACACTTATCCCTAACACCCCTTACCCTAACCCTTACACACCCTCACACTTATCCCTAACACCTAACCCTAACACCCCTCACCCTAACACCCCTCACACTTATCCCTAACACCGCTCACCCTAACTCCCCTCACACTTATCCCTAACACCCCTTACCCTAACCCTAACCCCCTCACACTTATCCCTAACACCTAACCTTAACATCCCTCACCCTAACACCTAACCCTAACACCCCTTACACTTATCCCTAACACCCCTCACCCTAACACCTAACCCTAACACCCCTCACACTTATCCCTAACACCCCTCACCCTAACCCTAACACCCCTCACACTTATCCCTAACACCTAACCCTAACACCTAACCGTAACACCCCTTACACTTATCCCTAACACCCCTCACCCTAACTACTAACCCTAACACCCCTCACACTTATCCCTAACGCCCCTTACCCTAACATCCCTCACACTTATCTCTAACACCTAACCCTAACACCCCTCCCACTTATCCCTAAAACCCCTTACCCTAACCCTAACACCCCTCACACTTATCCCTAACACCTAACCCTAACACCCCTGACACTTATCCCTAACACCCCTCACACTTATCCCTAACACACCTCACCCTAACCCTAACACCCCTCACACCTAACCCTAACATCCCTCACCCTAACACCTAACCCTAACACCCCTTACACTTATCCCTAACACCACTCACCCTAACACCTAACCCTAACACCCCTCACACTTATCCCTAACACCCCTTACCCTAACCCTTACACCCCTCACACTTATCCCTAACACCTAACCCTAACACCCCTCACACTTATCCTAACACCCCTTACCCTAACCCTATCACCCCTCACACTTATCCCTAACACCTAACCCTAACACCCCTTACACTTATCCCTAACACCCCCTTACCCTAACCCCCCTCACACTTATCCCTAACACCTAACCCTAACACCCCTTACACTTATCCTAACACCCCTCACCCTAACACCCCTCACACTTATCCCTAACACCCCTCACCCTAACCCTAACACCCCTCACACTTATCCCTAACACCCCTCACCCTAACACCCCTCACACTTATCCCTAACACCCCTTACCCTAACCATAACACCCCTCACACTTATCCCTAACACCTAACCCTAACATCCCTCACACTAACACCTAACCCTAACACCCCTTACACTTATCCCTAACACCCCTCACCCTAACACCTAACCCTAACACCCCTCACACTTATCCCTAACACCCCTCACCCTAACCCTAACACCCCTCACACTTATCCCTAACACCTAACCCTAACACCTAACCCTAACACCCCTTACACTTATCCCTAACACCCCTCACCCTAACTACTAACCCTAACACTCCTCACACTTATCCCTAACACCCCTAACCCTAACATCCCTCACACTTATCTCTAACACCTAACCCTAACACCCCTCCCACTTATCCCTAAAACCCCTTACCCTAACCCTAACACCCCTCACACTTATCCCTAACACCTGACCCTAACACCCCTGACACTTATCCCTAACACCCCTCACACTTATCCCTAACACCCCTCACACTAACCATAACACCCCTCACACCTAACCCTAACATCCCTCACCCTAACACCTAACCCTAACACCCCTTACACTTATCCCTAACGCCCCTCACCTTAACACCTAACCCTAACATCCCTCACACTTATCCCTAACACCCCTTACCCTAACCATTACACCCCTCACACTTATCCCTAACACCTAACCCTAACACCCCTCACACTTATCCCTAACACCCCTTACCCTTACCCTAACCCCCCTCACACTTATCTCTAACACCTAACCCTAACACCCCTTACACTTATCCCTAACACCCCTCACCCTAACACCCCTCACACTTATCCCTAACACCCCTCACCCTAACCCTAACACCCCTCACACTTATCCCTAACACCCCTCATCCTAACACTAACACCCCTCACACTTATCCATAACACCCATCAACCTAACACCTAACCCTAACATTCTCACACTTATCCCTAAGACCTAACACCCCTCACACTTATTCCTAACATGCCTCACCCTAACACCTAACCCTAATACCCCCTTACACTTATCCCTAACAGCCCTTACCCTAACACCTAACCCTAACATTCTCACACTTATCCCTAAAACCTAACACCCCTCACACTTTTTCCTAACATGCCTCACCCTAACACCCCTTACACTTATCCCTAACAGCCCTTAACCTAAAACCTAACCCTAACATCCCTACCCTAACACCCATCACACTTATCCCTAACACCCCTTACCCTAACCCTAACACCCCTCACACTTATCCATAACACCCATCAACCTAACACCTAACCCTAACATTCTCACACTTATCCCTAAGACCTTACACCCTCACACTTATTCCTACTCATGCCTCACCCTAACACCCCTTACCTTATCCCTAACAGCCCTCACCCTAACACCCCTCACACTTAGCCCTAACACCCCTCACCCTAACACCTAACCCCTCTCACCCTTATCCCTAACACCCCTTACTCTAACACCCCTCACACTTATCCCTGTGTCTCTTCCCCCCCTTATCATCAAGGGAGGGGGGAGGATATGAGGGGGAGGGGGGTAAAGAGATACAGGGGAGGATGATGATGGAGGGGGATGTTAGGTTATTTATACCCTTTATGGATTAAAACCAGACTCTGCATCAACTATGTAATTTTCCGTGGGAGTTTTGACATGGATCCCCCTCCGGCATGCCACAGTCCAGGTGTTAGTCCCCTTAAAACAACTTTTCCATCACTATTGTGGCCAGAAAGAGTCCCTGTGGTTTTTAAAATCCGCCTGCCCATTGAAGTCTATGGCGGTTCGCTGGGTTCGCGAACATTTGCTGCGGTTCGCATTCGCGGTTCGCGAACCGAAAATGTTATGTTCGCAACATCACTATAATTGACTCATTGTGGGATTCCATTTATTACATTTATCTGGGGTAATATAGACACTGTGGAGTACTTTGAGAGAACTTTTAAGAATACTATAGTCTAATGAACTCCCTGAGAGGATCGACCAAGCTTCATCCCAAGATTTTGTGTACTGTGCGTAGCCAATTAAATATGGCATGTGTCATGAGCTGGCTTGGTGGGTATAACAGGTGACATGTAGGCATTCTGCACTCATATCAACCATTGCTGTCATGGGAAAAAAGTGTGACTTATGACACTTTGAAAAGGGGATCATCATTGACTTCAGATCAAGGGGTTATCTATCCATCCTTGCAGATAAAGTACACCCATACATGTTAACTGTCTTTCCTGAAGTGGATGGATCTTCCAGCAGGATGGGACAATGCAACATGTCATAAGTCCAGAATTGTCCGGGAGTGGTTGAAGGAGCACGGCAAAGACTTCCAAAGTACTTCCTTGCCTCCAAATTCCTTGGACCACCTTGATCACCATGTTCGCCATATGGATCCTCTACCACTCAATCCTTAGTAGCTGTCAGATGCACTGTAGTCTGCATGGCTCCAGATACCCTTGCCAACCTTCCAGGCATCTTATTGACTCACTACCACGCATAACTGCTGTCTGTGCGGGCACATGGCATTTTTGGGGGATATTAGCTAGTAGTCATAATAATGTGACAGTTTTGGCGAGTGCTGATTGGTGGGAAGTATAGGAGCAGAGAAGGAGCTACAGGGTTTAGTAGAGGGGCAGGGGTGCCAGGATATCTACTTCCCCCAGCCAGGTGTTGGCTTACCTCCCCATCAAAGGGTCAGACCTTCCACATAGCATCCGGCCTCCCCCAGGGGGTGGGGGTGGGGGTGAGGCTTTGTCTCCACTTGGGAAGTTGGCTGTCTGGGAATCAAGTGAGGCTAAGTGGGGGAATGTAGAAAGCTGGTGGGGTGGCTGGGGGCGTGTCTGGGGCTTATTGACACCTTCAAGCACATACAATTTAGTGGTTAACCTCAAGACAATGTATCAAAGGGATATCACTAACAAAGTAGTTAACATATATTGACCTTTGTCTATTGACACAAAGTGTTTCAGTTGTTGTCTAACAACCTAGATAACTATGCATGATGTCTAAATCAGTGCTGCAGACAGCCCCATTTAAGTCAACAGAGCCTATGTATTAAACACACCTCAAAACACAATTTTAATATACAATAACAATAATCGCATCAGATGGGAAAATTGGAAATTGGGCTCCAGTAGAATATTCTATGCAGGATTCTGGAGACAAGGATGGCCACCTTGTGTCCATTTTAGGAAGTCCAATTTTTAAGCACTTCAGCCAGGGATATCAGAACCAGTGATTTTAGCCTTTCAGGATAGCAACTGTGGAAAATAGTCAGTGGCTGAAGAAAAGTCATCTGATCTTCAAATACACTTTTGGGCCCTCAAGGGCCGTTGGTTGTGGGTGTCAGGGGAGTCCCACCAAGGCCCCAAAAAGCAGATTGTCAGAATGTGTTTTCATGTTTTTCATCTATTTTAATTGGCTATTCTAACCGTTTCTTCTTTTCTTTTCTGTCTTTGTCTTGCAACAAAAATTCTTAATTGCTGATAATTTAATGTATTGCTGAGCTTAGATCATATACGCTGAGAATATTGAACAGAAATAAAGTGCACCCCCATGGTGTTACATATTTACATAGAAATTAAGGTTGAAAAAAGACTTTCAGTCCATCAAGTTCAACCTGTTAAGATATCCTCTGATCTGCAATATGCGGATTAGTTATTAATTAATTAGTTGTTAAATAATTATTAATAGTATAGTATTTGAGGATGAATAAAGAGTTAGTCCATCAAGTTTAACCTTTTTAGATCTCTATTGATCTTTTTAATATGTGAACTATTCATTATTAGTTGTTAATTGATCCAGAGGAAGGCAAATAAAAAAAAACATTGAAACTTTGCCTATTGTCTCATAAGGGGAAAAAAAGCAAAATTCCTTCCTGACCCCAGAAACTGGCGATCAAATATCTCCCTGGATCAATATTCCTTCGCTAGCTATCTAGGATAACCTTGAATGCCCTCTTTATTCAAAAATATATCTAACCCCTTTTTGAAGTTGTTCAATCAAATTCGCTGTCACCACCTCCTTTGGTAGAGAATTCCACAGTTTAACCACCCTAACTGTGAAGAACCGTTTTTCTTTATTTAAGGTGAAATCTTTTTTCCTCTAACCTCAAGGGATGTCCTCTTGTCAGTTGAAAACCTCTTGGCACAAAAATTTCACTTGACAAAGCCTTATATTGACCCTGGATGTATTTAAATAAGGTAATCATATCCCTTCGTAGATGCCTTTTTTCTAGCGAAAATAAGTTTAATTTGGTTAGTCTTTCTTCATAACTTAGCACCTCCATTCCCCTTATTAGCTTTGTAGCCCTTCTCTGTATTTTTTCCAGCTTTAAAATTTCCTTTTTATGAAGTGGTGCCCAAAATTGTACTCCATATTCCAAATGAGGGCGTACTAGAGATTTGTATATTGGCAGAATTATATTTGCTTCCCTTGCTTCTATACCCTTCTTAATACATGCTAATATTTTAATTGCCTTTGCAGCTGTTGCTTGGCATTGTGCACTGTTACCTAGGTTGTTGTCGACTAGTATTCCCAAATCCCTTTCAATATCTGATACCCCTAGATTTGCTCCATTAAGATTATAAATTGCATGGCTATTTTTCCTTCCCAAAGGCATAACCTTACATTTATTTGTATTAAATCTCATCTGCCATTTAGCCGCCCATTTCTCTAATTTATGCAAATCCATTTGTAGGGAAAGTACATCATTATCTGATTTTATTACCTTGCACAACTTTGTGTCATCAGCAAAAATGGAGACACTACTTTCGAGTCCTTCTTCTACGTCATTAATAAATATGTTAAAAAGGAGAGGACCTATTACTGAACCTTGAGGAACCCCACTTACCACATTAGTCGAATCGGAGTATGTTCCATTTACAACAACACTTTGTTTCCTGTCTTTTAGCCAGCTCTCGATCCATGAGCAGATATTTACTTCAATTCCAGTATCCCTTAGTATGCTCACTAGTCTTCCATGTGGCACTTTATCAAATGCCTTTGAAAAATCCAAAAAGACTACATCCACTGAGTTGCCTTGATCCAAGTTCCTACCTCCTCATAGAAACTAATTAGATTGGTCTGACATGTCCTATCCTTCATAAATCCGTGTTGACTGCTACCTGTGATCTTGTTCAAATAGACATATTCTTGTATTCTGTCCCTTATTAACCCTACTAAAAGCTTCCCAACTACAGATGTGAGGCTCACTGGTCTATAATTCCCCGGATTTGCTCTTGCTCCCTTCTTAAATATAGGCATCACCTCTGCTTTTCTCCAGTCATCCGGTAGAGACCCTGTAGTGAGTGAGTCTTGAAAGATTAGATATAATGGTTTGGCTATTACAGAACCCAGCTCCCTCAGTACCCTTGGATGTATTCCATCAGGACCTGGGGATTTATTAACATTTATTTTCTCCAATCTCTTTTGGATGACTTCCTGCGTTAACCAATTATTTAGTGATGGTAGTGTAGCCCCATTATGTTGCAGTGTCCCAACCACTGGTACCTCCCTTGTGTATACCGACGAAAAGAACCAATTTAGCTCATCTGCCTTTTCCTGGTCACTAATTATCAGATGGCCTGTGTCACATTGTAATGTTCCTATAGCTTACTTACTTGCCTTCTTCCCATTAATATATTTAAAAAATATTTTAGGGTTAGTTTTACTTTCATTTACAATTGACTTCTCATTTTCTATTTTAGCCAGTCTAATAGCCCTTTTGCAAGCCATGTTGATTTCCTTATAGTCACATAAAGCTGTCTCTGTTCCCTCCTTCTTGTATTATTTAAATGCATGTTTCTTTTTCCTCATCATGATCTTTAAGACATTGTTAAGCCAAATGGGATGTGATTTACTCCTGTTCATTTTATTTCCACATGGTACATAAAGATGAGTATGTTTATTTAGTAAGGATTTGAATGTTGTCCATTTATTTTCAGTATTCTTCCCTGTAAGTTCTTTGTCCCAGTCTATATGTAGTATTGCTGCCCTTAGCCCATTAAAGTTAGCCCTTTTAAAACTCAAATGATACTGTTTTGTGATCACTGTTCCCCAAGGGTTCCCCTATTTTAACATTTGATATTATATCAATATTGCTTGTGATGACTAAATATAATCCAAGATGGCCCCATTTCTAGTAGGTTCTTGTATTACCTGGGCCAGATAATGATCCCCGAGTGTACTCAAGAACCTGCACCCCTTAGCTGAGCTGCTGGTCTCATTTATCCAGTTTATTTCAGGGTAATTAAAGTCTCCCATTATTAGAACTTGCCCGTGCTTAACTGCATTTCCAATCTGTAACAATAATTGTATTTCCTGACTTTCAGCTATATTTGGGGGGTTTATAGCATAATCCCACCAATATGCGTTTAGAATTAACTCCTCCACTATTTAGCTCAACCCACAAAGATTCAATGATGCCGTTAGTTCCAGCATAAATATCTTCACTGACTATAGGCTTAAATTCAGGCTTAACATACAGACAGATCCCTCCTCTTCTTTTACCATTTCCCCTATCTTTCCTAAATAGGTTTAACCATCCAGATTAACAGTCCAGTCATGAGATTCATCCCACCATGTTTCAGTAATGCCTATTTATCCCCATTTTTCTTGTACTGCTAATAATTCTAGCTCGTCCATTTTCCCAGGCAAACTTCTTGCATTAGCAAGCATACACTTTATGTTGCTATGGCTCTGCTGTTGTGAAGTGCTTGCCACTGTATGAGGCCCCTATTAATACCTCCCTACTGTCTATTGTAAGACGCCCCCCTTCTCCTTCCCCATAGGTAACTAATTCATCTCTTTCCCTCTCTACCCTTTTTACCCTAATACTTCTATATAGTCCCCCCCACCTACAAGTTTAAAAACTCCCCCAGCTGTTCTACCATCCTATCCCCTAGCACAAAAGCTCCCTCGTCAAGGTGCAATCCATCCCTGCTATAGAGATTGTACCCAAGTGAGAAGTCAGCCCAGTGCTATAAATACCCCAAACCCTCTACACTGCACCACTTTTTTAGCCATGCATTAACCTCCCTAAGCTCCTTCTGCCTCCCTAGGCTAGCACGTGGCACTGGTAGTATCTCAGAAAATACTACCTTGGAGGTCCTTGCTTTAAGCTTATTCCCTAGTTCTCTAAAATCATTCTTTAGGACGCTCCATCTTCCACTAACTTTGTCATTGGTACTAATGTGTACCAAGACCGCCAGTTCATTACCAGCCCCTCCCAATAATTTATCCACCCGATCCACAACATGCTGAACCAGAGCACCCGGGAGATAGTAAACTGTTCGATTGCTGGGATCTGGGTGACAAATTACCCTTTCTACCTTCCTAATAATAGAGTCCCCTACCACCAAAACATGTCTGTTGCTCTGCCTATTCTGCCCTCCCACTCCTCCAGTAGAACTGTTCTCCCGGCTGTTAGAGGGAACAGCTCTATCTGGCATTGCCATTCCTGAATGGACATCCCCAACAGTTTCACTCAATCTGGCAAATCTGTTGGTGTTTGCCACCTCAGAACTGGCCTGCCTCCTCCTGTACCCCCTGATTCCCCTTTTAACTGTAACCCAGCTACCTCCCTGGCCATCCTCACTAGCCCCAGCTCCTACCTCCATACTAGGCCCAGCTAAACTGTGCTCCGTGAGCACCACCTCCCTTTCCAGTGGAGCAATATCACTAAGTGCTACAATTCTCCTATCCAGATCTTCAATTTGAGCTTCCAGAGAGGCAACATGCTCACAACTGTCACAGAGGTATGGACCCTGGATCATCTGTTCCAGTAGTGCATACATTTGGCAGGATGTACACTGAGTGAGTTTGCCACTGGACTGACTGATGATTATCAGTTACAAAAATACAGTGAGAAAACAAATCAATGTATTTGTATAAAGATTGCTTTTCTACACCTTAACTCAAACAAAACAAAAAAAATATATACACTTTTTTGTTTTGTTATAATACCCCTTTCCTTTGGATTTCCTCCTTTTATTCAATCTCCTACACACTAACTACACTTACACTAGAAATGATTGCAAGCTTCCAAGCTCGCTCTTCCCTTGTTAAAATAGACCCTGCCTACTCACCTGTACAATGATAAAGAGCACAGGACAGAAAACACTGCCCTGCCCCACAGAACTGATTCAACAGAACACAACAAAATGCACACAGATAAACCTTTATACGGGCCAAGCCACACCCACTCTCACCTACACACTGATTACTGCAACAGAACAGAAAACACTGCACTGATTCACAGAACTGATTCAAGCAGAACCTCACACAAATGCACACAGATATAACTTACACAGGCCAAACCACACCCACTCTCACCTGCATGCTGATTACTGCAACAGGACAGAGAACACTGCACTGATTTACAGAACTGATTCAAACAGAACCTCACACAAATGCACACAGATATAACTTACACAGGCCAAGCCACACCCACTCTCACCTACACACTGATTACTGAGACAGGACAGAAAACACTTCACTGATTTACAGAACTGATTCAAACAGAACTTCACACAAATGCCCTCAGATATAACTTACACAGGCCAAGCCACACCCACTCTCACCTGTATCACTGATTACTGTAACAGGACAGAAAACACTGCACTGATTTACAGAACTGTGTTGATTACATTTTAGCTGCCGCTTTAAGGACTTCCATGGTAGAAGGTTAACATTTAGCTGCCAAGCGGGTCTATAGAGACTCCCATGGTTATAAATAGAGGGATGATGCTATTCAAAATTGAGTATCCTAGGGGATGGGATGGCTTGTGGGAACCGAGAATCCCCAGGGTTACCCTCAGCTTGTGTGAAGAGGGAATTCCTGGATTCCTCAGATTCAGATTAGGTATTGTGGGAATCCTGCATTCCCGGTACCACTGTATGTAAGGGTACTATGAGGAGTCCAGGAGATCCCCAAGGTTATTTTATTTCGTGGGTTTTGGGAGGTGTTTTTAACCCTTTCATTTTGATGTATATGAGAAATATCCTCATATATTACATAATTAAGCGTAACGTGTATCACTAGGATTGAGCATGAAATGGGCTTGGGGAAATAGTAAAGTTTCATTTTAAAACCTAACTAAAAAATTGACTACATCAGTTTTTTCTCAACTACAGTCCTCAAGGACTAACAACAGGTCGCATGTTAGGCTTATGCCTGTTTTTAGACACAGGTCAGCTAATCAGAGGTTCAGTGATGCTGATAAACACCCTGGGCTTCAATAACCATCACTGACTGGTTCACCTACACCCAATCAAGATTTAAGGGGATGCATATCCTATCTCCTGCCCCTTCTGAGCACAGGGACACTCACTCCTGCACCTAGTCGAGTGTCTGGTAGAGGCAGCATTTGGAGCAGATTGATGTGATTGAGGGCTGTGTTGGGGGACATCTCCTCTGTTGTGGTGTATTGGGAGGTACCCTATAAGTGAAAATCAGTATGATTGCCACGAGGAACCTCATTTTGGATAATTTCCAGGTTTTCCTGTAGAGCTGCCCATCCAGATATTGCTGGGTGTGACTCTGCAGGTGGTATAGTAGGAGACAGTATTGGTGGGGGCAGAGCCACTGCAGCCCTAGTGCTTGGATATTATCAATAGGAGTAAGTTTGTGGAGGGTCTATCTGTTTGTGGAGGTGGGCTTTCGGATCAAATGTGACTGAGCAGCAGAAGGGCCCAGCATGGAACCAGGGCCCACATACATTTCTGAATGCCTCCTCTTCCTGTGGTGGTGAATGGTCTTGCAGCACTGACGTAGAAGAAGAATACCATATATATATATATGCTAATTCCTATTAGCATAACTCTGTTCACTGTTTGCATGTACAGTTTTCAATTGTAGATTCCATAGGCAATGATTAGGAGACATATTGATAATATGAGTATCAGCAAATTATGATGTCATGGGTCTGGGGATTGACATAATATATGTTGTCATCTTGCTGATATATCAGTTGTTTGGCCTTAGAGTTATGAGGAAGCATGGATTTGTTTCATATAGATATGGCCTGGTTTTAGTATATTGTTCCCATTGATATACAATTACACATTTCAGTGTGATTGTCAAGACAACATGCTTATTCATTGATGATCATCAGCTAAATCGATATTTTCTTTAAACCTTAGTTATAAAGGCATTGCCCTGTGATGTAGGCCATAAGAGTGAGTATGAGAGTATGTTTTGTGAACATAATTAAAGAGTGTGTTGTATTATTGGTGGTGCACATATTTACTTTGTAGGTCAACTTAAAACGGTCCTTGTCCCTTAAACCAAGTTTCCCAATAATGGTTGCTGTGGACCTCCTCCCATGCACTCACTGACCACCACCTTTGGTTCTTTCACCCTCTGCCGTCTTCTTTCACGATACCCAGCAGTCATCATATCATTGCTTCAGACTCTTAACAACTCTGATGTGAACTTCCACATCGCTGAACTCTAATAGTTGCTGTGGACCTCCTCCCATGAGTTGCACTCACTGACCAGCACTATTGGTTCTTTCACTCTCTGCTTCCTCTGCCGTCTTCTTCACAATACCCAGCAGTCATCAGATCAGTGCTTCAGACTCTTAACAACCCTGATGTAAACTTCCACATCGCTGATCTCTGCTGCCCTCTCTCTCCACATCCTTGCCCTCTTGGCCACCATGCAGGCTGTATAACAGGCAGAGGATGGTGTTAAGTTCCTCCATGGAATAATTGGGGGGCTCTGTACTTCTTGACAACCTCACAACCACCTGACTGTGGCTCAGAGTCGCCTACCTACACCAAATCTGAAGCCTAAGACTCATGCTCCTACCGCCCTCACATCCCCCACAGCCCTTCCACACTGTCTTTGTGGATTAAAGGCACGCCTATTCCCATAACCTTGCCTCTCTCCTCCTATCCCTGCTTCCAATCATCTCTCGCTCTCTACTTCTCTCCCTGCCTCCACTTCTCTCCCTCTCTCTCAGTCTCACTCTCTCAACACCACTCTCCTTCTTTCTTCATTGACACTCTCTAGTTTTCTCCCCTATCACTCATTCTTTTCTCTTCCCTCATCTGCTCCCCTGCACTTCTCCTCTGCCTTTCTCTCTCTTTCCTCAATCTCTAGACAAACAAGCAAATAAACAATAATTTTGCTCACTCAGATAAACATATAGACAAACTATCAGGGACACATTCTATTGCCACTCACTTACAGGATTATACAAACAAAAGGTAATGAAAAAAACAAATGTGATGTTTTTTTCTAAGTATGTGCCCCAGCCTGATAGCATGTGTTATGTAATAGGAAAATGTGTGCTGTATGCGGTAGGGGTATATTTCAAGTGGGAATGGGTGGGAGCATGTGTCTTGGAGGTGCGTTAGATTAGGGCGAGTATGAGATATAGGGTAGATTGATTTGGGTTGAGGTAAGGCATTGTGATAAAGTTA
This sequence comes from Discoglossus pictus, assembly GCA_027410445.1. Classification (NCBI taxonomy): domain Eukaryota; kingdom Metazoa; phylum Chordata; class Amphibia; order Anura; family Alytidae; genus Discoglossus; species Discoglossus pictus. The sequence continues at coordinate 182,573,515 of CM050169.1, read as the reverse complement.
ATTAATATAGAGGAAAAATAGTATATGATAAATGTAACGATGAGTTTAAATGTAAATTATACCGTTGCAATGTTTACTCATGTTCTATCATATATGACAAACCGCCTTGGTAGATATCAGTAATTTCTTATGTGAACTACCTTAAGGGAGCGATGAAATATCTCAGTAAATTATCTTGTAAAACTGTGAATCAAGTTAGCGGGAAATCCTATGGAAGTCATTAAATCAAGACCATATCTGATAACCTAGTTTTGCCCCCTTTTTATGTCCCTCCCTCATACTCCCCCTTCTCTAGTTACCCTTCCCAATTTGCTAACCCCTTTCCTCCTTAAAAAAATAACTTAAGGACATCTTCTTTAGTGCATACCACAGTTTCCTTTATATTTAAAGGACCACAATAGTTTGGTAAAAACTGCACATGCATGTGAAGTAAGTAACAAAAAAAGAATAGTAGGTATGCAAGACAGGAACATAACAATTATGTTAGGGGAAATCTTATATTTATATGACTCTGATCAAGTGGAATTCCATCTTAGACTGCTAGAGTCTCATTCAATTAGAAGCCGGCAGCTCGCGGTATACAGGCTGTATGTCTGTGGGCTTGCTGCGGGCTCGCACTCTGCTACAATTACGGTGCTATTCAATTGCGAGCCTCTCCCCCCATGTACTTTATAGGCTTATGTAGTTACTACTGCCTTGGGTTAAGTGTTAGGACCTGCAATGAAATTGTAAGGCTGGCAATGCTGTTTGTCGTACAATGTGAGGCATTTGGTCCTTGTTGGTTGTATTTTCAAAGTCCTATGTTCCTGGCGCGGTTAGTGTAAGTGTTACTGTTTGCAATGTTTTGTATTTTTTAAGTTCTGCGTGCCTGGCATTGCAGAGCCTCGTTTTCATCTTGTTTCAGATTTTTTACGTTTTTCTCATTATGCAAATAATTGTGTTGCCATTACTGACTGCTGAGATACATAGCTTATAATCATGCAAATGAATGATGACAAGGGATGTAATTGTCATACAAAATCTCTTGCCACAGGTTTATCACTGTCAACGGTGGTTATAACCATTCTTGTAAAGGAGTGATGATTTGCCAGTTACTCCTGAAAAATTGTTGACATCATCCCAACATACATTAAACTGCAAGGCAGCGGATAATGTAGACAACACGTTTAATGATACAAATTAATCAGTACTTAATTGTAATTTTATGACCTCTGTGAAGCTATCTTAAGTGATTAACAGCCAACATACTGCAATACATAATACAAATTGCATCTTGATTATATGCTATTATATATTAAAATATTATAATCAAATATCCCTACATATTCAATTATAAGTCCAATCATTACAAGCTTATATCTGTCCATGCCGCAATCACACAATGCATTGCCTCTCTTCTGAAAAAATGTTTATATCATCCTAACATATCTTAAACTGCAAGGCAGAGGATAATGTAGACAACACCTTTATTGGTGCAAATTAATCAGTACTTAATTGTAATTGTATGACCTCTGTGAAGCTGTCCTAAGTAATTGACAGCCACCATACTGCAATACAAATTGGATCGTGATTATATAATACTAGCGACTTGCTTGTCAAAAATAACGGCAATAACATTTGAAGCCTGATAATGGTGTCTGCCACACATTGCAAGCCTCTCCCCCTCAACCTGCCTGCCTTGCGATGAGCACCTTTGGCCTTGCAATGAGTGCCTTCATGCTCATTGCGAGCCTCTCCCCACCCTCTACTTTACTGGCCTTGCGATTAGTGTCTTTAGCACTCGTCACGGCCCTCTAAATTAGCACCCTCCCCTACCTCTACCACCCTCTACTTTACTGGCCTCACGATGAGCGCCTTCAGCGTTCATTGTGTGCCTCTCCCCCCCTCTAACACTCTTAAGCTCTGATTGATGGGAGGCACTCATTGAGAGCCTCTTCCCCCTCTACTTTAGGGGCCTCACAATGAGCGCCTTCCTCTCCCTCCCCTGTGTCTCTTTCCCCCTCCCTCCCCTGTGTCTCCCCCCTGTGTCTCTCCTCACTCCTCTGTGTCTCTTTCCCCCTTCCCTCCCTTGTGTCTCCTTCCCCCATCTCTCTCCCCTGTGTCTCCCCATCTCTCTCCCCTGTGTCTCCGTCCCTCTCTCTCTCCCCTGTGTCTCTCTCCCTCCCCTGTGTCTCCCCCCTCTGTCTCTTTAACACCTGTCTCCCTCGCTGTGTTTGTTTTCCCTCCTCCTATGTCTCTTCCCCACCTCCCCTCCCTCCTGTGTGTCTTCCCCCCCTCCGCTCCCTTCCATGTCTCTCTCCCCCTCCGCTCCCTTCCATGTCTCTTCCCCCTCCTCCCTCCCCTGTGTCTATCCTCCCTCCTCCCTCCCCTGTGTCTCTTCCCCTCCTTCTTCCCTCCCATGTGTCTCTCTTCCCCCTCCTCTCCCTCCCCTGTGTCTCTCTCCCCCTCCTCTCCCTCCCCTGTGTCTCTCCTCCTATCCTCTGTATCTTTCTCCCTCCTCTCCCACCCATGTTTCTCACCCCCTGCTCTATCTCCGGTGTCTCTGACCTAGCTCCTGCATGCTTGCGACCACATGTGTGCTCCTGGCCTCCCGCCTGCCTGCTTGTGAGCATGCGCAACTTGTAATTGCGAGTTGTCGGGCATGCAACTTTTAACATTGCATGACGACAACTCGCAATCCGACAACTATAATATGTGATTATATATTCAGAACATTATAATCAAATATCCCTACATATCCAATTATAAGTCTAAAATTTACAGAGGCTTATATCTGTCCATGAGACAATGACACAATGCATTGCCTCTCTCCTGAAACATTGTTGACGTCTTCCCAACATACATTAAACTGCATGGACAGAGGATAATGTAAACAACACATTTATTGGTGCAAAATTAATCTGTACTTAATTTACATTTTATAATTGCTGTGAGGTTGTCATTCAACATACTGTGACACATAATACAACCTGGACAATTATAACATCCCAACATTGTCCATGGCAACCAACTACATAGAAGCTGTGAAATTATTCTTGATATCTGCCACGTTCTTCCTGCATTAACTAGCAGCATTGTGTGATTGAATGTCTCTCTTCATACACATGTACACACAGCATAGTTAGAAACAAACCACTCATCTCTGTGGTGTTTACCATACCCTCTGCAGGCCTTTATCTGTATATGTCTGTGAATATATTGGCCACGGAGTGGCGACATGAAATATTTATTTTATTTTTATTTAAATATAAAATGTAATACAAAGATGGAACACAAAAACCAAAACATTAAACAATATACAGCTCCTTTCACAATATAGTTTCTGTAGCAAGAGTATAAAATATGCCATTGCTATGTATCCCATATGGCATCATCTTTATTCAAACTTCCACCACTTTATACGGTCTAAAAACCCCTCCTAAAAACTGGATTTGCTCAAGATGAAGAATTCAAGTTTCCTTCCCTGTCATTCTTCTGTCAATCAGAAGCATGGCTGGTAGGTGCTTCACTGATTTGTCCTGTGAGGAATAGGGGATTGGTGCTTAACCTAAGTATAGGATGCTCAGAGAGGAGGCTTCTTGTTATCTTCTAGCAGGTGGATGCCAGGATGTCTATGGCCAACATATCTTTGATCGGCATGTTAATCATTCCAACACAACGGCAGGATGGCTTGGTCGGATTAACCCAGCCTCTTAAGTGTCGGTATAGTGCCTGGGAAGCACTATGTTTTTCAAGTGGAACAGGCTCCTATCTCCTTAACAAGGCTTTTTAAGCCTTTTTTGTCTACTTTTTTCAACTTTTTCTTCTTCCCAAGGGCCTAAGAGAAATATGGAGAGAGGGAACTTAATCGCAAGTATTGTGTATTTGTTACATATTTGCTCCATGTTATTATCCTCTCATTTAGGTGGTTTATTTTACCACTTTTTTCTATTATATCCCTACCACCATAATGCAAAGATTTTTTTCTTTGTGCATAAATATTAATAGTTGTCTGTTTTATTGACTGCAAAGATCCCATACTTTTGTGACACATAGAGAGCCTAGGCTTCCATGTTACAGTTGATTTTAATCTATTTTCGTGCTGTTTTTATCTCAATTTGCCTTGTTTTACAACTCTATGATTATCAGTGTCTACAGGATCATCAGTATAGGCTGATATATGAGAGTTGACCTGTTCATTAATAGTACTTTAGTACTGTATTAGTTTAGGATCCTTTTCTTTTAGGACCACTATACAGCATTTGTAACATTTAAAGTACACAATTTTGGTATAGAGTTTAAAAGTCAGCACATTTATTTTAAAATTGTTTTTCTGCGTTTTTTTCCAGGATAGAGAGTATCTCAATAAAATATAAATTCTTATACATATTTAAAGAGGTGTTAGGCACCACATGGATACATACAATAGGTCAACCTATTAGATTTTTGATAGTGCCTGGGAGGATGATGTGAACTTGGGGAAAGAGATGGTAGGCCCCCGGTACGGGAAAGACAGGGTTGTTAGAAGGGGGAGTCCTGTATCATATTTCTCAAATGCTTTCTCTGCTCCTTTCAAAATTATATGAATGAGCTTTCATAGAAGGAAGTGGGAGGCCACAAGCTCAATTCCTGCAGGCAGAAGTTACCTTTACCTGGGGATATCAGACCCGGGACGGAGGCTGAGGACTAGTGGTAGCAGGGAAAGAGTGTTTTTAATCCAAGACTTTGCCCTCAAGTTTTTAATACCCCCTTCTTTTAAACACAAATGTACTAATTTTTTAATGTACTCTGTACGGTGAAGGGGTTCTATCACTCTTTTGTTCACCATAAGCTAACTGATGTTGTGGTAAATAGCCTTTTCACAAAATCTAATGCATAAGTCATTAACCAGCCCTACACTGAAGAGATACATTTTAAAACTGAAACAGCTCTCTGTGCGTTGGTCTCCTAACTTGTGCATAATCCATCCTATTCTATCCTTTAGAGCTGTGTAATACAGTGAGCATGTGCCTAAAAGGACCCATGTATCACATATAATAGATGTCAAACAGCGAAACGTTGCCACACTTTGCGTGGTGTGTACGAGTTATGCTTTGTAAGGCGAGCCGTTAACTTGTAGCATTTAGGCGATGAGCTGTTAACGCGTAGCGAGGCAAGCTGTTAAGGCACTAAAACTCGCAGCACAAAGATAATGAGCGCTGAGGCAAGCAGTGAAGGCAATGAAACACGCAGGACTTAGCAACCAAACACTTAGTAAAAACGGGATCGCCTTAGACTCCAAGGACATGACAAACGTGGTAAGTATAAAAAAAATTACTTTGAAAAACTATTAGTTAACTAAATATAGATAAATATATATCTCTCATTCTGATGTGTGACGAAGGTGCACAGAGGAGCAAAAGTAGACGAGAGGAGAGGCTCGCCTTGAGTCCTCAGAGTACAAAAAGGTTTACATAGTGTGTCAAACAGCATTCCCATGTCTTCAAATGTTATTGCCCGTTCATTTTGACGGGCAAGTCCCTAGTAAAGTAATATTGGATTAAAGGGTGACAATGCATTGTGTCCCTGCCCAGTTTCTCAGAGTGCAATGCAATAACCGAAATTCTTAAAATTATTATTTTTTCAAATATTTTTATTGTAATGAAAACTAAATACAAACTCTTTTTTAGACATGCAAATGTGAACACAAAAAAACACATTTTTTTTATTGTACTCTGTACGGTGGAGGGCTTCTATCAATGTTTTGCCCACCATAAGCTAGATGATGTTATGATAAATAGTGTTCCCACAAAATCTAAAGCGCAAGTTATGTCAGCGCCATGCTGACAAGATCCATTGTAAGAGCGAAACAGCTATCTGTGGGTGGGTCTTTTAACTTGTTCATAATCCATCCTTTTGCTTGCTTCTCTGCCTTTTGGCTAGGTTTATTGCCTGTCAGATGGAGTTGCAAACTTGGGAGGCCTCAGCCTTGGGGGTAAGCTCCATGCTGCTATAGAGGGGAGCCCAGTAACCATTTTGTGTGGGTATCGCAGGAAGTTTTTTGCATGGCTATTAACACTTTGATTTTTCACTGATGGATAGTGAATAAGATGGCAGAAAGAACGAATTGCCAGTCTGCTGGAAAGGCGCACTTGAAGAACACTGTCAGAATTCTTGAGTTATGGAGACAGGAAATATTGATCCGGTTTATCGTGGAAGATCTCCTTCAAGGGTTTCTGAAAATCCAGTGTGGTGTTCTTGTATGCCTGCAAGATGCACAGTCCAGGGGTATTTATGATCTATAACCCATATGTAAAAGATTATGTCATACTGTAGAATGCTTTCTTAAAAGATAATCTGTTTGGTATCTGGAATAGAAAGAGACAATATATGGTCATATTCCAAGAGGACTGTGAAAGTCTGGGGAATGTGAGGGCCTGTCTGCTTCCTTTTCAAACACAACTGATCAAGGATACTTGCTTTCAACAGGCCAATCATTTTTTTTATTTTTTTTTTGCTGAAGATGTTACACATAAGGCTATTATCCTGATAATTGTCCAGAACCTTGATGCAGATACTATGTGAGACCAAAGGTTATGATTTGTGTGCAGAAGTTAATCATCTGCTTCGTGATTGTCTCAGTAAACAGAAGTGGAGAGAGGATGAAAATTGAGAGAGGAGACTGAGCCAATAATCTCATCCCAGCAAAGACCACACAGAACCTGAGATGGTGGATCAAGAAGGTGATCAAGTGGACAGCAGTGCCCTCCCTTCCTAATTCAGATTAAATTTATGGAGCCATGGAAATCGCCTGTGTAACGGAACCCATCACTGTTTTACCCTGTGTTATGGTTATTTAATTATTATGGTTAAAATATGATCACATTGCTATACTGTAGAAATGTTGGTTTATGCTCTGCAGGATATTAGCTCAGACTATTGCAGACACCTAGCATAATACATAATCCTATTAGGGTCTCCTAGAGGCAGGAGAGCCCTATTGTGTAAAGTGTTCACATTGTGAAAGATGGAACAAAGAGAAGCATTATCTTATCAATGTCTGTTATTGAATCAAAGTAGCCAGCTAGTCCCTGGGAGGTGTGACCCCACCTATTGTTCTCTCTATGTGTATTGTGTGGCCAAATATGGGCATGTGTATTACCTGTGGCCAAAGAGATGTATATATATTTGTGTAAGAAAATAAAGAGACAGTATTCTTTGACTCCCAAGAAAGTGTCGTCCAATATGGGTGGTCTGGGCTTCTGAGACTGCGCAGTGCTTCTATATGGATATTTAATGCTGAACCTGACTTTCCCTCTGGAACTCTTGGATGGGATTATACCAACTTCACTTTTACACAGCAGCTTGCCAGGGAAAAGGACGTCTCCAACGGATGGTACCCTCTCACTACCGGGGTAGCCGTTACAACCTGACTTCCTATTTTCAGATTATATTATCTTACCACTAGGGGTCAGACAACATATTACATACTAGACGCTTTCACCTCAGTTACCTCCACTTTCCCATTTTAGATAATAATCTTTCTAGCTTTCACTTCTTCCTGACCCTTGTTATTCCTTATCTGTTACTCTTCCCAAGGTCTCTACCCCTTTCATACCCTTTAGCTTGTAAGTAGCGAGTTTCCAGTCTTGTAAGATACTTTGGAAAAAGCATTTCTACAAAGACTCTAAGCTCAAAACACGGCCCTCCATTTTCTGAATTTGTTAATATTGTTTTTTCTTTGTTCTTATTCCCTGTACAGAGCTATGGAATATGTTGGCGCTATACAAGTACAAAATAATAATCATAATAATAATAATAATAATAATAAGTGAATCCTTAAGTTCCAGGTACCACAGAAGTTGAGTGACTTTGAATGTTGGTGAGAGGGTACCAGTGAGATAAGTTCAAATGTCAAGTGCAGTTTCTGGCAGTAGTGGTGATACAAAACCTGGAGATACTGGTAGGGCAATGAGAAGTTTTGTTTTGCCAGAAGATACGCTACCAATGAGGTGCATGGGAAGTATGTCGGAAAATAAAACTATATTGGAAAAAGAGGGAATAAAGAGTAATTATCCAGGGTATCTCTAGAAAACACATATAATAATCGAATATGAACACATATCTCCTAAGTTATGTAGTTATTGAGAAAATATCATTGGCAGTGTGAAAATTGACCATAGAAAGCAAAGAGAAAAAAGTACACCTTTAATTCCAATTATATTATATACCCTAATAGGATGATCCTGCATATGTGGAAAAAGAATCTAAATCAAAATACCTTATTAAAATATGATTTTATTAATGTACACAATATACACAAAACAATAAAATAACTAAAAACACGGTAGTCCGACCATCTACAAAATTTGATTACATAGATGCAAAACCTAAATGATAAATGAATTAATAACACTGTACATCTATATAGAATATGATATAAATCTATACAGATTAAATCAGAAATAGAGATAGAGTCCACAATGGACTAGTAGATATAAATCTATATAGTTAGTTAGAAATTCATACAATAAAATGTAAATATACGGTATCTAGGTTGCATATGTGTCATTGATTTATACATTCATAATGCAAGTGCCACCTTCATTCATCTTCATTCGTTTCCCGCCAGTTTCAACAGGGATCTTGACGATGAAGGCGGCGCTTCACTATTTAAAGGTAAGTGATTGTGTTTATCCACATCAGATGTGTAGATCAATCTTCAATAAGCCAGGATCAAAGGGAGGTTAATGAATCAGACCTCAAAGGAAGAGGAACAAGTGATTAACTTATGTATTATTACCAAATGACATATATTTGTGCTTAGGGCATTAAAAAAAATATTTCAATATTGGCGTCATATCACATAGTCTTATTATATCACATATTATCATCACTTTGTCCAATATCCCTCATTAAACAATACATTATTAATATATAAAGGGATCAGAACAGAGGATCCTATGATTATCATAATATTTGATAAAACTGGGCTCACCAAAACCAACTTCAAAGACATTGGTCCTACAGGCAAAATTAATTACACTGTTATCTATAGGCATACTGTGTAATCAAATCTATGGACAGCACAAATGAACATCTTTGTTGGATACTGAAAAATGAAACCGTGGTTGTTAAATTGAAAAATTCCAATTATTATTGTTAAGTTTGTAATGATCTGATTTCCATCTGCACAGAATCAAAAAACTGATAACAAAGTATGGATTAAATAATTTTAAACATATGACTAATACTGAAGGAAAACTCAATATTGTGGAAAAGATAATATCTGAGTCAAGATTAATAATCTTTATTAAGTAACTAGTGGGATATCACTCAGATCATAATAATGATATTAGCCTTATAAAAAGACACACAAATTATTGTTTTCATTAAGTCCACTAGTGACAATAGTGACAGTATTGAGTAAAGATTTCCATTTACTTTCTGCCTTTAGTAACTCCAATTCTAAGTTTTCTTTTCTAATTCCAAGACTGATTTTTTGTAGAATCCAACATCTTAAAATAGATTTCGAGTCGTGTTTCTTATGAAAATGTCTAGCTACTGATGTAAGCATTTTTCCTTTTATGATATCACTAGCACTATTACGGATGTTGCTCAAGTGTTCACCCAGCCTTTTTCGCAGTTCTCTGCTGGTGATCCCAACATATCTGAGAAAACATGGGCATTCCAGGCAATAAACCACTGCGGTTGTGCTGCAATTATACAGGCCTTTTAATTTGGTAACTTTTCCTGTTCTGTCACATTTTTCTTCTTGTCTGAACATATACGGGCAGAATTTACAATGTCCACACCCTACAGTTCCATTCGATAGTGAATTGACTTTTCTTTTTCTACAGAAGTGGCTTTGTACTAGCTGGTCTCGAATATTGCTGGATCGTCGCCAACCAGTGGTTATCTTGTTGCCAATCATTGTCTCTATCTGGGGATCTGTCTTTAAAATGTTAATATGTTTATTAAGGATGCTTTCTATCCGTTTCCAATCCTCATTGTAGGTTGTAATAAAACGTACGTTTTCATCCTTATTAGTTCTTTCCTTCGGAGATAATAGTTCTTCTCTTGGAGTATGTAATGCTCGTTGATATCCCTTTTTAATACAGTTGTTGGTGTATCCCCTCATCTTTAAACGTTCACGCAATTCTTTCGCTCTCTCAACAAATAGATCTAAGGTTGAGCAGTTTCTTCTGATACGTAAGAATTTACCTGTCGGAATCAATTTAATTGTTGATGGAAATGTGAACTGGAATGATGCAAGGTACTGTTTGTGGCCGTTGGTTTGCGAAATAAGTCGGTTGTAATATTATCACTACCATCTTTACAAATGGATATATCCAAAAAATCAATTTTACCTCGATCATAAGTGTGTGTCAGCCTAAGATTGAGGTAATTGACATTCAGTCGATTAATAAACTGGTTTAAACTTTCTTCAGGACCATCCCAAATGAACAGGATATTGTCAATGTATCTCAGCCATATACTGATATGATCGGAAAACAGTAAGTTGGTATCATTGAAGACATATTCTTTTTCCCACCATCCTAAGTAGATGTTGGCATACGTGGGTGCACAAGAAGATCCCATAGCTGTTCCTCTTTTTTTGCAGGTAGAAGACGTCATTAAACACAAAATAGTTGTGATTTAGAATGAATCACAGTAATTTTAACAGGAAATTACTCATGGGGATCTTAGTGTTGGTTTGCATTTTCAGAAAGTATTCCACAGCTTGACAGCCTGCCTCGTGTTTAATAGAAGTGTATAGGCTTTCCACGTCACACGTTACTAGAAGAGTTTCCGTATTAGTTGTGATGTCATTTAATCTATTTAGAAAATCCATTGTGTCCCTCACATATGACGGTAAGCTCAATACAAAACGGCGTAAGTGAATATCAATGAACTTACTGGCATTCTCACCAAGACTCCCATTACCTGATATGATCGGTCTACCTGGAGGTGTTGTAACATTCTTATGGACCTTGGGTAGCATGTAGAGGGTTGCCATCCTCGGTTTATTTGAGATTAGAAATTCATGCTCTTTCTTATCAATTATCAGGTCATCCCTGGCTTTGTTGATTATTTTCTCATATATTTCCACAAAATCATGAGTAGGATCGCCCAATAATTTTTTATAACAGTCTTTGTCATTTAATTGTCTTAGGGCTTCATGTATTTACATCTCATTGGGCCAGAGAACTATGTTCCCTCCTTTGTCCGAAGGTTTGATCGTAATATCAGTCCACTCCCCAATTTCTTTTAAAGCTTTGCTTTCATCTCTACAAAGGTTGTATGTTATTGAAGACTGTAGTCTCTCAATATCTTGTGTCACGGCTTTTGCATAGACTTCCACTGCCGAGCAACTAGATAATGTTGAATTGAATCGAGATTTCGTTTTAATTTTATGTGCAATAGAGGTTGAGGTGGTTGGTTCATCTGACATAGCTATAGGTTCTGTCAGTTAGCTCGAAATAGTTCTATTCAAGAAGATTTTTTTTACCATTAGTTTGCGAGCGAACAGATTAAGGTCTTTATACACCTCAAAAAATTCAAATTTCTTACTTGGAGAGAAGGATAAGCCTTTCTGCAATAGTACTGTTTGTGCTTTAGTCAGTACTCTCTCAGACAGATTAATAATCTGCATCTTATCCGTGGTTACCTTTTTGGTTTCCTCTCCCAATTCGTCTTCTGGGTGTTGGATGAGCCTCTGTATCCCCACTGTCTGCGGTCTCTCAGATTCCTCACTGGATCCCACGTCTCTTCCTGAGGTTGTCTCGGGTTCCTCTCTATCCTCGATAGAGGGCCCTGATCTAAAAAAGAAACCAATGGCTTCTGTCTTCATCCTCCAGGAATCAGTCTCATATCATCATCGTCAGTTTGTGAGGAGTCTAATTCAGTTTCTGAATTATGGTATCTTCTGATTGGATCAACTCTCGGGCGTAATTTCCTCCTACTGTTATTTCTGTGTGTCCAGTTAAAGATGTTGCCACTTTCGAAGTCCTGTAGATCTCTGTTATACTTTTGTTTTTTCAGAAATACAATTTCATTGTCTCTTCTATCCAAATCAGCCTGTATTCTTTTGTTTTCTTAAAGTCTTCTAATGTTTCAAATTGTTTCAAAGTTTTATTAAGTTGAGTGATTTCCTTATCAAGTTCTATTTGTATTTCTTGTTCATAGTCGGTTAATATCGCCAAGAGTGTCTCAGAACAGCTAGTTAGGGCTTGTTCCCATTTATCTTTATACTTATCCAAATGAAACGTAAACGCTGGGAAGGTCATGATCCTTAGTCCTCTAGGTATGAGATGTTTGGCTAAGTATTTCTCATGGCTTACCATGTTCCAGAATAAATTGAGTTGTTTCCTCAATAGGCCTTCTAAGTTTTTTAGGCCTAATTCCCAGTCACCATTGATATTTTCAATGGTGCACTGTTCAAAAGCTCTATTAACTCCTTCAAGGCGTTTACTGGTTCTTGACTTATAGTCTGAATCTAAATCAATTTCAGCCATAACACTCTACAAACCTATTGTAATAGGATTATTACTCTTCAAGAAAAGGCTACTTGGTAACCAAAACACATATATTGGAAAAAGGGGGAATAAAGAGTAATTATCCAGGGTATCTCTAGAAAACACATATAATAATCGAATATGAACACATATCTCCTAAGTTATGTAGTTATTGAGAAAATATCATTGGCAGTGTGAAAATTGACCATAGAAAGCAAAGAGAAAAAAGTACACCTTTAATTCCAATAATATTATATACTCTAATAGGATGATCCTGCATATGTGGAAAAAGAATCTAAATCAAAATACCTTATTAAAATATGATTTTATTAATGTACACAATATACACAAAACAATAAAATAACTAAAAACACGGTAGTCCGGCCATCTACAAAATTTGATTACATAGATGCAAAACCTAAATGATAAATGAATTAATCCAACTGTACAACTATATAGAATATGATATAAATCTATACAGACTAAATTAGAAATAGAGATAGAGTCCACAATGGACTAGTAGATACAAATCTATATAGTTAGTTAGAAATTGATACAATAAAACGTAAATATACGGTATCTAGGTTGCATATGTGTCATTGATTTATACATTCATAATGCAAGTGCCACCTTCATTCTATAGTGGGGAGTGTATAGGCAGGTAGGGGAGACTATAGTTGTTCCACTGTGGCCCTCTCTGTAAATACACTAGCAGTTGAAGTATATGGAGGCCTGCTAGCTACCTCCCTAACTGCCTGTATAAATTGTAGCTATACTGTCTATTCTGGGACTATGCCCACCACCTGCCCACTTACCCACTCAGAATGACCTCTGTGGACTGCATATATAACTCAAAACATCAGCTGAGCTTGGATCCCATGCAAACGGAGATCCGACAGCATGGAGTCAAAAAACGGAAACCGGAAGTAGAAAACAGGAAGTAGACGGCCGGAACCGGAAGAGATCCAACTCATGCGTTTCGCGCCAGCTTCAACAGGGATCGTGACGATGAAGGCCGGCGCTTCACTATTTAAAGGTAAGTAATTGTGTTTATCCACATTAGATGTGTAGATCAATCTTCAATAAGCCAGGATCAAAGGGAGGTTAATGAATCAGACCTCAAAGGAAGAGGAACAAGTAATTAACTTATGTATTATTACCAAATGACATATATTTGTACTTAGGGCATACAAAAATTATTTCAATATTGGCATCATATCACATAGTCTTATTATATCACATATTATCATCACTTTGTCCAATATCCTCATTAAACAATATATGATTAATATTTAAAGGGATCAGAACAGAGGATCCTATGATTATCATAATATTGGATAAAACTGGGCTCACCAAAACCAACTTCAAAGACATTGGTCCTACAGGCAAAATTAATTACACTGTTATCTATAGGCATACTGTGTAATCAAATCTATGGACAGCACAAATGAACATCTTTGTTGGATACTGAAAAATGAAACCGTGGTTGTTAAATTAAAAAATTCCAATTATTATTGTTAAGTTTGTAATGATCTGATTTCCATCTGCACAGAATCAAAAAACTGATAACAAAGTATGGATTAAATAATTTTAAACATATGACTAATACTGAAGGAAAACTCAATATTGTGGAAAAGATAATATCTGAGTCAAGATTAATAATCTTTATTAAGTAACTAGTGGGATATCACTCAGATCATAATAATGATATTAGCCTTATAAAAAGACACTAACATTATTGTTTTTATTAAGTCCACTAGTGACAACGGTATTGAGTAAAGATATCCATTTACTTTCTGCCTTTAGTAACTCCAATTCTAAGTTTCCTTTTCTAATTCCAAGACTGATTTTTTGTAGAATCCAACATCTTAAAATAGATTTCGAGTCGTGTTTCTCATGAAAATGTCTGGCTACTGATGTAAGCGTTTTTCCTTTTATGATATCACTAGCACTATTACGGATATTGCTCAAGTGTTCACCCAGCCTTTTTCGCAGTTCTCTGCTGGTGATCCTAACATATCTGAGAAAACATGGGCATTCCAGGCAATAAACCACTGCGGTTGTGCCGCAATTATACAGGCCTTTTCATTTGGTAACTTTTCCTGTTCTGTCACATATTTCTTCTTGTCTGATCATATACGGGCAGAATTTACAATGTCCACACCCTACAGTTCCATTCGATAGTGAATTGACTTTTCTTTTTCTACAGAAGTGGCCGTTGGTTTGCAAAATAAATCGGTTGTAATATTACCAGTACCATCTTTACAAATTGTCACGATCCCTGTTAAAGCTGGCGCGAAACGCATGCGTTGGATCTCTTCCGGTTCCGGCCGTCTACTTCCTGTTTTCTACTTCCGGTTTCCGTTTTTTGACTCCATGCTGTCGGATCTCCGTTTGCATGGGATCCAAACTCAGCTGATGTTTTGAGTTATATATGCAGTTCACAGAGGTCATTCTGAGTGGGTAAGTGGGCAGGTGGTGGGCATAGTCCCAGAATAGACTGTATAGCTACAATTTATACAGGCAGTTAGGGAGGTAACTAGCAGGCCTCCATATACTTCAACTGCTAGTGTATTTACAGAGAGGGCCACAGTGGTACAACTATAGTCTCCCCTACCTGCCTATACCCTCCCCACTATAGAATGAAGGTGGCACTTGCATTATGAATGTATAAATCAATGACACATATGCAACCTAGATACCGTATATTTACATTTTATTGTATGAATTTCTAACTAACTATATAGATTTGTATCTACTAGTCCATTGTGGACTCTATCTCTATTTCTGATTTAATCTGTATAGATTAATATCATATTCTATATAGATGTACAGTTGGATTAATTTATTTATCATTTAGGTTTTGCATCTATGAAATCAAATTTTGTAGATGGCCGGACTACCGTGTTTTTAGTTATTTTATTGTTTTGTGTATATTGTGTACATTAATAAAATCATATTTTAATAAGGTATTTTGATTTAGATTATTTTTCCACATATGCAGGATCATCCTATCAGGGTATATAATATCATTGGAATTAAAGGTGTACTTTTTTCTCTTTGCTTTCTCTGAAAATAAAACTATGTGAGCTGCAGCAAAACTTAAGGCTATGGATAAGACTCAAGCTGACTAGGAGAACACTGTTGGTCGTACTGGGGAAGTGTCCTTGGTTGGTTCTTCTGGAGTGGTAACCCAGAGAGTGCTTTCTGGGATAAGTTATAGATATGCTGTGTGAAGAGCAAATCACAAACTGAGAGCAGTAGCTTTGAGTAGTTCTTATACTACAACTACCTTAAAGCTAGAATCAGAGTCCAGACCAAGATCCAATTCTATTCAAGTGTTTTTTAATGATATGCCACCTTATTATGAAGATTGTATTCAAGGGCCATATACTGGTTTTGTCACATAATCTGCTGCTGAATTTTCAGAGATTGCTGGATCTAAAGATTCTGATGAGGATGAGGAAGGGCCTAGCACCTTGAGAGTACAGTGGAAAACAGTTTCGGTAAAATCTAAAAGAAAAAAGAAAATTGAGGAACTGGAAGTTATGGATACTAAAGTTTCTAAAAAAAGATGCTTCTGAGAGACTGTGTGGGGACTTGGAGTCTCATTCAATTGCTACTTACTGCAAAAAGAAGCAGTAAGTGGAGATTGCAAGTTACTTCCCTATTCAATTGCCTGCTACCAGCAGGCTCCGATCGGGTTACTTGCTGCTCACTACTTTCCCTTACTTTCCTCTCAAGCGCAAGTTAATTGCCTCAAAGCCTTTGATCTTACACAGCCGCAAGAGTCCCAAGAGCAAAAATCGTCACTTTGCTATTCAATTGCTCTGATCACCCCTTCCGCCAAGCCCGTAAATGGCAAAAAGCCAGCTCCAGCCTCGCAAAGCCCTTAAGTATCCTCCACACTTCACTCAAATTAAACCCCCGTGATGCAGGGGTCCCAATTGGGAACCCTGCAGGGTCCCCAAATTAAACCCCCATGATGCAGGGGTCACGATCGGGACCGATGCAGCATTTTAAAATTTAAATTTTCCCGCTGGGGGTCCTTAAAGGGCCCGTGGCACATAAATGGTTACCCCATGCCGCTGGGGTAAAATTAACCCCCCCCAATGCTGGGGCTCTCCATCGGGACCCCCAAAGGGTCCCCATATTAACCCTTGCTGTGGGGGTCCCATTCGGGACTCCCGCACTATTCCAAAATTAAATTCTTAAACCTAAAGGACCTTATGGGTGTCTATACAGACTCCCATGTGCCTCTAAATAACCCCATCACTTATGGGGTCTATACAGACCCCCATAACCCTCTATTTAACACCATCTCTCATCACTGTTAGGACCCTTATGGGACAATAATAAACCTTACATTAACCCCATAAGTGCCATGAGGGTCCTCCAGGACCCTCATGACACTAATTACAAACAGCACACTACTCTACACTATTCCCCCAATAAACCAATACATCTAAACTAACCCCGTCTAATGATTTACCCACCTCTACCGTAACCTATTAACCCCTCCCCTACCTGCCTAACACCTACCCTAACCTATTAACACCTACACTTCCTACCTAACCACCTATTAAACTCCCCAACACCCCACTAATTACACAAAACAACAACCCCCCACTAATTACACAAAATAAAAAAGCAGCATTACACAAAACAAAAAAGCACCACTACAGAAAATAAAAAAAAAACCCACTTACAGAAAAATAAAAAATACTATGCACATAAAAAATAAAAAACACAAGCACAGATAAACACATCCCTATACCAATACAAAAAAAATCACACCTAGCAATAAAATAAAGTTACAATTATACCACTAATCTTGCAAAAAGGCCCTTCCAGCGACAACAGTTTTCTTGCCTTTGTCCCTAGCATAAGGGCCCTTCCTAGATGCCCAGAGGTCCGACACCCCTAGGAGAAAAATAAACATGAAAATGAATACAGAAATAAACACAAAATATAAAACAAATACAGTCTAAATAGTACACTTCCCTTTTCGCAATGCCCCCTTCCTCCTTGTAGTCTTCACCAGCAGGGCCCCTCAAAAAAAAACAGACAGGCTGAAAATATAAAGAAATCTAGTGGAGCTCCTCCCGGCGCAAATGAGGCTTCTCGCGCATGCTCGGGTAAGAATTTAGAAATGGCGCAAGCTAATCAGAATGGGATACACTCCTATATCCCATTTTGATTGACTGATGGACGTGTCAGTCATTTGTAATCCAATCAGAAGGGCCTATCGCCTTCAGCCAATCAGATTGGGATACACACCGACGGGGTGTATCCCATTGTGATTAGCTCCCATTATCTGCATCTTCTGATTGCCTGTAATCAGATTGACAGGTACATAAGCCAATCAGAAGACGCAGATGCTTGAAGCCAATAACAATGGGATACACCCCACATTGTTGTCTCCCACA
Source organism: Discoglossus pictus (assembly GCA_027410445.1). Classification (NCBI taxonomy): domain Eukaryota; kingdom Metazoa; phylum Chordata; class Amphibia; order Anura; family Alytidae; genus Discoglossus; species Discoglossus pictus. Next base: position 182,555,610 of record CM050169.1, on the reverse strand, counting down.
GATGATATGTGAATTCTGTTTTACCCTAAATGTTAAGGGTATCAAAACCAAAGCACATAGAGAAGCCTTGTTTGATTATTTGAAAGCCTTAAATAATGATATTTATAATTTGTTACATTTTGGAATTTGTGCAATCCCAAATGAGTTAAGCTATACGCAATATGAGAAAGATTGGTATGGTCCTTTGTTCTGGTCTGGATGGGGCAGCTAATAAGTAATCTAGGGTTGCTGTCTTCTTCAGACCACTTTGGAATATACATTATTTTTCAAATATTATACCAGGAAGAGTTCCTTTAGTAAAAGCCACGTGCAAAATATTTTGAATTTGTATTTTAAATGTAAATGTACTACTAGACAAATTGACTGTTATGATTTATTTGAAACTTATTTTTTTTTTTTACCAGGAATAGAACCCACAGTGATTTTAATTGTATTTTACAATTAGAAGGAAGAAAACATAAACAAGAGGAAATTAAATTGGGTAAGTCATCTAAATTGTTATCAAATATTCTTTCTGAGTTTTCCTAAAGAATATCTGGAGGGAATTTTATTTTGGGGTACTGGATATACATGGGGAAATAGAGTAGTGTATAGATGCTATTTTTCTCAAAGTAAGTCAATTTTAGCAAATATTGTTGTTTTAGTCTATAACACATGTTCAGATCATAAAGTATTACCAGTTAATTTTAACATTACAGAGCATGATCTAAAGGGAAAGCGTGGTGAAAATTAAATATTTCTCTCATGGATATGAAGACATTTTAAAGCATTTTTGTATTTTTTATAATTCTTTAAAGAGAAAATAGATTTTTTAAATAATATTTTAAATTGATGGGAGTTGGTTAAAATGTGAATTAAATATTTTTTAATAAATGGAGTTTTAAGATTGCTAAAAGGAAATGTGATGAATATGATTTTCTTCAAAAAAATATTGCAGTGGCTTCTTAAACTTAAAGAAGGACAAAATATGGAAAATGAGATTGGATGCATCAAAAATAATATTGAAATGTTTTTAGAAGATAAAGGTAACACAATAAAAGAAAACACATATATCAGTTTTAGAAGATGGAAATAACTTTTGGGATAGCCTATAGAGAAATAACATATAAAATATAACCTTTATTGTATAGACAACATAAAATGTAAACAACAAAAATGTGAAAATACGTTGATCATTAACAATATATACAATGTTCTGATGACCGGTAGTGGCAACCAATTCTTTATTATTTTCTTCACTAAATATGTTATTTATTGCAGTGTCTTAGTCCAAAAGTCAGTCTCTTCAAATTTAGTCTAATACTGCCTCAGTTTGATAGAAAAAAAAAACTGTTCTATCAGTAAACCATGTTAATAACTACATGTCAGTATTTTCTTTGTGTTCACAATGTATTTGACTTTAGTTGACAAAGTATCAAGGTTTTTAATTATTTTTTCTTTATTTTTTCCAACAGTTTATTATGAGTTTATAGGGATCTTAAATTATTTTGATTTTTTTTTGCTTACTTTATTGTACTCAAATATTTACACTTGAATAATTTTGTAACAATGTTATAATTTCTTAATAAAATAATTTACTTGTTACAAATGTTGTTGACATCTTAATTTAGATATTGTAACACTGATTATATATTACCTTGTGTTCCTGTTACATTAGGAACAATACTTTTTACCTTGTGTACTAATTAGCTATTAATATTTGTTTCATTAGGCATGTGCACTTGTATCTCTAAAGTCTCTCTTTGTTACTTATACCTAATTTCTGTTAATATATGAACTCAATTTAAAAAGATGCCAATTGAATAGCAAAGTAACTTGTGGTCGACATTCCTGAAGCCTGGATATCCCGAAAGCTAAGGCTCTACAGTATATCCCTAAATTCATGCCCTACAAAGTACTGTTATAGTAGTACTGGAGCACACCACTAGATACCTAATGAGAACAAGTTTAGCAATCTTCTCCAATTATTAAGCCCTAAACACTGAAAACTTGCTTGGTGAGCTGGGGATCCACCACTTACCCCCATAAACTGCATATACATACACCAGGTAAACTAAACTACACTTACCTCCTGCACTAAACAGTCCATTAATAGTAACATACAATTATAATAAAGTAATTAAACTGATACATGAATCAGTATCTACACTTCCCTACTGGGTGGATTGGGATGCCATCTTTCTGGGACAGACTGGCGAAGCATGCGTTTCGCATTGGGCTTCATCCTGGGCCTATCTCAAGCTTCTGGTTTAATTTTAAATATTCAAAAAAATGCCTTTATGGTTTCTCATGATTGGTCTGAAGAAATAACAATTCCATTAAAAGCAACTTAATGAAGGTTTTGAAAGTTGATTTTAAGAATAATGTATCAGGATTAAATAATTGGGCATGACAAATAATCCAAGACACGTAAGTGTGATTCTTACGAAAATTGGCATTATAAGGGAAGATTTTAATTATTAAGGCTGTTTTATTACCTAGTATTCTATTTTAATGCTTTATTTTTCATCCATCTTATGAGTGCTTTACAAAAATAAAAAAAATATTGTGTTATTTCTTTATGGGGGTCGAAAATGGCGAAATTATCTAGAGACAAACATTGTAGGAAACAGAGCAGCAAGTAAGAGAGAGAACACAGATTGCAGTAAGTGAGACAGGAGCTATGAAGCAGCCGCCAACAAATGCCTGACAACCATAGGACCAGCACCATATTTTCCTGGTAAGACTCCTGCTATCACCAAAGACATAGGTAACATAGGCAATTCTGCCCCCCAAGGGATGGAAGACAAAAGGAGAACACCAAAGCAGGAACATTTGACTATTGCACCAATGCTCCCCACCAATCTTTCCTTGCAATAGAGATCACCCTCCCAGTGCCTCTATTGTTAGTTCTCCATACCTTCCTCCCCTGAAACTGTGGTTAACTTGGCAGACATTCTGTATACTAAAAAAAGTCACACATATAGTTGTGAGCAGTGCGGACTTGCCAAAAGTTGTTGGTAACGCCATGTTAAAATTGCGGGCTCGCATAGCAAGCCCCCTGCAACTGCGGCCCTTGCAAAGCAAGGGCCGCGAATGCGGCTAAGCAATGAGCTAAAAAGGCTCTCATTGCACTGGTGGAGATGAGCACCGCATAGGCGCTCAACCCTACAACCCATACGACTTAGGCAGTGATTCTCCGAGACACGCAGGACTTCTTACTTTATCCTCTCATTGCGCTGGTGGAGATCATCCCAACTCCCACGGGACGCCCCGTACCACTTAGTACCCAAACCAAGGAAAAATATGGATTTAACGGCCCACCCACCAAAATGGAAAGATCTAAAAAAACACACAAATTTGCCTCATATTAACTAAAAATACTCACACACAGCAGGGGGAGAGCCAGATAGCCTGTGAGTGAGGTTTCAAGTTAATTTGAGCTATATTTTGCTTTTTTGAACGTCCCGAAATTTGTTTAAAGAGAAAAAAAATGGTGGCCCTAAAAAAACGAAAATGAGGCCGAAGCACCTAAAAACCACCCCCGAACTTTGAACACTTATCCGAAGCCAGTAACACATAGCAAATCAAAGCCATTTTCTATGGAGTAAGCAACTAACTTACACAAAATGTCGGGTACAGCGCAAATCACGCATGCGCACTGCGTTTTAATGGTTTCTACTGAAGCTGGCAGTCTATAAATACTGGACACTTTCTAGAATTTTCTCAATTTCTCCTCAGGTGATGAACAGTGTGACTGTACATTTCTCCGGTGGCGTTATTTCTGAAGCAACTTGATCACTTTAGAAGTTGAAAGCCTGCAAATGACAGCAAATAGGTAAGCTATAATTAATTAATAATTAATTAATAAATTAATAATTTCAACAACAAAAAATTGTAAGGTTTTAAATATTGTGAATAACAACATTATTCATATAGAGAAGGATTTAGAAGACATTAATCATCTATAGTAAGATCATCTATATTAAAAGATAGATAAATGTTTATGTAGAGTAAAATATTGTAAATTTAAACATAACAAATAAAAAAAAATGTAAAGCACAAAAATATCTATGAATAACAGGTAGTTTACAGAAAAATTTATGCTCTTAGCAAATTAAATTATCATTAATATCTACAGTGGATTTCTAAATTTTAATATTTCTGTCATTTTCCTCAGACTCTGCCTGAAGAGTGTCACTGACTAATTTGTAGCACTACATGGTTTAACACAGACTGTAAACTCTGCAGAAATTTACAGACAACAAATTACAACGAACAGGTAAGGTACATGAATTTAACCAATTTAAAAAAAAATTGCATTAACAAAAAAAGTATGTTCTTTAACATTTGCATCTCTCTTTCTCATTTTCAACAGACACTGCCTAAAGACTGTCGCAGGAAGATTGGCAGCAGGGCACGTTTACAAACACACACCTCAAATTCAAGACAACAGGTACAGTATTACAAGTAAAAAAAATATATATTTCAGCTACTGCTGTTTACACATATAAAATGGAAGGACCTATCAACCCTCTAAGCCTAACCCCATAACCTAATACTTTAATGGCAACAGTGGCGCACATAAAACAGGATAGGACAAAAAAAAACAATAAGGTACCCGAACCCCCTAATGCCAATTGTGGCGCACACAAAACAGGATAGCACAACAAATGTTCTTAACACATACAAAATTGAAGGATCTATCCTTTATTGTGTGCGTCACCATCTAAACCTAACCCCATAACCTAAACCCCTAATGCCAATAGTGCCGCACACAAAACAGGATAGGACAAAAAAAAGTTCTTAACACATAAAAGAAAGGTACCCTAACCACCTAATGCCGACAGCGGCGCCCAGAAAAAAGGATACTACAACAAATGTTCTTAACACATAAAAAAAAGTACCCTATCCCCCTAATGCCAACAGTGGCGCACACAAACCAGCATAGCACAACAAATGTTTTAACACATACAAAATGGAAGGATCTATCCTTTTGGTGTGCCCCACCCTCTAAACCTAACCCCATAACCTAAACCCTTAATGCCAACAGTGGCGCACACAAAACAGGATAGGACAAGAAATGTTGTTAACACATAAACAAAATGGAAGGATCTATCCGGTCTTGCATGGTCTTATTAAAAAAAAAAAATGAATTGAAAAGTTATTTTAACAATTGCATCTCTCTCTGTGATTTTCAACAGACACTGCCTGAAGAGTCTCATCACCTCTACAGGAATTTATACACAACAAATTGAAGACAACAGATACAGTATTACAAGTTTAACAAACCAAAACATTTTTTAATGTACTGCTGTTTACACATATGAAATAGATGGACCTATCCTGTCTTGTGTGAGCCTTTGTGGAAACCCACTGCATTGGCGCACATAAAACAGGATACAAACAAAAAAAATGCAGGTTACCCTAACCCCTAATGTAAACAGTGGCACACACAATACAGGATAGGACAAGAAATGTTGTTAACACATACAAAATGGAAGAATCTATCCTTTTTTTTGTGTGCGCCACCCTCTATTTCTAAACCTATAACCTAAACACTTAAAGACAACAGTGGCAGAAAAAACAAAATACCAGAAAAAAAAAACATTGCTGTTTACACATATAAAATGAAAGGACCTATCCTGTTTTCTGTGTGTCCCATAACCCTAACCCCCTAATACCAACACAGGCGCACACAAAACAGGAAACAACAAGAAATGCTGTTAACACATACAAAATAAAAGTACCTATCCTGTTTTTTGTAAACCTTTCACAAAATGCACTGCAACCTAACTAACCTGCTAAGTCAAATCCCATAACCCTAATCCCATAATGCAAATAGTGGTGCACACAAAAAAAGATAGGAGAAGAAATAAGCAAAAAGTAATTACAAACATTTCATTTAAAAAAAATAAAGAAAGGATCAAAAGTACTAATGTACTACTTATATTTACAGATGACTATGGCAGATACCAAAAACAAAGAGGAACAGAAAAGACTTAAAGACGACATTGTGTACAATGATGGAAATATCGCCATACGCCCGAGGAACAGAAAATTAGACGAGAAAAAGAACGCAAGAGAATCGCAAGCAAAAGACAAGCGGCTGAGAAAGTAAGATCCAAGCCCAAGAAGGCAACCAAAAAAACAAAAACATGTACAAAATGTATCAGAACAAACTGATAACAATTCTAATGTTGATTTACAGAGTCATATTGATATATGTTCTCAGAATTGTCCGTTACTTAAATCCTTAATAGTAGAGGTTCATAATTGTGGTATAATGAATATTGTCTGTCAGTTTTGTGGGGCTTATCATTTCCAACAGGAAAGACCCAGAGATGACAGTTCGTTAGTTGCTGTCAAAAATGCAAGGTAAGACTTCCAGAAAGACAACAATTCTCACCATATTTAAAAAGCATTATGATTGAGGCAATTTTCCCTAATTACCAAAATTTGAAAATAAACATAAGACCTTATAATTGTGCCATATCTTTTGCATTTATGTGTGCAACATTAGCTACTAATGTGCCAGGACATGGCCCTTACTGCTTCAAAGTACAAGGACAAATTTACCATCGTACTTCTCCTTTACATCCAGAAGAAGAAGAGCAAAGAAAATGTGCTCAGTTACAGTGCAAAATAACAGAAAAAAATCAATGTGCATAACTATTCACCAAAAAAGTCAATACTTTGTAGAGCCACTAAAGTCAATACTTTGTAGAGCCACCTTTTGCTGCAAGCACAGCTCCACGTTTGGATAAGTCTCTATGAGCTTGCCACATCTTACCACTGCTCCAGCTTCTTCAAGTTAGATGGTTTGCACTTGTGAACAGCAATCTTTAAGTCTGACCACAGATTTTCTTTTGGCTTGAGGTCTGGGCTTTGACTAGGCGATTCCAACACATTTACATGTTTCCCCTTAAACCACTCAAGTGTTGCTTTAGCAGTGTGTTTGGGGTCATTGTCCTGCTGGAAGGTAAACCTCTGTCCTAGCCTCAAATCATGCACAGAGTGGTACAGGTTTTGCTGAAGCATATCCCTGTATTTAGCACCATCCATCTTTCCATCAACTCCGACCAGTTTCCCAATGCTGGCTGCTGAAAAACATCCCCACAGCATGATGCTACCACCACCATGTTCTTTGGGTGATGTGATGTGTTGGGTTTGCACCAGACATAGCATTTTCTTTAATGGCTGAAAAGTTAAATTTTAGTCTCATCAGACCAGAGCACCTTCCTCCATACATTTTGGGAGTCTCCCATATGCAATTTCGCAAACTCAAAACGTTCCATTTTGTTTTTTGCTGAAAGTATTGGCTTTCTTCTGGCCACTCTGCCATAAAGCCCAACTCTTTGGAGCGTAAGGCTTTATTGTCGTCCTATGTACAGATACTCCAGTCTCTGCTGTGGAACTCTGCAACTCCTCCAGGGTTACCTTAGGTCTCTGTGCTGCCTCTCTGATTAATGTCCTCCTTGCCCGGGCCGTGAGTTTTGGTGGGTGGCCGTCTCTTGGCAGGTTTGCTGTTGTTCCATGTTCTTTCCATTTGGTTATGATAGATTTGATGGTGCTCCTGGGGATCATCAAAGATTTTGATTTTTTTATAACCTAACCGTGACTTGTACTTCTCAACAACATTGTTCCTTACTTGTTTGGAGAGTGCATTGGTCTTCATGGCAGTGTTTGGTTAGTGGTGCCTCTTGCTTAGGTGTTGCAGACTCTGGTGTGTATATGTAATGACATATCGCGTGACACTTAGATTGCACACAGGTGGACATCATTTCACTAATTATGTGACTTCTGAAGGTAATTGGTTGCACCAGAGCTTTTTATGGGCTTCATAACAAATGGGGTGATTACATACGCACATGCCAATTTACTGTTTCCTATTTTAAAAAATAGTTTTATGTATACATTTTTCTCATTTCACTTCACCAACTTAGACCATTGTGTTCTGATCCATTACATAAAATTCAGATTAACAAAACATTGAACCTAAGGCTTTAATGTAACAAAATAGGTAAAAAGTCAAGAGGGGTGAATACTTTTGCAAGGAACTGTATATGTCCTTGATACAATGGAAGCTGTTAAATAACGTATGCATCTTCAAGAAAATAAAACATTCTTAGCCATTGTTTTTGAGGAGCTTGATAAAATTATGCCCCAAAACCCGTACACTCAAGCTTATAAAAAAAAATCAGAAGTAGAACAAGAAAAATAAATTCATGCAGAACTACTTAAATTACCAATCTCAAAAGTCAATATGGTTCTTAAAAGAGATCGCCATACTGATAAACGCTGTTATAATTTACCAACATCAAATGGTCTTTCAAAATGATGAGGAAGAACCACCATTTCAGAGGGATATTAGAATATATCCCAGAAATGAGGAGCAACCTTTCATTAACATAAGTATCTTCAGAACTAATATGGATCCAATGACATATCTTATTTTTTTCCCCAATGGGGAAGCCGGATGGCAACCCAAAATAACACTTGACAGTTACCCAAAATCTAAAGTACATGTCAGAAATAATACTTTCATGCTTGAATTTAATGTAGCTCAAACTGCAATTTGAGATGAATTTAATACCATTTTATGTGGTGGAAAACTGACACAACAGTGGATCATTGATTCATATTTGCAAGTTGAGGCAAATAATTTAAATTTCATAAAATATCAAAAAGGTAAATTACTTGTAGAACAGTATTGTGGACTGAAGGATTATTTTGCTGAGGTAGCTACAAACGAAGAGCTTGCAGCTGGCAAAGCCATCATGTTACCTTCTTCTTTCCAAGGATCTCCTCGCAATATGCGAGAAAGATACAATGATGCAATGGCTATTGTAACTAAATTTGGAAAACCAGATTTATTTATTACATTTACATGTAATCCACAATAGCCAGAGACTGTACAGAATCTGCTAATTGGACAAACTGCTTCCGATAGACCAGATTTAGTGGCAAGAGTCTTTAAAATCAAATTAACTGAATTAATACATGACATAACCATAACTCAGTTATTTGGCAAATGTCTGACTTATGTTATAGAATTTTAAAAAAAAGAGGCCTTCCACATGCAAATATGCTTATAATCCTTTAAGAGAAAGATAAATTGGATACTGGTGATAAAGTGGATTCAGTGGTTATTGCTGAACTACCAGATCCAGAAATACATGATAGACTATATGAGCTTGTAACTCATCGCATGATTCATGGACCATGTGGAGATAGTAATTGACATTCCCTATCATTATGTTTTAGTTAATGGATTATGGCGAAAACATAAAACCAGTGCAAATAAAATAACACCAAGAATTTACACTGTTAGTCCAAGAGACCTTGAGCATTTCTGCTTACGTTTACTCCTTTTAAATGTGAACACTTGAGAATTGTTAACTTGAGAACATCGTTTATGACACATTTCATTTAGCTGCGCTACACAGAAACTTCCTGGCTAATGATACAGGATGGTAAAGATGTCTAGAAGAAGCAGCACTGTGTCAAATACCACGGCAATGAGGGAACAATTTGCATTCATTTGCATCTTCTCAAATGCTCCAAATGCATTAGCTTTGTGGGACAAATTTAAAACAAATATGTCTGAAGACTTTTTGCAACATTACAATGAGTCTATTGCAGAATTAAAAGCATTAATTGGAATTCAAGAGGTCTTTCTTTCTCATGGATTCAATTGTGCAAGTGTTAGTCTGCCAGATCCAGGACTCATAGAGGAAATAAACTTTGAAGACTATGACACTGAGCTTCAAAAACAAATACACAAGAAAAAATTGCAACATTAAATACATTACAATTGCAAGCATTTAACGCCATAAAAAATGCAATAGATGATGACAAGCTCAAAGAGCGTTATTTCTATCTAGATGGACCTGATGGATCAGGAATAACGTATCTATATAATTTATTGATGAGTTTTATTCTAGCACAAGGTCAGCTTGGTAGAAGGTTGAAGAACCTCTCTTCCACCCTTGACGCTCTGGCCCCCATAACCATGCAGATGCCCTCACTCTCATCCATAACCATGGCACACTACCCAAACACGATACATCCAGAGGTGCTCCCGCACTGCTGAACGACTATAGAGGAAATCATGCACTTCAGCAGATTTCCTCCACTGCAAATTTATGTCATGCTCCTATTCCTCCGCCCTCAACCTTGCCAAACAGCAGTACTTTACATCACTAATAGCAACTCTGTCCTCTAACCCCAAGCTTCTGTTTGCCACTTTCAATACTTTCCTCCACCCACCACCTCCTCCCATCCATTCCTCTCTCAGAGCTGAAGACCGCCAACCATTTTATTCATAAAATTCAAAACAAAAAAACCTGTCCTCAGGATCCTAAGCCATCTCAGCTCATCTCTCCCCTCTCTACCACACTAATCCCAGCTCTCACACATATTTTCAGTCTCTCCCTAAACTCTGGCATGTTTCCATCTTCTCTAAAACATGCCATAGTTTTACCCACCCTCAAAAAACCCTCATCTGACTCTGATGTTGCATCTAACTACTGCCCTATCTTTCTGCTTCCTCTGGCTTCCAAACTGCTGGAGCGCCTCATCTATAACCATCTTACAAGCTTTATTTTCTCTAACTCCCTTCTTGACAACTTTCAATCCGGCTGTCGGCCCCAACACTCCACTGAGACAGCTCTCACTAAAGTCACCAATGACCTGCTTACCAGCAAGTCAAAAGGTCACTTTTAAATTCTTCTTCTTCTAGATCTCTCTGCTGCCTTTGACACTGTCGACCATCCACTTTTACTCCATATCCTCTTCTCCCTCAGTATTCGAGACACTGCTCTCTTGTGGTTCTCATCATACCTACAAAATAAATCATTCAGTATCTCCTTCTCAGACACCTCTTCTTCTCCTCACCCCCTGTCTGTTGGCGTACCCCAAGGATCAGTCCTAGGCCCTCTCATCTTCTCCATCTACACATCCTCACTTGGTAACCTAATAAACTCTTTTGGGCTTCATTATCATCTCTATGCAGATGACCCAAATTTACCTCTCAGCACCAGATCTATCCCCCTCTCTTCTAACACACGTCTCCAACTGCCTCTCTAGTATATCCTCTTTGATGTCCACCCACCATCTCAAACTCAACATGTCTAAAACTGAACTCCCAATCTTCCCTCCCTCTCCCACAGCATCAATTCCTCACATCTCTCTCACTGTCAACAACAACATCATCACCCCCACCTCCCAAACCAGTTCTCTTTGAGTTCTACTGGACCCCGCTCTGTCTTTCATCCCTCACATACAATCACTAAGTAAATCTTGTCTTCTCCATCTAAAAAACATCTCCAGAATTCATCACTCTCTTACACAAAACATAACTAAAATCTGTATACACTCTCTCGTCATCTCTCGACTAGACTACTGCAACTCGCTTCTTGTTGGCCTACCAACCACCAGACTATCTCCACTTCAATCCATTATGAATGCCTTTGCTAGAATCATTTTCCGTACACAACGTTCAGTGTTGGCATCACCTCTCTGTCAATCACTCCACTAGCTTTCCATAGCCTCAAGAATAAAATTTAAAACATGACCCTAACTTACAAAGGCCTCAACAATAACGCTCCCCCATACATCTCTGCTCTCATCTCCAAATATTCCCCCACCCGCCCTCTTTGTTCTGCTAATGACCTTCTTTTTTCTGCCACTCTTGTCACTTCCTCTCACTCCCGCCTCCAGGACTTTTCACGTGCTGCCCCTATTCTCTCGAATTCCTTGCCTCGCTCCACCAGATTTTCCTCTTGCCTCAAAACATTTAAAACCTCACTTAAAATGCATCTCTTTAAAGAAGTGTATCACCTTCCACCCTAACACGCTTATCACCTCTCTCTCCCTCTGTTACCACTCACTATACCTTAGATTGTAAGTCTGCAAGTTTCTATCCTAAGTACTTTGTGAATGCACCATGGACATCGGATTCCTAGCTCATAGACAGGGTCCGCCTTGCTTTGCTATAAGTTAATTTGTATTTATTTTTGTCTGAACTTATGTACAGCGCTACAGAATATGACGACACATTACAAATGAACTATCACATATATAGTTGTGAGCATGCGGGTTGTTGCTAACGAAGCGAGGGCCGCAGTTGCTGGCAAGGAGCGCCCAAGGCGCTCCTTGCCAGCAAATGCGGACTGTAGGCTCGCAAATGCGGACCCTGCCACTGATGCTCCCCAGTGGCCCTCATCACCCCAGGGGCCTGCACGTCTCCCCCTGCCCCACTAATGCTCCCCAGTGGCCCACAGCACCCCAGGCTGCAGGGAAGCTCAGACACCCAGCCAGCACTGCCAGGTACTCAGTGCTGAAGGAGGCAGCTCAAGGGAGGCAGGACAGCTAGGCGTACAAGGATGAGCCTCCGATCCGGGCCTGTGCTGTCTGGCCTGCGGTTGGGTTCTCCCGCAGGCCTCACTCCTCTGCAGCTCCACGCAGCTACTTCCCATCTTTGCTTGCACTGGGCTCCAAGGACAGGCCGCAGGGGGCGGGGATACAATACATGAGCCACAGGCGCAAGGCTGCAATATAGAGAGGGGAGAGGATTGCGAGGCCCGCAATGAACTTACCCCCATTGGGTGTACAAGGAGGAGCCTTTCCTGGAGAGGGAGCCGCGGAGCTCCGATCCAGGCCTGTGCTGGTTGGCCTGCGGCTGGGTTCTCTCCCAGGGCTCTCTCCTCAGCAGCTCCACAGCTGCTTTACATATCTGCCTCAACAAGCAGACAGGACAGAGATGAGGATTGCGGCCACCTCTGCTCCCCACAGCCATCTGCAGAGATCCAGCGGGGGAAGAAGGCACTTTCAAGTACAGGGGAATGTGCAGGGAAACCCAGGAGGTAATAAAGCGGGGGTCACAAGCAGGGAGAAGGGAGACAGAATGGGGGAAGAGAGCCAGGAGAGGGGGGTGAGACACAGGGGAGGCAGCAGGGGGCAAAGAGACACAGATGAGGGAGAGGGGGGATACAGGGTAGGGAGTGGGGGAAGAGACACAGGGAAAGGAGATGGGAGAATGAGAGACAGGGGATGGAGAGAGGAGGGAATGAGAGACAGGGGAGGGATAGAGAGGGAAAAGATAGACGGGAGAGATTATCGGGGCAAAAAGAGACAGGGGAGGGATAAAGGGGGCAAAGAGAGGCAGGGGAGAGATAGATGGGGCAAAGAGAGACAGGTGAGGGAGAGAGGGAGCAAAGAAAGACAGGGGAGGGAAAGAGGGGGCAAAGAGAGACAAGGGAGGGAGAGAGGGGACAAAAAGAGAAAAGGGAGGGAGAGAGAGGGCAAAGAGAGACAAGGGAGGGAGAGAGAGTGCAAAGAGAGACAGGAGGGAGAGGGAAAGAGACACAGGAGAAATGTTTGGGAAAAAACTTGATCTTGCAGTCATTTTTTGACGGGCAAGTCGCTAGTAATAATAATAATAACTGTGCATGGTGGATTTAAACTGCCAGTTCCCATTCTGGAAACATCAGTGTCGGATATTCGAATGACATCATTACAAGCAAAAAAAAAGTAAAGAATTGTACTTCAAAGGAGACAATTTCCCATCATCATGGCATTTGCTATGACGATTAATAAATCACAAGGACAACTTTGAAATCCATTGGTATCTTTTTAGAAGAACCAGTATTTGCCCATGGGCAATGTATGTTGCATTTTCAAGAACCCAGAGGAAATTACAGTTTATATTGAAAAAACAGGGTTATTTATTAGATGATGGGAGAATGTTTACAAAAAATATTGTCTACTATGAGGTGCTGTAACTTAAATTACAAAAAAAAGGATAACAATACAACAGATGTACACAAAAAAGGACCAGTGCTTTGATCTCAATGACAAATTCACAAAAAAAAACAAAAAACAAACATAGAGAACAGTGGTTTTACTTCCAGGACATACTTTTATGTTGCTGGGACTCTTTTTAGAGGACCACTATTTCACATAGGAAACTCTGTGTGCCATTTTCAATAACTACAAGAATAACAAAAAACAAGTGAAAAAAAACAACAAAAAAACAAAGTCAAAGTAACATATTGGAATATCTTGGAAGTGGCCTTTTGGCATGATTGGACCACAAAACAGTTACATTGCATTTTCTTACAATTCCAGTTGAAATGTTAGTACATTAATTTACTTTTTGTAATGTTAAAATTATATTTTACAAGGTGTGGAAAGTTGTTTCATTGTATGTAATTAAAAATTCATGTTTGTAGGAGGAGGATCATTTGTTGGACAATTGAAATGTATAATTAAATAGAGTATTGATCCAGGGAGTAATCCGATCACTAGTTACTGGGATCAGGAAGGAATTATCCCCCCCCCCTTTGAAACAATTGGCTAAGTTTCACTGTTTTTTTCTCTTTGCCTTACTTCTGAATTCAATATTCAAGATCACAGCATTTTTATAAAATTGAAATTTAAATGTTATTACATTACGCTAATGTTTGCATTGTTAAAATTGTATTTTACAAGGTTTGGAAAGTCGTTTTATTGTATGTTATTAAGGGTTCATGTCAGTAGGAGACTGATAATTTGTTGGAAAATTTAAATCACATATATAGTTGTGAGCAATACGGGTTGTTGCTAACGTTGCAGGCTCGCATAGCGTGCCCGCTGCAACTGCGGCCCTCGAAAAGCGAGGCCCGCAGTTGCTTTGCAAGGAGCACCGAAGGCACTCCTTGCACTGGTGGAGATGATTACACAATTCACAATGCGAGAACCGTAGCAGTTTGAAAAACAATGCATGGAAAAATTACGACCCATAAAACTTGCAAAAAGGAAAGCGGCACTTAGAAAATACGACGAACTTAACAGACGAACCTCGCATATACAAAAACAACAAAAACACAAACAAAATTTAAAAGAAATACAAGACAAACATCACACACAGCACAGGGCGTCAGCCAGGACATCTGGGAGTGAGGTTGCATGACAATTTAAAAGCAATTTACTGAATTTCGCCACTTAAAAATCATCTAAGGAACAAATAAATGGTGCCAGAACAACGCGAAAACAAGGCTACACAACCCCTAAACACGCAAAACACCATCAAGCACATAAGACTTTTACACAGGCACGTACAAGGTATAAATTACACTATGAGGGACAAGTGGAAATGCTCCACACCCGCGTAACGCATAGACAATCGCAGCCATTTTACAACACCAACTTACAACTAATAACATTACCATTACAAAATGCAGAATTACACAGCTAAACAAACGGTTTGCCCTCGCGCACACAACCTATTTACACTGCACACTTCACACATTGCTAACACTTACACAGGTCAGCAACAGTGCAAGTGTACATTGTAGGCTGCAGGAAAATCAAAACAGATTGTTAGCTCTTCAGGATATTGCATGCTGCATAAATTAATTACAAAAAGGTAAAGTATATTAATTTATTATTTTATTAATTAATTCATTATCATTTAAATTATATATACCGTATTTATCGGCATATAACATGCACCGGCGTATAACACGCACCTCATTTTAAGAAGGGAATTTCAGGGGGAAACATTCAAATAAAGAACTTTGAAGCAAAATCCTAATCCTCAACCTCCCTCCTCATCCTCCCTCCTCAAACCCCCCCATCCTCAACCCCCTCCTCCACCCCCCATCCTCATCCTCCTTCCTCAACCTCAACCCCCCTCCTCAACCTCCCTCCTCATCCTTAACCCCCCTCCTCATCCTCAACCCCCCTCCTCATCCTCAATGCCTCTCCTCATCCTCAACCCCCCTCCTCATCCTCAACCCCCTCCTCAACCTCCCTCCTCATCCTCCCTCCTCAACCCCCCCATCCTCAACCCCCTCCTCAACCTCCCTCCTCAAACCCCCTCCTCAACCCCCCATCCTCAAATCCCCTCAACCCCCCTCCTCAACCCCCATCCTCATCCTCCTTCCTCAACTCCCCTATCCTCAACCCCCCTCCTCAACCTCAACCCCCCTCCTCAACCTCAAACCCCCTCCTTAACCCCCCTCCTCATCCTCCAGCCCCCTCCTCATCCTCAACCTCACTCCTCATCCTCAACCCCCTCCTCAACCTCCCTCCTCAACCTCTCCATCCTCAACCCCCTCCTCAACCTTCCTCCTCAACCCCCTCCTCAACCTCCCTCCTCAAACCCCCTCCTCAACCCCCCATCCTTAAACCCCCTCAACCCCCCTCCTCAACCCCCATCCTCCCTCCTCAACCCCCCTCTCCTCAACCCCCTCCTCAACCTCAACCCCCCTATCCTCAATCCCCCTCCTCAACCACCCTCCTCATTCTAAACCCCCCTCCGCATTCTAAACCCCCTCCGCATTCTAACCCCCCCTCCTCATTCTAAACCCCCCTCCTCCTCAACTTTAACCCCCCTCCTCAACCTAAACCCATCTAAATACCTCCCCCTCACTTACCTGCTTCTGCTCCGGCCTCCGCACCGCTCCTTGACCCGGTGACGTCACATGCGCGCCAGCGCGCCACGTCATTAGCATATACCGGGTGCCGGCACCCGGTATATGCTAATGACGTGGCTATGCTAATGACGTGGCGCGCATGTGACGTCACCGGGTCAAGGAGCGGAGCGGAGGCCGGAGCAGAAGCAGGTAAGTGAGGGGGATGTATTTAGGGGGGTTTAGGTTGAGGAGGGGGGTTTAGGTTGAGGAGGGGGGTTTAGGTTGAGGAGGGGGGGTTAGAATGCGGAGGGGGTTTAGAATGAGGAGGGAGGTTGAGGATGAGGAGGGGGGAGGGAATATCGGCGTATAACACGCACCTAGCATTTGCCCCCTATTTTCAGGGAGAAAAAGTGCGTGTTATACGCCGATAAATACGGTATAAAATAAAAAAGGACCAGGGGACAGGATTTCAATGAGCTACAAAGGCGTTCAGCACGGGGCTCACAATGAGCGCCGAGGGTGCTGGGAGGAGCAAAAGTACACAAGGGGAGAGGCATGCAATGAGCGCCAAAGGCAATCAGCGCGCCCCTTGCAATGACCACCAGAGGTGCTTAGACCACCAAAACTACACAAGCGGAGAGCCTTGCAATGAGCACCAAAGTACACCAGGGGAGAGGTTCACGATGAGCACAAAGGCGCTTAGCGCGGAGCTTGCAATGAGCGACGAATGTGCTCAGACGAGCAAAAAACTTACATTGAGTTGCAAACAGCATTCCTAGCCTTACAACTTTATTGACCGTAATTGTTTGACGTCCATGTCACTAGTGCATAATAAAATAGAGTAATGATCCAGGGAGTAACCCGATTGCCAGTTACTGGAGCCAGGAAAAAAAAAAAAATGTTCCTCTTTGACACAATTGGATACGTTTCACTGGGTTTTTTTCTCTTTGCCTTCCTCTGGATTAAATATTCAAAATCACTGCATTTTCATAAAATTCAAGTTTAAATGTTATTGCATTATGCTAATGTTTGCATTGTTAAAATTGTATTTTACAAGGTTTGGAAAGTTGTTTTATTGTATGTTATTAAGGTTTCATGTCAGTAGGAGGATGATCATTTGTTGAAAATGTGAAATGCATAATAAAATGGAGAGTAATGATCCAGGGAATAATTTGATCGCCAGTTACTGGGGTCAGGAAGGAATTATTTTTTTTTACCTCTTTGACACAATTGTTTTTTTTTTCTGTTTACCTTCCTCTGGATTCAATACCTATGTGGTTTAACAGTATTTGAAATACAAGTTGCATGTTACAAAGCATTATGTAAGGGTTTATAATACTCATACAAAGATTACCCATTGTTATATTAGTCCTGCATAGCTGACAAATTTTAAAACAATAAGGGTAAGTATCGTTTTGACAATTAATCTTTAAGAAATCTTAATCACAACGACGAATTAAAACCAACAAAAAAATCCAGGATTGGGAAATGTAAAAAATGGGCTACCTTTTTGAGATATATTACCACAAAAGATGTTTGTATGCTCACATTGGATAGCTGACAAGTAAAGATTTTAATATTGTTAAAAAAGGATGGTTTCCCAGTTCTTGAACTACAAGTTACATATTAAAAAGCATTATGTCATGGTTTACAATACAGATTCATATAAAGTTGAAACATTGTTATATTATTCCTGCATAGCTGACAATTAAAAATGTTGATATTGTTAAAAAAGGATGGTTTTCCAGTTCTTGAACTACAAGTTGCATGTTAAAAAAATAAACACATTTACTATAATTGTTGTACTTATTCGTACATAACAAATTAGACATGGAAAAATAACCACATAGGGTGGCAAGCAGCATTCACAGCATGCACATTTTATTGCCGTCCTTTTTTGAGAGGCAAGTCGCTAGTAAAAAATAAAAATAAAGTCCCTAACTGCTTTAGACCCTTGTGCCCATCTTCTTCCCCCTGCAAGTAATGTCCTGCAGGATAAAAATAGGAAAATAACCAGTGAGACCCCTAGAGATGACAGAGCTACAAAGAGGGCACCCCACCCTCTTGTCACCCCTGCAGGTTATAACTTTGAACCATATGCAAAGGATGACATAACTATATTGTTTGAGAATCTTCAAATGTATAAGAATGTATTGGCCCATCAACCGGACAGCAGGGATAAGACTGCAGGAACCAAGTCAGCAGAAAGGAGAGATAAATGAATGTATCTGTCTTTTATTCATCATTATGGTATCTGTCTCTATTTACCATTAATGCCAGGAGTATTTGGAATCAGAACATCTTATCTGTTCTTGATTGACAGAGCTGTCATGTATATATGCTGCAGGAATGTGATTTACCCTTTTCTCAGTCATACAGGTATTTTACTAGGCAGTGGTCTTAGTAAAGATGGGTTGGGACTTCAGCTGCCTGATTGAGGAAGGGGGTAGAAGTAGAGATAGATCTGTGAAACTGAATGCTAATTCCAGGCTGCTAAGTGAGATGATTAGGGGTGCATCTTTGCAGGATGCAGTGGGTTCCACGGAGGCAGGCTCTATACATTATAAAGGAAACATGTGGTTTTGTAAAGCAACTATTACAGAACCAAAAGAGCCAAATAATCTAAATACTATATAAGGTGCAATATATATCTAAGAGTCTCACGTATTAAAATATGTGATACTATTAAAGAGACCTGCTCAAATCAAGTCTGATAAAATCATAGATATTTTTCAGTTTCAGTTTCAATTACACATGTATATGTGAGAAATAGACAACTGTATATTCCTGAGATATCTGAAATATATATTAGTCCATGGTGTTACTTAGGAAACTTAGCTCCAGGGCCACTATGCATTACACCTTTTTATAATACTATTAATGAAAATTCAATGGACTTTAAACCCAAGACAAATAGGCTACAGGATCATAACTATAAGAATCAATAACAAGGTCAGCTGGTGCATAGGGACAAATGGGCCACCACCTTCCAAAAATAAATGCACTGACTTAATCCCCCCATCACTTACTCAATCGTATAATTTCTATAATAAAAAAATAATAAATAATTTGACTTTAAATTTCAAAACCCTCTGCTGCAGTTACACACACTGACTTATCACATCTAGCAAATGCTGGTGACTTTCCTAGTACTTCAGATCAGGCTACATGTGAGAATAAAAAAAAAACAGTAAAAATGCTGTCTGTGTCCGACTTGTACTTTAACCTATAGAACTGAGCCGGTCTGTCAAATGCAGCATCACCCAATCAGAATGGCCGGGAGGGAAAATTGGACAGCAGGGACAGCACCTCTCACAGTCCACCCAGTAGTAAATACATTGGTGCAATTTCAATAAAGTTTATTGAAAAAACAAATCCCAGGTCACAGTGCATGCTCCAGTTTTCTCAATACGCTGGTGGTCTTATTGTTTCTGACTACCCTGCTCCACACACCAAGCTTGTGACCTGTCTGTCACCACCTCGGCCTATACCAGACAGAAGCAGCTGCAGAGCTCAGGTGAGTCCATATCCCTCTCTGTGTCTTGTTGTTGTTGTTCTGTCCTTCCGTGTCTGAATCATGCAGAACCAACTTGGGGTGCAACTTTCTGGTTGTGGTCTGTTGTTGGTGAAATATCACTGTGTCCATCTGTAGGTGCAAGATGCTCCTCCCATGTGCTCTTTGTTTAATTAATCTATTTGATCATTTAACAAATTATTTAGTTATGCAGTTTTACTATTTTTCAATATATTTGCAGCTATCATGGTATCTGCTTGTATCGTTACTGTCTCAGTCGTAAAATACTTGACCTAGGCTCAGGGGGATAGATAGACAGAGGGAGGGATAGAGAGGTATGGGATGGGGGGAAGGGGTATTGAGGGAGAGGGATAGAAGGAGAGATGGAGAGAGAAGGAGTGAGAGGGATAGAAGAAGAGGCATAGAATCTATCTATCTGATTTTCCATCTTCCTCTCTCTTTATCCCTTCCTCTCTCTATCCCTCTCTCTCTCTTTCTCAATCCCTCCTTTATCTCTATCTCTATCATTCTCTCTATATCCCCCTCTCTCACTACCACCCTCTCTATCTCTCTATACCTGTCTCTCTCTATAAGAACACTTTTGTGGGTGGAGTCTGGGTCACTGGGCAGTGTCTATACAGGTAACATGTTGTGAAGCAGAGGGGTTTATACTGTTAGGTGGAATCAATGTAAGGGGAGGGGCCATTTTTTTGCCTTCCGCCACACCAACTTGGAAAGTCATCAGCCGCCAGTGATCAATACACAGAGATTTTTGTTTCTATTTTTCTACAGTATAATACCTATATGCTTGTTATTATTATTTGAAGGTGTAATTAGATCATTTCTCAATGTATTACATTATATATATATATATATATATATATATACTGTATATATATATATATATATATATATATATATTCAAATAAATTGTATCATGTACCACAATGTCCTACACTCCACAAATTGGACGTGTTAGGTGCTATAATTATGTGTGGTACAGGAGCACACACTGGTGGGTGACCCTTTCAGGCACCACTAGCATTTGGTTTGTAACCTAGTACCACATATACAATATTTTGTGACCAATACTATGGCTCTTGGACATTTCCCTGTGTGTACTTTACCCTTTAAGATAATGATCATGGTCATAAACCTATGATTAGGGAGCTGTCTATGGGTCTCTATATGTGTAAAGAATGCTAATTTACAGGATAATAAGTATGTTGTGGTCAATTACTTTATTCCATCATTGGTTTACATTTAGGACATGTTGAGTGATATACAGCCCCCTCCTGTAGCCTGTTCTCTTTTTGAATAAGAACTGAACTTAGCATGCAGGCTGATCCAGTCCTTTGGAACCACCTACTGATTAAGCCCAGAAGACAGCGATGCCCTCCACCATTGATTTAAAAAAAAACTTAAAGCTGAAGGCGTATTTGGTAGTTATCATTCCCATAGCAACAGGGACCGAGGTCAACGCCGCCTACATTGAGTAGTGTGGGGGAATGCTGATTAAGGTTTAAATATTGTCAAAACACTGAGGGATTCAAATATGCCTGTTACTACCGCCAGATTTGGGGGACTACGCTCACCCCAATTCTCTCTCTCTCTATGGGTCGCAACTGTTTGTTCAGATCTCGACACAAGCAGACACTTCGGATGACAGCATCATTTCTGTAGATACAGGCACCATCAGACCTTTTTTCTTAGGATCTAAGAATCACACACCATGTACCTTTGATTAGTACAAGCAGACTCTGACACCACCTTTCTTTAGTGTGTCCAAAATCAGACTGGCACTTCTTTATTCTTACAGAGATATATAAAAAAACACAGAAACATCTCACTCCCCCCACATGCCTAACCCCTCCACTTGTGTGCAATAGCTTGTTACACTCTCACCACCTGGGAGATGTCTATCCAATGATACAGCACCCATCTCTTAGTTGCCAGATCTCAACTTATTGGGTTATAAAACGAAACTTTCCCCTTCCAGACTAAAGCCAGAGGATTCGTACATGGCTGCCTCTCAAAGCCATATAAATTCTGTAGAATTCTTTTACCCTTTGTATATCATTCATTTTATTATCTAAGCATAGCCTACTATCCTACTTCTAATAACGATACAGCATTTTAATGTTAGTCAATGACAGTACTATATGCACTTATTACATCCATGATATAACTACATGTATGCATTACACCCATGATATAACTGTTAAGCATGTTGTTAGTACCTTCTAACCACACATATAATAACTGATTAACCCCAAACAGTCCAGTGGGCCCTTCTGTTCATAACAATGCCAATCTGTAATTAGAAAATAAGCTGGTATTAACAACAACTGAACCTTTATTAATACTTTTGTCATGTATTTACCTTTTCTCATTGAGAAAGCTGCATGAAAGTGTTGAAATGCTTTAGACAATTATTTTGATTATATATATTCATCTGGTTTAGTCCTTAGTTAATCTAGCCCATACAAAATTCCATTTAAAAAATCATCTGCTTTTCCCACAGTGTACAAGGTCTTCATGGTGATTATGGACCCCATTCTACCCCCAACACTCTCAGTTCCTTATTTTATGTTAGATATTATGTAGTACTATGATATGCTGGCTCTTTAGAAACAATGATAATAATCAAACTGCCCTCAGTCCTCAGATTAAATCTATTTTTATATTTTATGCCCCCATCAGCTTCTACCATGCAGTGTGCAGTATTTTTCCCCTCTTTGTCTACTGAACTGCCTACCCAGACAGATTTTAGTCTGTTCTACTCACAGGTCTCTCTGGTGACACTCCATGCTCTTTTCTATCCTTGCCAGTCTTCATACAACAACTATGTACCCCCTTTTTATCTTTTTTTCCCAGTGAGAGAGAAAAGAACAAGGAAGAGATTGCGCTCAATCTTATTAGAGCAGGCAGACAGCAAGTGAGATAGAAGAGGTATCAATTGACAGAATGCAAATAACAAACAAGTGATAACGGGCAGTAAAAAAAATAGAAAATGGAGTTTAGGAGGCCCCAAATGTTTTTGCACCGTACCCACCAGTACAATGTACCACACATAAAGTGTTATGAGCTAGCAATATATGATATACAAAAAATGTGAAGATACATTGTCCCTGGTGTGGAGTGTTTTTCACTCTTTCCAATTTGTTTTAAATGTTGAAACAGTTCATATTCATTGTGCTGAAAAAACTTTTTATATTTAGAATGACATAGTTATTTAGAGCAGAGGACATATTATTGAAGATACGTTGCTTTATTACTGTTTGGTTTGAAATGTTGTCCTTATGTGAACTCCTAACATAACCTCAATAATATCCATTTGTTCTCTTGACTATGGTTGTTATGTTGTAAAGAGGAGGAGCATTTCATTTCATAGAACATAGAAACATAGCAGCAACATAGAAATAATCTGGAGGCAGTTAGGCGTGTTCAGCTTTGAGTAAATATTAGATACAACACTAAATGTAACATGTTGATTTTTACACAGAATATATCTGTAGCTGGGCTACTTTCAATACTTTCCTATCTAAAGAAAGTAGAAATGAAAATCAATATTTGTAGTACAGATCTCTTCTGTAGTCTAATGCATTGTTTTCCAGTCTGTGTTCTGTAGAATCCAGGGCTCTATTCAATTGTATATTATCAGATGTTCCACAATAATATTACTTTTAAAGTTTTCTATATGACACAAGTTTTGTGTTGCCTTAAGTGACCACTTAAGTCACATTTTTACAGAAAGTCTTTTTTAAGAAACGATACTTGATAATGTGTCTATTACATGCAATCATGCTAGGTAGGGAGTAGCCATTGCAGTTTAGTTATCTGTTATGATAAAGGGAAGGGAGATTTTATGTTGACAAACTTAACATTGCTTTTAGTGCAATATATTTAGTGTATATGTTAGGCTATATCATTCTAAAAGCTAAAAAATAAATTGAGAACAACCAGTTTAGTAAATTTTGGCTGATAAAGTTCATTATAGTACATATCACAAGCAAATGTTGGTTACTAAATTATATTTTTTCATTGATTTGTATTTTTTATAAACTAAGTGGTAGCAATACATTTACATTATAATACAAATCACAAGATTTGTATGACTAATATAACTTAATAATATACATTTGACAGTGATAATAATCACATTGCCTTCAATCCTCAGAACAGATCTATTTTTATGACCCCTACCAGCTCATGTCACTCAATCTTCAGAGGAGGCCTTGATACCTGGGGTCTAGTTCAAGCATTTTTTGTCAATTTCTGTCCATTACGCTGCCTCCCAGTGTATAGTCTGCTCTACTCAATGGTCTCTCTAGTGAGACATCACATGATTGTGTATAAATAAGACCAAGGTGAAGCAAAAGGTCATACAAATGGGTCTGAGGTATTTTAGGGATCTGATCACCTCTAATGTTTTGCACAGCCACCCAAGGGTGATATGAGTGCATGGCCCCCATCTGCCAAACACCTATTTTCTTATTCCAACTTTTTCTTTCCTCTCTAATTTTTCATCCCTTTCCTGCGATTCCCTTATTTCCTCCTATTCTTCCTCTCTTTCTTTAATTTCTCTCTTCCTCTTATCTTTTTTCATCTTTCCTCATTCCCTCTCCTCATCATTTCAATCCTCTTCCACTTTCATTTCATCCTCTCTTACACTCGTTTAATTCATCCTTTACTCTCTTTTTTCAGCCTTTTCTTATTTATCATTTACATTCCTAGTTTTCCCATTATAACTTTCCCTCTTCCTTCCTCCTCTACTTTTTATCACCTCCTTCCCAACACAAATGTACCATGTATTTACTGTACTACTGGACAGTGGAGGGTTTTTATCGCTCTTTTGCCCACCATAAATTAAATGATTGCAGGGCGGATAACTCTTCTCTATGACACCGAACTGTGATTAACTTTTGTAACCCAGCCTCAAGGATCTCCCTCATCTGAGGAAAAGCATTTAGGAGTTTGGATGTTGTTGGCTGAACCATGTCTCATTTGACCGGAGTCTTTAACAGCAACAGTGACAGCAATGGAGATAGCCTGTGTAATTTCACGAAGATGCACTGCAGTGGCACTGGAGGCAGAAACCACATTTTCCAACTCCAGAGAGATAGACAGAGTAGGGTTAGCAGAGGATTGAATGTTCCCAATCAACAGGGGTAATGGAGTGTGGGGAAAAGTTGAAGGTCAGAAGCTGGAAGTGGCATTGCATGGGGATTCCAATCATGGCAAGAGTTAAGATAAGAGAAGGACAAAGGGGAACCCACCAACTCACAATCTAGGGCCATAATGGTGCCTATCCTTACTGCCTCTACACCAGTGATGGTTTTGTACACCCCATATGCCCATAGGGATGATCCTGCATACAAAGTTGAACTGACCCACGATTGACTGCAAGCACCATCAGGAAACCTTTTTAGCCTGAACCTGGAGCCCACTTCAGCAGCTTATCAGCCAGGAGACTGCACTCTATGGAATTAAAATCTATTGCTAGGCCTAAGAAATATAAAAAGATAGAGGGACATATTTGTTGCCAGCGGGACATCAAAGTCCTCTTCAATAGCCTGAAAAGTAGCCAGTACAATACTTGAGTTTTGCTTAATCCCAGAACAATCTGCATATGCACATGTGGTTTAGTCAATAGTATAATATATATATATATATATATATATATATATATATATATATATATACTAGTAAATTGCCCGTCAAAAATGAAGGGAATAAAATTGTAAGGCTGGCAATATTGTTTGGCACACAATGTGAGGCGTTTGCTCCTCTGAGCACCATGTTGGTTTTATATTCAAAGTCCTGCGTGCCTGGCATTGTTCATGTAAGTGTTACTGTCTTCGGCGCCATGTATTTTTTAAGTTTTGCGGGCCTCGCATTGTTGATCCTCGTTTTCATCCTGTTTCAGAATTTTTATGTTTTTTCGGCCGCCGTTTTTCCCCTTGCTTAGCCGATTTTCGAGTGGTGAAAAACTCAAAATATGGCTCTAATTAATTTGCAACATCACTCCCAGGCTTCTTGGCTCCCCCCTGTGCTGTGTGTGAGTGTGTTATTATTTTGTTAAATTATTTTGTTGTTTTTTCTGTGTTTTGGAGTTACACTTTTAAACCAACGGCGTGCCTAGAGCGCATTGCAGCCTAAGTCCCGGGTGCTTCAACTGCACGCCTCACTTTGCGAGGTTCACAGTGCGATGAGTGCCTTTGTAGCTTGTAAATTCCATGGGGGGGACACCTAGGTTGGGGGGTAGGAGGGACATTAAAAAATGTAATAAATAAATAGAATATATTTTTTACAGCATAGGGCACCCACAAGAGAAAGAGCATAGTACATTGCACAAGGTGCACGTGCTATTGTTCTCCCCCTGCTACTCACTTCCCTTCCTCATACCTATCACCACCCCGACTCAACCATCTCTCCTCAATCTCTCCTACTCATCGGTCTACTCCCGTCTCACACTAAACAGCTCTCTTTATCATCTGCTCTATCCCCCATCATTCCCATTTACCCTTTCATATTCCTCTTGTTTCCATATTCCTTTTATTTTGTTTCTTCCTTATATCTATTTAACCCTCTTCATTTCTATCTTCCTTTCTCTCCTCATGAAACACCCCTTTGCTCTCTTCAGAGTCATTTAGAGCAGAGGAAATATTGTTGAAGATAAATGATGCTACTATTTGGTTTGGAATAAACAAAAGTGTATTAGAAAATGTTGTCCTTACCTGAACTCCAGACATCCTCAATAATAGTAATTAATTATTTTGACTATGGTTGTTAGGTTGTAAAAGAGGAGGAGCATTGAATTTCATAATAAGTTACTCAATAAAGCAGCAACCTAGAGAGGATCTGACAGCAGTGAAGCGTGTTCAGCTTTGAGTACCAGAGGCTCCTCAATTTATCAGAAGTAGCACTAAAGGTAACAATTTGTTTTTTTTATGTCACACAGAATATCTGTAATCTGTAGCTGGGCTGCTTTCAGTACTTTCCTATCAAATGAAAGTAGAAATGGAAATAAATGACTAAAGTGTAATACAAATCACTTCTATAGTCTAAAGCAAGCTGTGTTCTGTATATTATCAGAGTTCCACAAGAATATTACTCTAGATGTTATAATGTAACTATCACATGCAATTATGCAATATAAAAAGCAGCCATTGCAGTTTTGTTTATCTGTTATAGTAAAATGTGATGGTGACAAAGTTAACATTGCTCCTTAGTGCAAGAGATACTATAGCAGCAAATGAAGTATTACCAGCTCAGAATAACATAATAGTTAATATGTTTTTAATAATTTAATTAGTTAATAAATGAATAGTTAAAATTAAATTAAAATAATGATAGCTTATAAATTAATAGTTATACAGATTTAAATGAATTAATAAATTGTTGTGAAGTACTCAGTATTATCTTGATTTGTTATGAACAACTGTGGGAGTCTTGGAGAATGTATAGACCTTATGAAGCCATTTTGTGGTATGGTAGAGGAATTATTCTAGGAAATATACTTCAATGAGTCAGGTTCAGAAAACACCATAACATTGAAAGTTGGAGTTAGAAAAAAAGAAAAGGTATTCATAATTCTGGGTTTCTACAGCTTTCAGCTCTCTCACAAGGCATAATGAGATAAAAGAAAACTTAGTCGTTCATGGAGGCTGCTGTAGGACGTACAATTTCACTTAATGTGCTTGCGTTCCTGTAGATTTCACTCTGGATTCATCTGCTTAAAAAAGTATTGGGGGAGAGATTGGGAAATATAAATTGCAGTGATTGACAATTAAGGGTGTACAGTAGATTATTGTATGTGTGGCATCCAATTTATTGTGGCTCATAATTCTTTAATTGTGATGTCTCTCAACTTTTACATGGAATCGTTTTGAAGGGCTTTCTCATTCTATTTAAAAAAAAACTTTAAAAGGTATATTTTAATGGACTAAGGGCAGCAGTACAAAACACACACTGGGACAAAAGACTGATTTTTAAAATATCAAAAATAAATGGACAACATTTAAATCCTAAAATTACTAAATATTCATACATATCAGCATATACCATGTGGAAAAGTACGAGGGGTAAATTGCATCCCATGTGACATAACAATGATTTATAGATCAAGATAGAGAGCAAAAAGCAGGCATTTAAAATATAAATGAAATAGGGAATAGAAGCAGATTTGCATGGGTACAGGGCACTTAACAATGATTGCAAAATAGCAATTGATTTATTCAAATAGAAAACAAAAAGTTAATTGCAAAGGAGAATGAGACTAAAAAAAAAACTATTAATGGTAAGCAGGCTCAGAAAGAAACTATAGGAACATTACAATGTGAAGCAGGTCGATAAATAATGACCAGGAAAAGGCAAATGAGCTATTCAAGTTATTTTCTTCTTTATACAGTATACAAGGGAGGTAAAAGTGGTTAACACAGGAAGAAATCCAAAAGAGACTGGAAAAATAAATATTAATAAAGCCCCAGGTCATGATGGAATACATCCAAGGGTACTGAGGGAACTGGCTTATTTAATAGCCCAACCATAATATCTAATTTTTAAAAGCAAATGTGACACCTATATTTAAGAAGAGAGCAAGAGCAAATCAAGTGATCTATAGACCAGTGTACCTCAGATGGTTTAATAACTGGTAGTATACAGGAATATATCCATGTGAACAAGATAATAAGTAGGAGTCAACATGGATTTATGAGGGATAGGTCATGTCAAACAAATTTAATTACTTTCTATGAGAAGGCAACTCAGTAGATGTATTTTTTTTTTAATTTTGCAAAGGCTTTTGACAGTGCCACATGGGAAGCTATTGTGCAAACAAATGGATACAGGAATTGCAGTAAATTTATGTTCATGGATTGAGAAATGGCTAAAAGACAGGAAGAAAAGGGCTGTTGTAAATGAAACATGCTCAGATTGGACTAATGTGGTAAGTAGGGTTCCTTAGGGTTCAGTATTAGGTTCTCTCCTTTTTAACTTATTTCTTAATGTAGAAGAATAAATGGAAAATACTGTCTCCATATTTGCTGATGACACTATGTAGCGAATTGTGGTAAATCGGAAAATGTACTTTCCCTCCAAATGAATTTAGTTTATAATTTAAACTGAACAAATCTAGGGGTGTCATAGATCAAAAAGGATTTAGGAGTGCTAGTTGACAACCACCTAGGTAGCAGTGCTCAAGGACAAGCAGCATATGCAAAGGCAAGTACAATATTAGCATGTTTTAAGAAAAGTATAGAAGCAAGGGAAGCAAACATAATTCTGCCACTATTTAAAACCATTGTATTCCCTCATGTGGAAAATTTGGTACTATTTTGAGCACCACTTCATAATAAGGACAGTTTAGAGCCTGGAAAAGTACAGAGAAGGGCAACAAAACTAATAAGGGTAATGGACAGACAAAGCTACAAAGAAAGAATAACTAAACTAAAAGTATTTTCTTTAGAAAAAAAAGGTGCCTAAGAGGGAATTTGATTACTTTATATAAATGTATCCAGAGGACATACCTTGAGGATAGAAAAGCTGTGGAATCCTCTACCAAAGGAGGGTCTGACATCAGATCAGTGGCGTAGCTAAGGGGGGGGGCGAGGGGGGCGAACCGCCACGGGTGACAGCATCTGGAGGGGTGACAGAGAGGGCTGAAATTTTTTGTTGGAGGTGACATAGTGTCACCCGGTGACACTATGTCACCTCCAACAAAAATTTTCAGCCCTCTCTGTGGCTCCCATCCTCCGGCCGGAACTACTTTTTGGATCAAGCCTTGCATTGCGCATGCGCATCCCGCCTGCGCGATTCACGGCTTGATCCAAGAAGTAGTTCTGGCTGGAGGACGGTCGGCGCAGAGGAGAAGACGGTGGAGCATCAGTGGGGCAGGGGGAGCATCAGTGGGGCAGAGGGAGCATCAGTGGGGCAGAGCAGTGGGGCAGGGGGAGCATCAGTGGGGCAGGGGGAGCATCAGTGGGGCAGGGGGAACAGTGTGGGGCAGGGGGAGCATCAGTGGGGCAGGGGGAACAGTGTGGGGCAGGGGGAGCAGTGTGGGGCAGTATCAGTGGGGCAGGGGGGGCATCAGTGGGGCAGGGGGAGCATCAGTGGGGCAGAGGGAGCATCAGTGGGGCAGAGCAGTGGGGCAGGGGGAGCATCAGTGGGGCAGGGGGGAGCATCAGTGGGGCAGGGGGAGCAGTGTGGGGCAGGGGGAGCAGTGTGGGGCAGCATCAGTGGGGCAGGGGGGAGCATCAGTGGGGCAGGGGGAGCAGTGTGGGCCTCTGAAACGAGGAGGAAAGGGACAGACATGGGAGGCATTGAAGCCTCTCCCATAAGCCTTGCGATGAGCGCCTGCGGCGCACATTGCAGTCTAAGTGCCGCTAGCCTCGCAGTCGCAGGTCACTGAGGTGACATTTGAACGGACCGCCCCGGGTGACGTTTACTCTAGCTACGCCACTGCATCAGATGCAATAGATAACTTTAAATAGGGGCTTGATCCAAGAAGTAGTTCTGGCTGGAGGACGGTCGGCGCAGAGGAGAAGACGGTGAGTGCGGCGATGCTGGCAGGATTGAAACCAGGTATGAGCATCAGTGGGGCAGGGGGAACAGTGTGGGGCAGCGGGAGCAGTGTGGGGCTGCATCAGTGGGGCAGGGGGAGCATCAGTGGGGCAGGGGGAGCATCAGTGGGGCAGAGGGAGCATCAGTGGGGCAGGGGGAGCATCAGTGGGGCAGAGGGAGCATCAGTGGGGCAGAGCAGTGGGGCAGAGGGAGCATCAGTGGGGCAGGGGGAGCATCAGTGGGGCAGGGGGAGCAGTGTGGGGCAAGGGGAGCAGTGTGGGGCAGGGGGAGCATCAGTGGGGCAGGGGGAACAGTGGGGGGCAGGGGGAGCATCAGTGGGGCAGGGGGAGCATCAGAGGGAGCATCAGTGGGGCAGAGCAGTGGGGCAGGGGGAGCATCAGTGGGGCAGGGGGAGCATCAGTGGGGCAAGGGGAACAGTGTGGGGCAGGGGGAGCAGTGTGGGGCAGCATCAGTGGGGCAGGGGGAGCATCAGTGGGGCAGGGGGAGCAGTGTGGGGCAGGGGGGGCATCAGTGGGGCAGGGGGAGCATCAGTGGGGCAAAGGGAGCATCAATGAGGCAGAGCAGTGGGGCAGGGGGAGCATCAGTGGGGCAGGGGGAGCATCAGTGGGGCAGGGGGAACAGTGTGGGGCAGGGGGAGCAGTGTGGGGCAGCATCAGTGGGGCAGGGGGAGCATCAGTGGGGCAGGGGGAGCAGTGTGGGCCTCTGAAACGAGGAGGAAAGGGACAGACATGGGAGGCATTGAAGCCTCTCCCATAAGCCTTGCGATGAGCGCCTGCGGCGCACATTGCAGTCTAAGTGCCGCTAGCCTCGCAGTCGCAGGTCACTGGGGTGACATTTGAACGGACCGCCCCGGGTGACGTTTACTCTAGCTACGCCACTGCATCAGATGCAATAGATAACTTTAAATAGGGGATAACTAGAGAAGCAGCAGAGTATTGATCCATGGAGGAATCAAATGGACAGTATCTGGGGTCAGGAAGGATTTATTTTTCTCCCCTTATGAGACAATTGGTAATTGTTTTTTTATTTTGCTATCTCTGGATTGATTAACAGTTAATTAACTATTTATCCACATATTGCACACAAATCAAATGATGTGGCTACTCATACCTAGCATTAGTCAGGGATAACCGATGCTAAAAACTTCCTAGGAATGATCTTGAACGCAAAGTTGAGTTTGCTCGGGATCAACTGTAAGCAATGTAACAAAAACTTTTAGCTCAGTAGCTTCCTTCAGCTTATAAATTGCAAATATTATCAGCCGACAATCTACTCTCCATGGAAACAGAATCTATCACTATAGCTAACAAACGTAAAAATGTAGAAAATGAAACACTCAATCGGGAGAGAGAGGACTATGTAAAAGCTCCCTTTGAAAAAACACAACAGGAGATGATGGCAAGATGAGTGAATGGGCAGTGCATTCAATGTCTTCTTTGGCTAAGAGAAAAACCCTTCCAAGGGTCCTGACCAAATGTGCTGCAGTGACTTATCTTGCTCTCTTTTTGGTACTACAACGAGAGGGGAAACCAGGAGGTCAGGGACTGTGACCTCCAATAAGGGGACCACCACTCTCTGCAGGAGAACTTCCTTACTCAGCCTCAATGATCTCCCTCACCTGAGGAAAAGCATTTAGAAGTTTGGATGTTATTAGCTTAAGCCAATACACTTCTGCCACCATTTTGTAATGATATAGCATGGCTTTAAGGAGTGTGATGCAGGCTCGCCGACGCTTGGGCATCGACGCATGAGCGCACAAACCAAATTGCGTATTTAAATAGAGTGGCCCGACACCAGCACGGCCCTCACATCAGTTCATAGTGGCAGACAGCTTAGACAGACAAGCAGCCCAGAGAGACAGTAGCACCATACTAACAGACTGATAGTTTAGACATACAGACAGCCCAGGCTGACAGACATAACCCAGACACCCAGGAGGACTGACACACACTGACTGATAATTCACACTGACTGGCAGACAGGAGGTATTCACAGCGTAGACTGACAGACAGACAGAGAGCTGAAACTGACAGACGGAGAGTCTGACAGCAGACTGACAAGTGCCACGTGCCCCAGCTCCATCCCTTCCATTCTGGAACCCCCAGAGCAATCTCCATCCTGACCTTAACTTCTCATTGCCAAATTAACCCTGTCAGTGCCCTGAGGGGTCAGTGTCCTGGATATCTTAGTACTAATGAACATACAGAGCACATAGAGGTGAATGCTTAGAGTGCATATGAAGCTAATTTTCTTCCTGACATCAAAGATTTATTCAGAAAATGGACAGACAAACCCTAGATGACATCACATACCTCCCATTACTAGGACAGGGAAGGTATAAATAGGGGAGGCGGCAGTGCAGAGCAGCAAAGGGAGAGCTGGTACTACATCTACATAGTGTACCCTGGCCAGGAGGGGCACTGGCTGACCTGAGGAGCACTCACTGACCAGCACCTGAGAGACCTGAGGAGCAGATATTGACCAGTACCTGACCAGACACAAGTAAACAAAAGAATAGATATTTATTGGTGGATGTTACCTGTGTCTGGTCAGGTGCTGGTCAGTATCTGCTCTCTGCTCCAGTATAACCTGATGTGTGGGCTGCGCTGATGTCGGGCCGTGCTATTTCCAGGGGCGCTTTGATGTCCATATGCATCACGCGCCTTAAAGCCGGGGTGCCTATAGCAACTGTAGGACTGGAACGCTCTGGAACTCCCAACGGTTAGGTTCTCATATTGGGTGGGTATTACTATCCTTTATAGGCGCAGGCAGAGTACTGAGATTCTCTCTTAAATTAGCGTAACTGTTTAATAAAATAGTTTCCCTGAGCTAACAAAGTCAAGCTCTCATATTTGCAGTCACTGACCAGAACTGACTTCTGGGGTCTGGTAAGCAATTTTATAGGGGACTGAACAAATGGTCCATCAAAAATTAAACAGGAAACAAGGAACACGTTCACATACCCAACTTATACCTCCCTCCCCCTTGTGTTTCTCCCAGTGTTTACAAATTAACAAAGGCACCAGGATCATAATGTTGATATCAGCAGGGGAAGGGGGTGGATTCCCAGGTTCCCATCCATTATCTTAATTTCCCCAGTATGTGTACACTGCACGTTGGAGTGCAAGCAAGGGAAATATTATAGTCATTGTGTCTAGTATCATGTCTATTGTCACAAATATTATATGGTGTACAATAGTACATTAACATTCACAAAGAGGTGGAATATAAGTGGTAACTGGAAGACTTACATTGTCACTGTATTTTCCCTTTTGGCAACACAGACATTTATTGTGCTTAAAAATTACGACTTAAAGAGTTGTCTCAGATCATTTGCCTTGTCATTACAAATGTATTGTCAAAAAAAATTATTATATAAAAGTATAAATGATTAAATTACAAAGAAGGTTCAGGTCAGGTAATTGCCTCATTCAATCAATACATGTTCTTTTATAATTCTTCACAGGCAAATATGTCATTTGAACACTTCATTTACAAAGGAGTAAAATTTGCCACTGGCATATACACAGAAGAATCCATCAACTTTGCTGAGAATGAATTCCAAGTGCTGGATGATGATATTTATAATGTCACATACCCTAAATCAGGTATTCAATACACATTTTATTTTCATTCCATGAAATATATATAAGATGTTTAAGCAATAAGTTATCCAAACGGCATTTCTTCCTGTGCTACCTATGAGCACCTGTTCCAGATATTAAATGATTAACTAGCCTATTATATTTTATTTATCCAGTTTCCCTTATTTTTTAGGTACGAATTGGATGATAGAGATTTTGAATCTAATTAAGTGCAACGGAGACTTTAAGTGCTGTGAGAATTCTCCAACTTTTATGAGGTCTCCGTGGTACGAAACCGCAAATGGTCAGTTACAAATTAAAGATTTATCGTCTCCAAGAGTACTTTCTTCCCATTTGCCATTTCACATTTTTGCAAAATCCTACTTCACATCTAAAGCAAAGGTAAGGAACAGAATATAATGTAAAGTAAACAACACATTATTTAATGTAATTGTTCTAATATTTTAGCCACTCACCTTTTCCCATAACTCACTGTTGAAATGAAAGCAGAAGTATTTGCATTGTAGAAGAGCCTTTGATGAATCATGAATATGACATTCATATAAAATACTATATAAATGTAGCCATTTTAAAGGCTTCAGTATTTATTTGTACACCTAAAAACTTGTAAAACTTGCTGCAGCTGGTTATTCAAGGGGGTTACAGATTCCTACTAATGTTCTGCAGGCTGTGCAAGAGAGTACTTGGTAAACATCTATCCCGACTCTTTTTTGTACGACATGACTATGGACAACGAAAGGGAGGCAAAGCTAAATCCAAATACCTCTTAAAAGTTACACAAAATCATCTACAGTATCAAACAGCTGGTTAATTATGACTGATGGTTTTCCTGTTTTATTTTAATAATAATGGATAGCATTAAATATCCATTTATAATTAGTTTGATCATGTATACTGTTTATATATATATATATTCACCTACAAACTCACTTCCCCAATAAACACAGACACAGAAACTTATATGGGTATAATCAGGCCACAGCTTTATTAAAATAACATGTAATCACTAACCATGGGTAGCTGCACACCTTTCCAAGGACAGAGCTCATCACAGTCCCAGAGGTCCCATGGAACCCTGTGTCCAATCAACCACTGGCCTCGGCTTAAACCGGATACCTTACCCGCTAATGAGCTCTGTCCTAAGGTGATGCCGCACCCCCACCAAAGCTGTGACAATATAACAACAATGCATAAACACATAACAATAAAAAACAAATTAAGGGAGGGAGGATGGGAGCTCACTTATCCCACTTTCTTAATGACCCCTGGATGGGAAACTCGCCCCCTATATGCCCTCCCTAACCACACCTCGTATTCCCAAAAGCCAATGGCTCCCCCAGCACTCAGCCAACCCAACTACCTTTACCAACACCTGCTCCCATCTCATTCCCCTTACTCCGAACCATTTTATCAACATTGCCTTCTCAGGGAAACCCAACTGGCCGCCCCGATCTGTGATAGCTGCTGCCCTTCTAGCCCAATATATAAAGGAATGCCCCACAATCCATAGCTGCAAAAGCCTCCCTGCAATAAAAGACGAGTAAATTGTAACAACCAACATTTTATTAATACAAGTTACAGATACCACAATTCCCATAACACTCGGGCAGTATGCCGTACCCCAGTGCCCCGTCCTTTTGATTTATAAACAAAGATTCCACAACTCAGGATTAAATAGCGTAGGCTCAACATTAGCTAAAGGCGCTAACCTCCGAAACTTCTCCCATTCGAATCTGGACAAGGCATCCGCCACCACGTTCTTAACACCAGCGATGTGGGAAGCTCTAAGCAGAATGTTCAACTGTAGACATTTTAATATCAGTTGCCTCAGCAGTCTAACTACCGGAGGCAAAGAGGCAGTAGTTGAGTTGATTGCTTGCACCACACTCATGTTATCACTGTGAAACACTACATGATGTCTTAACATTTCCCCCCATAGCCACAATGCTAGCACGATAGAAAACAATTCCAGTAAAGTTAAATTCCTAGTCCACCCATTTTCCTTCCACCTAGCAGGCCAAGCCTGCGCGCACCAATGACCTCTAAAATAGGCCCCAAAGCCCCATGCACCTGCAGCATCAGTGTATAATTACAGAACTTCGTTCAAGGCCGGTTCTTTTAAAACCATGTTACGACCATTAAAATTCTCCAGGAAAACAAACCATATGCAGAGATCTGCTTTGTGCTCCGCCGTAACCCTTTTATGATGATGTGGATGGCACCCTCCCCCAGTGGCTAAGTATAGCCTTCTGGGAAAAATCCTCCCCATAGGAATTATACGACAAGCAAAATTAAGCTTCCCCAACAACGACTGCATAGCCTTCAAGGTAACCTTTTTTGCCGCCATAACCCCACCGACGCTTTTTCTTAAATCCACCACCTTTTCCCAAGGAAGCCTACACTCCATGCTCCCAAGGAAGCCTACACTCCAATTGTGTCTACTTCAATCCCCAAGAAACTCAACACCTGGCAGAAACCTTCAGACTTATCTAAGGCCAGCGGAATGCCAAACTCAGCCGCTAACTCTTGGAAAGCCTGCATTACTCTATGACAATCTAGTGAGCCTGCCGAACCCACAAACAAAAAACCATCGAAGTAATGAACCACAGAATATAACTTTGTCTTAACACAAACCACCCACTGCAGAAATGTACTAAACTTTTTAAAGTAGGAACAAGAAATACTACACCCCATAGGCAAACACAAGTCCACAAAAAACTTACCCAAAATAGAACATCCTAACTACTAGGGTGTACCGGAAGCAAGCGAAAAGCTGTCTTAATCTCTACCTTAGCTAGCAAAGCCCCTTTTCCAGCCTTCCTTACTAACTTCACTGCTTGCTTCACCGATGCATACGAGACCGATGACAGATCTTTTTCAATTCCATCATTGACTGAATGCCCCCTGGGATAAGATAAATGATGGATGAGGCTGAAAGCATCTGGCTCCTTTTTTGGGATTAGGCCCAAAGGAGAGATCCTTAAATTTGCTAGCGGGACATTATCAAATGGACTAGCCATCCTCCCCTTTTTCACCTCATCCATCAGTATACTAAATACTAGTGAAGGATTATGCCTGGCCGACCTCAAATTTGATGGACCCACCCTTATGGCCCCAGCCAATGATGGGATTGTCAAAACCAAAAGCGAAACCTTCCCTAATAAACCTAGCATCCTCAGAGCTAGACACCCTACTACCGTATAACTTTAGCCAATCCTCCATCCTTTCCACCAGCACTGGGCTCCACCCCTTTTGCAACAGATTCCCCTGACTTCTGAGCTTTTGTTTTCTTAAAGCAGCAAAAAAGAGGATGACTACTACCACATTCCGAACATTCATGTTTAAATTTACATGAAGCTCCCCAAGTGCATGAACTTTCATTAAAGGCGAAACAAAACCCCTTTTTACTTTGATTGACCATTACTGACTTTACCCCTGTATCAAACGTTGGGCGTAACGGGGTCACAATCTTTAACCAACTGCCCATGTCCCTATCATCCCACTGCACAAAAGGCCTAACAGCTAGTTTCTGATGGAATTTTTCATCATACACCCACCACGCCTGGCCTCCATAGGTCCTATGAATCCCCTCAATTTCATTGAGATAACAAAATAAAGCAGAACAAAACTCAGGGTTTTTCTCTCCCACTTTATGCTCCTCCTCTTCTTTCTTAGAATCCTCCTTCTCATCTGGCTTAATTTCTATGAAACTATGCAAAGGGAGTACTGAAAATATCTCTATGAACTATGTTCCAGATCTTTTTCCTCAACTTTTTAGAAATATGCTCCCCAATTGGTCCAATAGAACACAGGGCCGATTTACTCCGAGCTCCATGCGCCTGCTCTCCTGGGGGTGCCCAAGCTTGGATGCTGGCCACCAAGGCCTGTAGCCACTCTGGTCCATGTGCTGCCACCTGAGACTTCAGTTGGGCAATTAGGGAATCCACTATTGAGATGACATGCTGATGAAGCTCACTAATCCCATTTAATGACCCCTGGGCGGGAAACTAGCCCCCTATATGCCCTCCCTGACCACACCTCCTATTCCCAACAGCCAATGGCTCCCCTGGCTCAGCCAGGTCAAAAGCCCCTCGTTACTAGGCAGTCTCACGGGGCTCCCTTTATGTTCAAATTGGAGCTTTGTATGACATTTGTGGTTCTGGGTAACCAAAGGCTCTGATAGTTTGTCACATCTTCAATTGCTGTGGTGGTGCAAAGTTGCATTATTGATTTAGAGTTTAGATGACCAATAAAGGAGATTTTACAGTCATTGTCGATGACTATTAGCTTGTTTAAGATGTTTTGTAATTAATCCTTTCACCCATCCATTTTAGGTGGACAACTCTATGGTCTCTTCACAGAATCCTGGGATTTTGATCAGGGGTTTGCAAACTTTGATATTTAAAGAGAAAAATTATATCAAATTTACTGTACATGTACTGCTGGGAGATGTGGTGTGTCTAACAATACTTTGTGCAAATTATGCAACGTAATATTTATTCTCATATTTCCAAGTTAGATATCTGACTAACAATTCTTTTTTTTTCTTTTTTTTTCCCAACAATACATTTAATAAAGTACAACATTTAAAACAAAACAATACAGTACAAGTATAAGTACAAGTCCCAACTAACAAACTCTTTTATAGTCAGTATTTAGTTCTATCTATAATGTCTCAAACGGTATACCTTGATGTTTTATACATATAACATAATGGAAGGTAATTAACGTAACACTTTTTCTTTTATTTATCCTTCCCTTGTCATATTATCATAATACTCTTTGTTTACAGTGATACCTGATAGAACAGTTTATTTAAATAAATAGTTTCACAAATTGGGACTAAACATTTAACATTATAATGTTATGAATGTGTAATTTCTTAGGTTGAACATGAAAATTGGACGTGGGAGGAAGAGACTTCAGGAAATAATAAAAAAAAATGTTTTTTTTTTACATCATTATTATTTTTTCCATAATAGTCATTTAGCCTCTTTTTTCCTTAATTTATTTTTATTCATATTATTCTTATTGTTGTAATCTAATTCGATTTGTTTATTTCTTTCTACAACAATCTTAAGTTCACTCCAAGAAGGTAAAAGAGTATTTTTCCATTTTGTTGCTATTATCCATTTAGCAACCAACAATACATTAATAACGATATTTTTTTTGCTTATAATTAATTCCATCTGGAAGAATATGAAATAGCACAATACCAGGATTTAAATCAAATTGATATACTATCATTTTAGAGATATGTGAGGTGCGATTTGCCCAAAATGCTTTAATATGTTGGCATGACCACCACATATGTTCTTATGTACCAATTTGTTCTTTACATCTCCAACAGATACCTGCATTTGTTTGTGGTGCAATTTTTATTAATGTATCTGGAGTCCTATCCATCGTTGAGTGAGTGTAAAATAAGTTTCTCTAAATGAAGTACAGTTTGAGAATCTCTCTGTTTCTTGAAAAGCTCTATACCATTGTTTTAGGTCCCAATATTTTCCCAATTATTTTTCCCATTTCTCCATCTTAACTGTTTTCGTTATTACTTTTTGTAATTTAAATTTTTTATAGGAAGTTGATATTGTATGCTTGATTTTAAAATAACTTTTTCAAAATGTGTTAATTTTCTCTCTTCTTTTATATCATATTCGGAGATACCAATTGAAGAATAGAATAAATGGTAGAATAGCCATTTCTTTTCTGGAATATTGTATTCTCTCTTCAATGCTTAATTACAAAGATATTTTATGCAGAGGTGTTGCCAGGGAAAAGAATTGTATCAACTGAGCTGATTCATTAAATTTAGACCACCATTTTAATAAAATGCTATGGGCCTCATTCTATTAGCGGCCGTAAATCGGCCGTAAGGCTGCGATTCCTTGCTGGGGTTCAGTTAACTCGCGATTCTATTATACTGCCCCGCAAGGATCTCCTTTTACGGCCGGCCGCATATCTTGGAACCGGCCGTAAGCTGTGAAATATAAAAACTCAAAAATAAATTCAAGCCTGCACTGTACAGCTCTGTAAATGCTAGGGATCATATTGGGGGACATGAGGATTAAAAGGAACCCACTCTCAAGCTTGCACATCATCCCAAACCCGAGTTCAAATTAACTGTTTATTTTCCGTCTGCGGCGTGGGCATGTCTGAGGTGCTCCAAGCACTCTGGACTTTTTACATGGATATTTTACGGATATTAAAAATCAAATATTTTACAGATTTGAGTATAGGATAATTATGTGCTATTTTTTCTAACACCGAAAATCCCTTTATAGTCTTCTCAAAGTGCAGGATGGCTTTATTTGAGCTATTTTATGTGCTTAATTGGTGCTAGCGGGACCTTTTTCCTGCAAGTAAGCAGCGGCTCGCTTTTAGCCTTGCAGAGAGGTTTCCCGGAGCAATTGAATTGCAAAACTCTTGCGGCCGTTTTAGATCAAAGGCTTTCCTCTGGCGCGAGCGGCCGCAAGAGATAGCAAGGCACCGGCCGCAAGCCTGCCGGAGCCTCCGGCCGTAAGGGAATAGAATAGCAGAATAGCTTGCGGCCGGTCCTTGCGGCCCCGCAACGGCTGCGGCCGCTAATAGAATGAGGCCCTAGGTATTTATGGTAAATTATTCATTACATTCTTATCTAGACTCTTCCCCCAATGCGCAAATTCTAAGTTCAAAACTTTCGATAGTGATTTCTCTATTTCTAGATATTTAGGAATATTATTTTTTTGAGTAAATTCAATAAGTGCATTACATTTACTGGTTTAGAAAAATCCAATATATCTGGTGCTCCTAGACCTCCTTTCGTGAAGGCTCTAGTGACTATATCTTTTTTTGTGCAAGTTTTTCCCCTCTATAAATAAATTGATCTATTCTTTGCAGATTTATTAGTTTAGCTTTCAGAATTTCTATTGGAAGACTTCTCAGTACGTATGTTATTTTAGGCAATAGCGTAACTTTTATTGCATCAATTATGCCTAGCTAAGAAAGATTTAACTTCTTCCACTTATATAATACATTATTTGTTTTGGATAGTAATTCTTTCTAAGTTGTTTTTGCTGATGTTTTTTTTACATTTGGTGTAAATGTAATACCTAAATGGGTTATACTATTATGATTCCATTTATATAGGAATTTTCTCATTAATTCAAGTTTCTCTTCACTTCGAAGATTTACATATACAACTTCCATTTGGGGATATTAACCTTGTAGTATGACATTATACTATATTCTTCAACTATTTGATGAAGATTACCGTAGTTAGCGATTTTACCGGGTTCGTTAAAGTTGCAACTAAGTCTTCTGCAAAAATGGTGGTTTTATTGACTATGGATCCTGTTGTTATACCCTCAATCTCTTCAGAACTCCAATTTTTTTGCAAAAGGGGTTCCATTATTAATGCAAATATTAATGAGACAGGGGGCAATCTTGTCTGGTACCATTGCGTATTTTAAAGGTTTCAAATTTAAAATATGGTCCAAGGACATGGGCATTTACCTTTGTGTATAAAGCATTAATGGCATGGGTTCCAAATTTTCCAAAGCCATATTTTTCTAACACAATTTGTATGAATTGCCAGTTAACTCTATTGAATGCTCTTTCAGCATTTATAGAAATCATTACTAATGGTATTTTTTTAAATTGAGCAAGGCCAAGATGTCAGTTAATTTTCAGGTATTAGACTTAATAATATCTCTTCATCCGTTATCGGTCCTTCCAATACTTTAAGCTGATTTTCTAAACATTTTGGCAAGGTCATTTGGTTTAAAAACATTATTATATGTTTTTTTGAGGGTTTAACATATTAAAATTTTCTTCTAAATTATAGATTGATTTATAATATTTAGCAAATGGGTTAGCTCTCTCATTTGGTTTTATATGAAGTTTATCATCATCTCCTTGTATCTTGGAAATGTTATTATTGTTTTTTTTCCTTTTATCTGATTAGCTATTAGCTTGCCTGATTTACTCCCCATGTGGTAATATTTTATTTGATATAACCATATTAATTTATCAACTTCAATTTGTTGTATCTTTTTTTATCTATCCTTGAATTTTAATAAATTCATTCATAATCAATGGCAAATGTGTATTTTTGTTCTGAGTTTGTAATTCCATAAGTCTTATATACAGTTGCCTTTTTGTAAATGTCCCTTGTTTTGCTGTATGGATTGCCCACGCCGTAAGAGTACCTCTCACGCTTTATGCGTGTTCCATAAAAGGGTTTTGGAAATTATAGAATTTTCATTTATTTAAAAAAATATATCTATTTCAGAACTTAATTTTTCCCTGTTCCCAGCAGTTTTAAATAATGTTGCATCCATTCTAATAGACCTTTTAGATTGGATATTATTTCCTTCATTTAAACTTAGTAACACAGAAGCATGGTCAAGCCATGTTATAGGTCCTATTTCTATTTTTGATGTAATATTCATTACATTCAGATCCACCAAAAAATAGTCAATTCTGGTATAAGAATTGTATTTTTTGGAATAAAAGGTATAGTCTTTTCCTCTTGGATTCAATACTCTCCATCCATCGTAACGCCTATACTTTGCTAAAGTTATCTCAAAATTAGCTGCCTCCTTTAACATTGACTTATCTGGGAGGGGTTTTATAGTTGACTTCCTATCAATTCTTGGATCCAGGCATATATTTAAATCACCTACAATTATTAAATTACCCTTTTTAATTTTATTTATATGTTTTAACAATGTATTTAAAAATGTATATTGTTTATTATTGGGGGAATATAAGTTAACAATTGTATACTGTTTCTTATTTATAGTACCTGTCCAGATATTGTATCTACCTTCAGTATCCAATTCCTTCAATTATATCGTTTCTCATATGAAAGAAGATACCAACTCCTCTTGACTTAGTCCAAGTTAGATAAC
The DNA here is from genome assembly GCA_027410445.1 of Discoglossus pictus. Taxonomy (NCBI): domain Eukaryota; kingdom Metazoa; phylum Chordata; class Amphibia; order Anura; family Alytidae; genus Discoglossus; species Discoglossus pictus. Next base: position 182,512,631 of record CM050169.1, on the reverse strand, counting down.
TGACTAACAATTCTGAATCTAAGATGCTCCACATATCCTTCTATACTGATTTAAATGTTTTGGAATGTTTCAGATTATATACACAATAAGGAACCCCAAGGATGTGGTAGTATCTCTCTTCCATTTTGTCAAGATACTCTCCTTCTACAAAGACCCTGAAAACTTCCAAGAATTTTTAGAAGACTTTTTGCAAGGAAACAGTGAGTCAGAGATCTAGATCCAGTAAAGTGGGAGACTACTAATCATCCTATTTTTACTCCTATTGTTATGTGGAGCGATATCTCAAACTTGAGAAAGAGGTTCATATACTGTAATAAAAAACGAGATATAGACATTTCTATCATTCCTAAAACTAATACTCCTAAGAGTAATATACATCACGATTTCCAAGGAAATTAAAAACTGATATTTATTCATAAAGAACAAAAACAATGTGGTTATTTATAGGTAGTGACAATTGAGAAGAGGTAATCATCTATCCTGTTAGGAATACATATTTAGTTAATTTGATTGAAATGTGAATTCAACATAGGCCTGGATTAATAAAACATCATAATGCTATTCAAACAAGAACTGAGTCAGTGTTCCATGGAAACTTGTATTTGCTGTTACAAAAGACTTAGGCCTCAATCACAGAAGTCCACTTAAAGGACACTGTAGTCATTTTTTTCTATATTTTCTTTTAAGTAACTAAACTTGCTAATGGCAAGAATAAATAAATAAAGACAACATTCACATTTTTAGCATTTCTATTCAATTTTCCTTTGCTGCAAGGTTTCATTTTCCCTTCTGTGCTGATACTGCCCTTTACATTCTCAGCAGGTGATATTCTTGTAAACTAATGAATTTTCCAATAATTCACTGACAGTTGTAACTGCAACATTGAACGCCTCTTCCCACCTAAAGAGTTGGATCAGCAGAAAACATAATTGTATATACAATTTAATAAAATACAAGCAGTATTATATTTTACATTCCAAACATATGTTACATGTTTTCAGGTAAAATCAACACTGTTTATGAACCATTATTAGTTAATTCACTGACTAAAAGTTTTTAAAAGTTTTTTTTAAAGTTTTTGAATCCACAAAAATTTCTTTAGCATTAGTTTTGTAGTGGTTTATTGCCGCCATATAATATCAGTTCTGATACTGAACCCAAAGGTAAATGCTGCCACAAACATCCATAAAAAGAGAACATTTTAAAGTAACTTTAATTTTCTAGGTAAGTTCCATGGTAGTATTTAAACATACCCACACCCATTCTCAGAGTTAAGGAACAAGACTGGTTTATAGAGGTAAGAAACAGCTTTTATAGGGAGGCACAGGAGGGAGGAACAAAACACAAATGTAAATGCTGAACAGTATGCAGAGTTTTTTTTAAAAAGGTACCATATATTGGCCACACTGAGATGAATAAACTTATCTTAACAGTACAGAGCCACTGTCAGGTATCCATATTTTTTTATTAGTTTCTTCATACCCCTGTTCTAATTAATTTGGTAATAATGAGTGTACTTATCTTGCTTTATTAGCCATGTACAGTGCTTGGTTTGACCATGTGAAAGGATGGATGAAAATGAAAGATGACAGCAGATTTTTTTTAATCACTTATGAAGAGCTGAATCAGGTAAAAAAGTGAACTATTTAATTAAAAAGTGTGTAATTTTTTTTATTTTTTATTTTATATTACATATGTTACATTTTAAGTTTAATTGCGTTTAAGTATTAATTTGTCAAAAAGTATCTTAGACAGAAATGTCATTATGTGTAGAACTTCTGTGCAAATACACAAACTATTCTGTGGCACTGTAATGGCAAACAGATGGAGCCTACTACCACATGGAAATGTGCTGCCCAGGCCAAAACCTACTTGGCTTACACGTGAATAGGAAAAATATAACTAAAGGAAAAAAAAAAAAAAAAAACTTGGAAATTGATGTGATGTCCAAATATGCTTGAAAAAGTATAGACTAGTATACACCATCATAAAGCCTTGTCATGCAATGTTACAAACATTATTAACATTAAATTACATTATTAATACGATTGTAAGATTGGAGTAGGTTACTAGTTATTGCATCTCCTTGACATCTATTTTCCTTGGTTTTAATACAGTATTAATCATTCCATGACAATGTTATTTGGCTGTGTATGAGAGTATATATCTCTTCAAGCACATTTGGACATCACATCAATTTATGAGTGTTCTTTTCTTTCCTTATATTTTTCTGATTAATGTTATTGCCACTTTTGATAAACAGATCTCCTGGTGAGACTTATTAAATTTGCTTTAAATTCCCATGAGTCTGTTATTTCCCATAAGCACTATCCTGGTAGAATGCTTATTGATTTTTTCAATTGATATTTAGCTTTTTATGTTATACAGCAATACACCAGTACTATCTACAAAAACATTCAAGTCTATGTATATTTTTGTTGTAAAACGTAATAAGCCATTACACTGCAGTACAATCTACTCCTCTCTCAAATGACTTTTACAGTTGAACTTGCAATTTGAAGACGTGTAGCAAAAGGACAGATGGTAGTGTACCAGAAGAGTTCTCAGGGAGGAAGATGATCAAGGAGAGGTGGTGGTTAGTAATGTGTAAAACATCAGAAGGGGGTTGTCAGCTATGTAAAATGTAATTTGGGGATCCAATGTATTATTGGGGCGGTGAATCTTAGTTTTGGTGAGTGATGTGTTGAGGATGGATGGTCAGGTAAAGTGGGCTGATACAAAATGGAATATATTGATGTAAACCAGTTGTTGCAGTAGTGCCAGATCTTAACTGTATTCTATACTAACTTATATTATCACACTTGCTATATCTCTTCTAGGATTTGCGGGGCAGTGTTGTGAGAATCTGTAAATTCCTCGGGAAGGAGTTAGACAATGCAGCCATTGACTCGGTGGTGGAACATTCCTCTTTCAAAGCCATGAAGGACAACAAGATGACTAACTTCAGTCTTGCCCCACAGGATTATATTGACCAATCAAAAGGTTCCTTTATGCGCAAAGGTATATCATTTTATTTATTTACACTATCATCATGCTTTACAATTTTTTTTACAGAAATAATATAATGATTAGGGTGCAGCTGTACAGTTTTCTGAAAAGTTATATTATATCAAACATGGTACAACCTAGTATCACCTTTCATGGATTAATCTAATATTGCTTTAAAAAAGAAACATAAACATGGTAGATGTATGTATTCTTTCCATTTCTTATCATATTACATGGAGGTAGAGTACCAATGAGTGGCAATGCAGGTGCAGAGGGATAGTTAAGTGACATTTACAGCCAGTAACCTGCTATGAGAAATGTGGATCTGAGTGGGTAATTCATTCGAAGATATGTTCTAAAAACAATAAGAAAGTAGCTTTGCCCACAAAGAAGCACTCTGAAATTACTTAAGGTATTTCAAATAATATTAGATCAATATTAATATAGTTCAACAGATATGTCAGAATGAATTTAAGGAACCCAGCCACTAAAAATATCTAAAACCATTAATTCTGAACCTAGACTTGTGTGCTCGGTACATTGTGCTATAAATAGTCAAATATGCAGGGCAATAAACCATAGCAACAGCAATCCTATAGGTAACTAGTGTAAAAAAATTACATCATCCATATATAAAATATTTATTTATCCTATTATTCCTAATAAACATAACTATAACCCACACAGTAATCTGAGCTATGGAAGCTAATTTTCCTAAAATCTTGTGGGTTTTTTTTTGTAAAAAACTAATAATCCCTTGCACCAGATCAGACAGCAATACTTGTAAATGTACTCCCTAATCCACACTTCATGCTTATTCTAACTTATCTTTCACCCGTTAGCTCTTTTTTCCCCTGCTGTGACAAAACACATTATGGGGCCCATTGCACCAATTCTTCAGAAAACTTCAACAAACTTTCAATGCCGTGCTGATTTTGAATGTTTGTCCACTGACAAAGAAATGATCAGTCTATACTTTTAATGGTAGGTGCAATTTTACAGTGAGAGACATAATATGAGTCAATGAGTGAAATAAGTATTTGACCCCTTCGACTTAGTACTTGGTGACAAAACCCTTGTTGGCAATCACAGAGGTCAGATGTTTCTTGTTACTGGCCACCAGGTTTGCCCACATCTCAGAAGGTTTTTTTTGTCCCACTCCTCTTTGCAGATCCTCTCTGAGTCTTTAAGGTTTCAAAGCTGATGTTTGGCAACTCAAACCTTTAGCTCCCTCCACAGATTTTCTATGCGATTAAGGTCTGAAGACTGGCTAGGCCACTCCAGGACCTTAATGTGCTTCTTCTTGAGCCACTCCTTTGTTGCCTTGGCTGTGTGTTTTGGGTCACTGTCATGCTGGAATACCCATCCACGACCTATTTTCAATGCCCTGGCTGAGGGAAGGAGGTTCTCACCCAAGATTTGATGGTACATGGCCCCATCCATCGTCCCTTTGATGCGTTCCAGTTGTCCTGTCCCCATAACAGAAAAACACCCCCAAAGCATGTTTTCACCTCCATGTTTTATGGTGGGGATGGGGTTCTTGGAATCATAGACAGTGTTCCTTCTCCACCAAACACGGCGAGTTGAGTTGATGCCAAAGAGCTCGATTTTGGTCTCATCTGACCATAACACTTTCACCCAGTTCTCCTATGAATTATTCAGATGTTAATTGGCAAACTTTAGACTGGCTGGTGGCCAATCGTTTTCTTAGTGACTATGGTCCCGGCTGCCTTGAGATCATTAACAAGTTCTGGACTGATTCCTCACCGTTCTAATGATCACTGAAACTCTGCGAGGTGAGATCTTGCATGGAGCACCAATTGTTGTCACCTTCTCACCAAGCTGCTTGGCGATGGTCTTATAGCCCATTCCAGCCTTGTGTAGGTCTACAATCTTGTCCCTGACATCCTTGGACAGCTCTTTGGTCTTTGCCATGATGGAGAGTTTGGAATCTGATTGATTGCTTATGTGGACAATTATCTTTTATACAGGTAACTAGCTGAGATTAGGAGCACTCCTTGTAATAGAGAGCTTCTAATCTCAGCTTGTTACCTGTACAAAAGACACCTGGGAGCCTGAAATCTTGCTGATTGATAGGGGATCAAATACTTATTTCACTCATTGACCTGCAAATCAATTTATAACTTTCTTGACATGCATTTTTCTGGATTTTTTTTCTTATTCTGTCTCTTACTGTTAAAATACACTTACCATTAAAATCATAGACTGATAATTTCTTTGTCAGTGGACAAACATTCAAAATCAGCAGGGACTCAAATACTATTTCCCTCACTGTATATAAATGCAAATGAAGCCCAAATATTACACAAGAACAATAAAACTTCAAGCTATTATAGCACTTATGGTTCATTGTAACCATATTGCTGGTGAAGTCCATGTTATTGCAAAAACAAATGGTCAGGCTTCTGGATTAAAATTGTACTCTCTAAAAACAAACACCATGTGGACTCTCCATGTGATTCTTTGAGAGAAAGACTTATTCTGTTAAAGTCCCTGTCAAAATTGAAGCAGGCTGCATACTTCAATATATCTGTTCACAAACCTTTTTATGACCACCTTTCGAGAATTAAAGATATAACTTTAAGCTGTGCAAGCTTAAAGTTATTTTTAAATTAGTTGTGAGTTTTTAATGGGTAATGCTTTTTTAATTGATGTTTTTGCTGAGCTCAAAAGCAAAATTTGTATTTTTGTAGTAAGTACCTTATTGATCTTTGGTGTTGATAACATGGGCCTCCAGTCTTATCCCCTATATCACAGATTACATCATGTTTAAGAGTAAAGTAAAACTAACTTGCAATGCTAATCACCCATCCCGAAAACATTGCGAGAGAACTGCTACCAGTGGCTGCTGCATATCTGAAAATTACGACAAACTTTTCCATTGAAGATTACGTTTTACTCTATAAGGCTTTTACACCAAAACCCTATTCTAATCAGACTTTATGGATCACTTGCAAAATAGGGCAGCGCTGTGACATTAGAAATATTAAGTATACTAAAGACCACTCGCAAATGGTTTCAAAACTATTGCTGCATCCCGAAGCAGCAATTAAAGAGACAGTATAGCACAAAAAACTATAGAAAATGATGATGTTCATCATTATTTGACTCTTAACAGTCCAATATAAACATATGTGTAATTGAAACATACAATATTTTATTATTATGTCAGTTTCATTATACAACATCCATGGTAACACAAAACCGATTACTCAAGGGGTTAATACATATCAGGAACCCATGTGGACTAAGAACAAATGCTCTAATTCATTGTTTTTACAATTGTCAAATATATGTAATTTAAATAAATAAATGATTATTATTTGAACACATACTTCCTACAATAAAAATTCTTGTGGACAAGGCAGGATTTACGGAAGTGGGCTGAGTGCTGTAATATTGAGAGTGAAAAGATTAGAATACACTTGTAGGAAATATAAGGTCCGCAGCCGATTTTACGGTATCCCGCAAATTACACCATTTGATTAGAATAGGGTCCGCGTTGGGGAGAATGTTGGGTGATCTGTATTGGAAAGTTCAATAATCTACTTAACATTTTACATGGGCACATTGCAGGGCAAGCCATTATTCAATCATAATAGCTAAACAATCAGTTCTAGACAAACAGCTTGTAATAGTAGAATGTAGATTGATGTTGTTACTTTTAGCACTTATTTGTTTTAATTAATCAAGTACATTTTCTTTAGGAATATGTGGGGACTGGAAGAACCACTTCACTGTAGCACAGAGTGAATATTTTGATAAAATTTACGAAGAAAAAATGAAAGACCTGAATATGAAATTTTTCTGGGAAGAAATTTGATTTAAGCTACACTTATTGACTGCTTAAAAAATATTTTTAATTATGGTTATTCTGTTTTGACTGTATGGATTTTCTGCCAATGCTAATATCAGAATGAATAAATTCTTAGAAACATTTAGTTCTTGTAATGGAATAAAGCAATTCATGACCATATAAAGACGGCTAATGATTTTGTGTCATTTAGTGATTTAAAACTGGTGGCATAGAAAAACATTATTGTATAATGATAATCATACATGAAAAATTACCATGTATATCCAAATTTAGGCCCTTATTAAATTAGAGCTGGGTTTCTATTCGTACCTCGCAAATTCGCCTTGTTGTGTTCGACTTGCATAATTTCGCACTCATTGGCCGAGATTTGGCTCCGAGAAGTATAAGTAGTAAGTTGCAGACGACAATTCTCTCGCAAAATCGCTAAGTGGACACAAATTCCCCAGCAAGAATTTGTACGTACTACGTACAGCCAACTAAAAGTGTAAAAGTGACAGTTTAACAGAGGGAAAGCATGGAAGGCCATTACAATTGATTGCACAATAACCCTGCCCCCCCACCAAAGCAAATGCATTATACAACCAATTAGTTGTTACATTTTGGAATGCTCATGCACATGGCAAAATGAAAGGCCATGCTGCAGCTTACATAAAGCAATTAAAGACACACTACCTGATTATATAAAAACACAAAAAACATCAAAATTATGCCATATTAACCCTTTGTTACTCACAGTGGCTCTATTGTGGCCCCCAACATATAAATATAACCGTATATACATGTTGCTACATTTGGGAACACAAATATGGGGCAAATGACACTGCCACATGGCATATATCAAGTACACGGGGACCACTTGAACATTTCCTGTACAGTCTTTCAGTCGTGTCTGACTGTCTGTGACCCTATGGACTGCAGCACATGCAGCTAGGCCTCTGCCACTGCCTTCCTACAAGGTTTGCATGCTGGTGATACTGGAGTGGCTTGTCAGTTCCTTCTCCAGTGATTTGGAATGCGTCCGTACACTCTGCTTTCACCCTTCCACCCACACTGGCCCTTAATGGTATAGCTCACAGCTTCATTGAAGTACACAATATCTCTTGTTTGGTCTTTCAGTCGTGTCTGCCTCTCTGGACTACAGCACATGCAGCTCGGTCACTGCCACTGCTTTCCTACAAGATTTGCATGCTGGTGATACTGGAGTGGCTTGTCAGTTGCTTCTCCAGTGATTTGGGATTTGTCCGACCACTCTGCTTTTGCCCGCCCACCCACACTGGCCCTTAATGGTATAGCTCACAGCTTCATTGAAGTATACTCCAGTATCACATGTTATAAGGACTATTATTCCTCATTAGTTTACATCTATAGGAATGTAACACTAATGTGATGCATGTGGATGTCCCATAACCGCAACCATTGAAAACACACTGATACAGTGATAACGGTATAACAAAGCTTTATTATTTACACAGACCACAATCAGCAGTGGTCAAGATTGTGCATTCAGATAACAGTATAAAAAGCTTTATTTTGTACACAGACCACAATCAGCAGTGGTCAAGATTGTGCATTCACATAACAGTATAACAAAGCTGTATTTTGTACACAGACCACAATCAGCAGTAGTCAAGACTGTGCAACAGTATCATGGATGTGGTGTGGACGGGTCCCGAGAGAGAAAGGGGCTAGAAGAAAACAAAGGGGATACCTACACGGGCCAATATAATAGTCTAGAATAAGCATGATGCATAGCACCTACAAGGGTCACATGCGGTCAGTACACCGATGCAACCTGACTGATGGAAAAAAAGGATCATCACAAATCACTCCATTTAACTGAAGAAACCATTAGAGTGCATGGCTTGTCTGGATCTGCTCAATGGAACAGATGATTCAACCTCTGAACTGTGTAAACCAATCCAGTTTCACACATACAGTGGGGTGGCCGAAAATGAAAAAAAAAAAAAAAAAGTACCCTAAAAAAGGTGGATACAAAAATAATGATGACAATGCATGTACAGTACAGTGCTAAATACTGTACCAATATACCAACTCACCTGATTCCCATCTGCAAGCATTACTAACTATTACCTAGGTCTCTGGATAATCAGTAATATGAGCAAATACCCATTAGTGCGGAGAGGACACAAAGGTCAGCAGCCAGATTCACTTTCACTTACATCAGACCCAAGGATCTGATCTCAGACTGATATTGAGGTCAGGATCACATGCTTTATTAGTGCATATATTAATGCTGGCTGTTATTAACATGCCATTGTGAGACTTTGCAAGTCTACTGCCATAGCAGTATTAATCTACATCTAAGCTAACAACAAGCGTGTCTGAGATATCTGGCAATATGATAGGTTTAAGATTGTGGGATCTACATGTTAAGGGGGGCTGTCATTGAAGGAATGTCTACCTGAGACACACTGGGAAAACCTTACACCTCATACATTTCCTCCACAATGCTTGCAGATGCAGAAGATGCCTTCATGGACCTGAATTGTTCCTAAATCAACAAAACAAATGGAAAGGAAAATAAAGAAAAGAACCTAAAACCTAAGGGCCTAAAAAAAGGGACTGCAGCATCTCCTCCCAACAGCATTCCTCAGTGACCATTAATTGGTGGCATGTTCAACAGAATCTTACATGTCCACAGAGAAGAGGATCATGGCCCATGTGATGGGAGGTAGCCATCTGAATACAAAATATCGCCATCACATGGGCCAAGATCCAAGACTATGTAGCCAGGCTAGATTAGGTCAGCATTGTGACCAATAGATTGTCACTGAGGAGTGTTGTTGAGAAGGCACAATCATGTCCACAGCCCCTAGGTCCTCCTCTCCATGGGCGTAGGACCTGCATCGTCCGTGCCCGGACGCCGTCTGCCCACTGATTGTGGTGGAGGATCGGGGCGAGATAGTGGCACCACAGGTGGTGGTGGATGAGGCATGGTGGAAGGAAAGGAGGGGCCAGGCTGCTGGTGGCCGGGAACTTGCTTCGCTCCCAGCAGCCTGACCATTTGCTGCTCCAGCATCAGGTGATGCCTCCTCTCCTCCCTAAAGCGCCTGTCCAGGCTACGCCTCATGCAATAGATGTCAGCAGCCATCCTCCTCATGGGGGCCAACAACTCCAGCGCAACCTGGGTCGTTGGTGGTGGGGGCAGGGGTCCTGCTGGCAGGGCCGGATGAGGAGGGGGCGGGGAGAGAGTGGGGAGGATCTGGGACCCGGCTGGAGCCAGAGGTTGTGATGTTGGGGTGCCCAGTGGCTGTGAAAGGCAGGACAGTCCACCAATGTTTAGAGCCCCGGCGAGATGGCAAGTCTTTGGAGGAGGGGGACAGTCGGGTCAAAGCTGCTGGGGCTCTGTACAGGGGGGCTGTCATCAACTACCAGGACCTCCCCCTCCTCAGACCCAGGGCCTCTGATGATCCTGCAGCCTCCTCCCCCTGAGCTGTCTCCTGCGGGGCGGGGGCTGACGGCCCCGCCTCTGTCTCATCACTGGACCCAGACCTCCTCCTGGATGCTGAAAGAGTATGTCATTAGTATGCTGATTAATACATTGATATGTTTTCACTCCTAACTATCTGACATCTAGGCTTGAGCCTGGATGAACCTGGAACCTGGATGCTTCACTCTCTTATGGTGCTCTACACTTCAGCCACACTCCTAGACCAGGGAACAAACAAGGTGGAGGTGTGGGCATACTGCTATCCTCTCGCTGCACTTTTAACTGCATACCCCCTGTTCCTTCCCTCCAATCTTTTGAAGTCCACACTATTCACATCTTCTCTCCCATCCCTCTGCGAGTAGCTGTGATCTATCGCCAGCCTGGATCACCCTCTCAATGTCTGGACAACTTTGCCGCCTGGCTCCCTCACTTTCTCTCCTCCAATATAACTTTACTCATTCTTGGCGATTTCAACATAGCCACTGACACTCCCACCTCCCCAACAACTGCAAAATTACTTGGACTTAGCTCTTCCCTTGGCCTCTCACAATGGACAGATTCAGCAACTCACAGTGGTGAACACTCCGTTGACCTTATTTTTACTAATCTCTGCACTATCTCCAACCTTGACATCTCCCAATTTACCCTATCTGACCATCACCTGTTAACCTGCAACCTCACCTCATCTTCCGCTCACCACCATTCTTCAATCCCTGCCACCAGAACATGCAGAAACCTACAAGCACTCAACCCACAACAATTTTCAAATGTACTAAAACCCCTTATCAGACCCCTCAAGACCCTTGCCTGCCCTGACGTCGCCACTTCACAATACAACACTACTCTGACCTCCACCCTTGACTCACATGCCCCCATAATCACAAGCAAATGCCCTCGCTCTCATCCACAACCATGGCACACTAAACAAACATGCTATCTACAGAGATGCTCACGCATTGCTAACGACTATGGAGGAAATGTCTTCAGCAGACTTTCTCCACTACAAGTTTACCTTGCCCTCCTACTTCTCTGCCCTCAATCTTGCCAAACTACACTACTTCTCATCACTAATATCAAACCTGTCCTCCAACCATAAACGTTTATTTGCTACATTCAACACCCTCCTCTGCCCACCCCCACCTCCCGCCCCTTCCTCTCTCACTGCTGATGACTTTGCCAGCCATTTTAAAAATAAAATCGAAACCATTCGAAATTAGCTCTCCTCCCAGCTTGGCCCTATCCCACCATCCTCTCCACAAACCGACAACACCCAGCCCTTCCCCTTCCCCAATCCCACCTCCACTATGGACTCCTTTGACCCTGTAACCGAGGATGAAGTATCTACTTTACTATCAACCTCTCACCTTCAACATGTCCTCATGATCCTATTCCATCACAGCTAATCCCTCCCCTATCCACCACACTTATCCCAGCTCTCACACACCTATTCAACCTCTCCCTAAACACTGGCAAGTTTCCTTCCTTCTTAAAACACGCCACAATTACACCCATTCTCAAGAAGCCCTCATTTGACCCAGCTTCTGCCTCCAACTATCGCCCTATGTCACTACTTCCCCTGGCTTCTAAACGCCTTGAGCGGCTTGTTTACAATTGCCTCACTCAATTTATTTTCTCCAATTCCCTTCTTGACCCCTTCCAATCTGGCTTCCGGGCCCAACACTCTACAGAAACAGCCCTCACAAAAGTCACCAATGACTTTCTAACGGCCAAATCAAAGAGTCACTACTCTATTCTAATTCTCCTGGATCTCTCTGCGGCCTTAGATACAGTTGACCACCCTCTGCTAATCCAAACTCTCCACTCTTTTGGTATCCAGGACACAGCTCCTTCATGGTTCACATCCTATCTTAAAAATCGTACATTTAGCGTCTCCTTCTCTGGCACCTCTTCTTCACCTCTCCCTCTGTCTGTTGGCGTTCCCCAAGGTTCTGTCCTAGGCCCCCTCCTCTTCTCCATCTACACCTCCTCCCTTGGCACCCTTATAAAATCCTTTGGATTTCAGTATCATCTCTATGCAGATGATACTCAAATCTACCTCTCTGCACCCGATCTATCCCTGTCTCTTTTAGCTCAAGTTTCCAACTGCCTCTTTAGCATATCCTCCTGGATGTCAACATGTCTAAGACTGAACTCCTAATCATTCCACCCTCTACTACAGCTTCCACTCCTCAAATATCTCTCACTGTTGACAACACCATCATCACTCCTACCTCCCAGGCCCTTTGTCTTGGGGTTCTACTGGATCCCACCCTCTCTTTTATTCCTCAAATCCAATCAATAACAAAATCATATCAGTTTTACCTAAAAACATCTCCAAAATTTGTCATTATCTTACAGAAGACACAGCTAAAATTCTAATACACTCTCTCATCATATCTCGACTCGACTACTGCAATTCCCTCTTTGCTGGCCTACCCATCTCTCGTCTGTCTCCCCTCCAATCCATAATGAACGCCTCCGCTAGACTCATCTTCAAACCAAACGATCAGTGTCTCCAGCTCCTCTCTGTCAATCACTCCACTGACAGATATAAAGCCCTCAACAACAGGGCACCCCCTTATGTCTCTGCTCTTGTTTCAAAATACTTTCCCAACTTCCCCCTTCACTCTGCTAACGACCTTCTTCTTTCCTCCTCTCTCATCACCTCCTCTCACTCCCGTCTTCGAGACTTTTCTTGTGCTGCCCCTACTATTTGGAACTCCTTGCTCCGCTCCATTAGACTAACTTCCTGCCTCAAAACCTTTAAAAAATTACTAAAAACACACCTGTTTAAAAAATCTTATCAGCTTTAGCCTTAACATGTACAACTGAACATTCCACAGCTTAATAACACCTACACCCACAATCTACAGTACAACACACAGACACCTCCACTTGACTGAACCAATTGCTTTCACACTGCCATCTTGCATTTGTCACCCTCTTGTATCACACCTAAAACCTTAGATTGTAAGTTTGTGAGTTTTCAATCTTGTGTCAGTGCCTTTGAAACAAGCTCTATGTAAATTTGATTTTATGCTAAAAAACAGGGCCCTACATTCTTTACAAGGTGTTACATTTGTTTTTTGCTATGTACTTAACCCCTGTACAGCGCTACGGCATAAGTTGGCGCGATATAAATAAAGATAATAATAATATTAATAATAAATAATAATAATTCTCATAATTGCAACTCACATTAGCTATCATTTGCTAGATTTGATGTATTCTTTGGTTTCTTGTCTTGACCTCTCCTGGCTCCAAACGCTGTCTGTATTTCGTCTGCGGTCTGTAACTGCATCGGCTTAAGTGGGCACACCAGTACATGGACTCTCTATTACTCTTGGGGTGCCCAGGAATGACAGTGATTTGTCAGCTTCATGGATTTAATGATGCATACATCTATCCATTGTTAATTCCATGGAGCTGACATGTCAGTGTCCTTGTTGGCCACCATGTACAAGTGTAGTGTTTGTGATGCGCATGTGGTGGCATGTTGGTGCAGGTCATATTCACCTGAAATGGAGGCTGGGTCCTGCTGGGCCATTGGGGCTGAAGCTCCAGCTGCGGGCGGCGGTCTCAGAAGGTCCCTCGTGACCCTCTCCCACTCCTTATAGGTCACACAATGTGCTTGGTCTTCTCTTGCCATATTCCACCTCACCGTGGCTCTGATATCCACATAACGGTCCTTTAAGGACCCCAAGCCCCTAGGCACTGTAGACACCTCTTTCATTACCTCTACTACCTCCTTCCAAGCATGAGCCTTAGGCCGGTCACGGATCGCACCCAGGAGGACCAAATTCTCCTGTGGCGTATAATTATGGGCCCTGCTCCTGCCCTTGCCAATAGCCCCTTGCTCTCTCAACTGTGTTCGCGGACGCTGGCCTTCCTGACCTCTCCCTGATGTCTGTCCCTTCCCCAAACTACCCCCCCCCCCCCCTGGGAACAGGCCCCTTCCACTCTGTCCCTCCTTTATGTGTACCTGCACTGGCATCTCCTTCCGGGGACTCCTCCTCCCCTCCTCCTCTCTCTCCGGGGACCCCTCCTCCTCTCTCTCCGGGGACTCCTCCTCCTCTCCCTCCAGGGACCTCTCCTACTCATCTCCCTCCTGGGACCTCTCTTCCTCCACCTCCTCTCCCTCCGGAGACCCCTCCTCCTCATCTCCCTTTAGGGACCTCTCCTCCTCCTCTCCCTCCGGGGACCAGTGTGGGGCGTGTGTCCTAACTATATATATGTCCCTATGTGTGTTATTTAATCTATGTGTCTTGCAAATATGTGAAATCTGTAAATATGTATACTGTATGTCTTAAGTGTAAGTACTTAGGAAATATACAAGAAACATGACAAAAAACTAATCTTCCTTTCTCCAGACCACTAATCTCACAACTCAAACTCTCTCCCACCTGGAACTGGGTGCTAACTCCAATGGCTCTCACAACACAGTCAATGCATGGGTTTGTGTCAAGCTAATTTATAAGCTCCTACTGTCAATCAAAATCTTTAGCCAATTACATACGCCTTTGGCAGCCTGACACGGCGAATAGCGCAATAATGAAGCCCGCCAAAAGCCTCTCAGCCAAATACATACGCACTTAGCAGCCTGACACAGCCAAGTGCGCATGTAATTGCCTGAGAGTCTTCTTGACGTAAAATCATCAGCTGGAATGCCACGTCAAGATCCACAGTTGACCAATTCCAAAGCTGTAATTAACGTGCCTAATACCAGGTGTTGTAGTCAACAAGCTATATAGCCTCATCAGCACGTCGGAAACAGCATGGATGCTCAACAAGCGAGAGGGACTGGACAGTCTGAGTGGATGGTTGAAGTTGAGGTATTATTGTGCGGACCACATGACACAGCGTGGAGATCCGGAAGCAAGGTGTGTGATTGAGTGGTTGATGGGGATGTGATCCATGCTGTGGCAGGACCAAGCCAGGCAAGGGAATTACCACAGGCCATGCCTAGTATCGTGGTGGAGGATCAGGGAGGAGAGAGAGCTCCAGTAGCACAGGGACAAAGGGATATAGGGCCACCTGCAGACAGGGAGGCTGACAATGATGTCAGTGATCAGCTGTTGGGGGAAGAAGTACAGGAAGTGGCTCAGGCAGAAGAGGGGGGAGACTGTCCACGAGCCCGTGAGGAGGCTAAGGGCACCCAATGTGTACAGGGAGAGACTCACATTAGAGGGGTTGACTGTTGGGGAGGTGCATGACCCGTGCCAGTCTTGTGGAGCTCTATGCGGTCCTGAGGGAGGACATTGAGCCTCGCTCAAGGACCAATCGAGCCATCCCAGAAATGACACGGATGTTAGCTGCAATACACCTCCTTGCCTCTGGTAACTTTTAGAAGACCCTCAGCATAGCCGGAGGCATGTCTCAGCCAAGCCACTCCAATTGTCTGAGTGCATTCCTCCATGCTGTTGTTCGGAAAGCTACCAGATACATCATTTACCCTAACATTGGTGAAGAGATCTCTAAGGTGAAGGTTTTATGGTCAAAAACAGGGCCCTACCAATTAGGTGGTGTCCCCAATGTGCTCTGTGCTATTGATTGTACCCATGTGGCACCGATACCTCCTAGAGAGCAAGAAGCACTGTACAGAAATCGCAAGCATTATCATTCAATCAATGTACAGGTTGTTTGCGATGCGAACATGCGCATACAAAGTGTGTATGCAGGCCTCCCGGTAAGTGCTCACGGCACCCATATCCTTTGTCTATCCGGCACATTTGAGATATTTGAGGGCAGCAGATTTCCATCTGGATGGCAACTGGGTGAGTACACAGTAGTAATCGCAGTCAACCATATCTTACTATAACTGGATACAATAACACATACGGTACATTACAGTATGTTTTCCTCTATTGCTCCGATATTCACATGTGCATTACGGAGTAAAAAAAAGCCAGAACATAATAGCTCATTGCTGCGCATAACCCTGTGTTAGCTTGTCCAAACAGTATGCAGTTCACAACAACATATGACAAAAAAAACAATACATTAATCATTAGGTATATGTTCTGATGCATTACCTTGTATCCTGTGACATGGACATCTCTAGCCTTCATAATTTGTTGTGTGTTCTTGTAAGGGCTATGTAAGTGAGATGGATTCAGATTGCATCTGATAGAGGAGAATTAATAGTGTTTGGAACATGTAAGTTTACGACCATTGTCCAAGTCTTTCCTACTATTCTTAATACTGTATTCCTTACATCTTCTCCTATGCGTTTTCTCACTTTACGTAAACTTACATCAGTGGCTCAGCACTTCTTTGAATTTCATAATGATGAACCCAAATGTTGGATAGTACAACAAGTAACGTTGGGAATTTGTGGAGGAAATTTAGAAAATGCCCTTATACGAGCAGAGAGTAGATGGATCTTCCTCCTAAATACCATAACCCTCAATGGATTGAAAGAAAATATTCATTTTACAGATTTTTTATAAAACATATTACATATGATTAAGGATGATACTTATTATCTCAATATCATTGTTTCCATCCCTAAGATTTTCTGCTTTAAAATCATCTGAAGATGTAAATTACCATCTCCTTAGCTTCAAAAATTACTTTAGTAAAATGAATAGTTTTGCTTCATTATTATGGCTTCATAGGTATAATTCATTTATTTATGTGATTCATAAATGTTTTCTGTTAGGTTGGGTCAATTAGCTTTGTAAGGAGTATACTTACAATTACAACTTAGTTCTATTTATTAAGTTAGGATAAAATATTAGCTTGGAATATATCCAACAATGGTTGGATAACAATATTACACTGTATTTTATGTATAATCTGCAATTCCAATCAAGTATACACCAAGGGCCAATTAGGAATTGGCATAGATTTAGTATTAAAGGAGGGTAGGAGGCTGAGATCTGTAGCCCCTTGAAAAAGCGATTCATTTGGCGAAACGTACGTCATGGTATTGCTCATGCGCGAGGTGTGAACTGCGCATGCACGAGTCTTTGTTGTGCAGAGCGGATGGGCTGAGCGTCACTGACGAGTGATATCAGACACCAAAGAGAGACAGCGTGTGTGCTGAAGGTATGATGGGGATGGGGCTCACGTGGAGGTAAGTTCCCTGGCTATAAACAGCTGATATTTGTGGACATTTGTAAGTAAGCAGTACTTATGTAGAAGTCTGGTATATTCAATCATTTAAGTTAGTGAATCTGATACACTGCCACTCAAGGGCATATGTAATGCTAATTATTTTGGCAATTTCTGGCAGTAGT
Organism: Discoglossus pictus; assembly: GCA_027410445.1. Lineage (NCBI taxonomy): Eukaryota > Metazoa > Chordata > Amphibia > Anura > Alytidae > Discoglossus > Discoglossus pictus. The sequence goes on along the minus strand of CM050169.1, from coordinate 182,495,092 downwards.
GCATCACATATATATATATATAACGGTTGTTAATAGTGTAGTATATACTTATAGTTTGTGTGGATATTAGAATCTGCAGCACACTTGTGCTATATTTTGTCTATGATTATAAGAATCTGCAGCACACTTGTGCTATATTTTGTCTGTGACTATTTTTTTAAATAACTGGCTTGTTGCTCTAATACTAAAACCCACAGCACACTTGTGCCATATCTTGTCCATATTTATTTTTTGAATTAATTGGCTTGCTGTTTTAATAATTAATTGGACAGCATTTTTGAAATGTGCATTATTTGGTTAGGATTATTATAGAACATTGATGGCCTTGTATATTATATGATAGTTAATTTTGTATGGTTCATGACTACTGCCATGGAGAGGGACTTTCTCTGAGCTTCATCTGGATATCATTCTGACACCAACACAAGAGGCACTCCACCGCTTTGCACATCAACCTCTTTTATTTTAAATACACAATTTTTCATTCATTTTTTGTATTATTTTTTTCTTTAGATAATAGATATTTTAGAATTAAAAATTATAATTTATTTTTTATCTGGTAATAACGTTAGTTGTAATTGGTATATTCTTTGAGTCTGCTGTGATTTGAATGGTTTGGCCATTTTAGTGATGTTTTGTACATCCTAAAGCCATTCTATGAGCTGACTTTTTGGCTTTCTCATTTTGGGTCTCTTTTAATCTATTATATATATGATGTAAATTTGTTTCTACTATTTCTACTATCTAAATGGAGACTTATCTATGCCTTTATTTATATTGGATCTTATAAGAAGTTGCCCTTTTTTCTTATTGAGATATATATTTAAATAACTATCAGCTTGATTCCTTTCTTATCTAAAAAGAGTACAGGATAATGGCGACTTATCCATTTAAAATTACTACCACACTAAACTAAAAAAATCTAAATGTAAATAAAGAGAATTTGTGGAAAAATGGGCTGATAAGAAACTTTGTGTCACCTGATCAGTTTTTAGGACATACTTTTCAAATCAGTTAAAGACATTTACTTATAAGATATAATAATGCTATTATGGCACCCAGGGGTATAGGAACTGGAAAGGAAGATAAATTGGCAATGGCAAAAAATATCCCTTAATACTAATTATGTAGAGACCGAAACTATTACCTGAATTTAATCATTATGTTTTTTATATTTTGCATCCTAATATGTACAATTTTCGTTATTTCCCCCTTTTCCTTTGTAATACTTGGTCTGTCCCCGCCTGAGACTGTCCTGCGCAGGTGAAGTGATAGAGAGAGGGAAATAACATGTCCGCCAGTGTGTCTGTCATGCTGCTGCTTGTGAGCCCACAATCAAGAGCCAGTCATTCCCTCTCTCTACACCCTAACTTCCTTGCCCAAGCAGTGATTACATCGTATAGCTTCCTTTCCCCAGGGTTTGCTTCCATTCCATTACCATCAATAGTATTTGCAGTTCTCCAGTATCACAGGCAGACCTAAGGTAAAATAGGTTGTCTCTCTAATCTATTTTCTTCTAAATGTGAAGTGCAGTTGTATAGGGGTTATGTGTGTATAAATCATGGATAATCTGCAAGTAGTATGTATGTATAAAGAATATGAAAATTATAGGGAGTGTGTGCACATATTAAATATATTGTGTAGTTAAATTGTATGCACATTATATTTTGCAGGGAGTGTATTTTTATTTTGTTTGCTGTGCAAGGCGAATTGTATAAATTGTGCACAGAGTGTAGGCATCTGTTTATTTTTATACTTGGAAGTGAATTCCTTTGTGTATTGTGAAGTGGTTGTGCATATATTATTTGTACAAACTATAAAACACTCCTGAAGTAGCTAATTCACTACACCTGATAAAAAAAAAACAATAAAAGACTAAAACTGAACCTCAGGTGGGGTGGCTGTATGGACTGCATACTGGCAGTCTCTGTGTGAGGACTCTGTGAGAGGCTGTGCTTTATGGCCTGCAGTAGAGATGTTGTGAATAGTTCACCAGTGAACTGTTCCCGGCGAACATAGCATGTTCGCGTTCGCGGCGAACTGTGAACATATACGATATTCGCCCCTTCCCCTATACTTTATCATTGAGCAAACTTTGACCCTGCATGTCACAGTCAGCAGACACATTCCAGCCAATCAGCAGCATACACTCCCTACCAGAGCCTTCTACCTCATGGACAGCAGCCATTTTGGAATCATAACTAACTTGTAGTCTTACTGAGAGGAGGCTGAGTGTAGGTGATACTGCATCAATAGGGAAAACCATAGCTAGGCTACTGTACACAGTGTGCAATACAGTCCTGAAGGACTCTTTTGATCTCTGCTGCAAGGACACCCCTGTGTCTCTTCCCCCCCTTATCATCATCCTCCCCTCACTTTAGCACCCAACCCTAACACCCCTCACACTTATCCATAACACCCATCAACCTAACACCTAACCCTAACACCCCTCACACTTATCCCTAAGACCTAACACCCCTCACACTTATTCCTAACATGCCTCACCCTAACACCCCTTACACTTATCCTTAACACCCCTCACCCTAACCCTAACACCCCTCACCCTAACCCTAACACCCTTCAAACTTATCCCTAACACCCCTCACCCTTACCTTAACACCCCTCACACTTATCTCTAACACCCCTCACCCTAATATCTAACCCTAACACCCCTCACGCTTATCCCTAACACCCCTCACATTAACACCTAACCCTAACACCCCTCACTCTAACCTTTACACCCCTCACACTTATCCCTAACACCCCTCACCCTAACCCTAACACCCCTCACACTTATCCCTAACACCCCTCACCCTTACCCTAACACCCCTCACACTTATCCCTAACACCCCTCACAATTACCCTAACACCCTTCACACTTATCCCTATCACCCCTCACCCTAACACCTAACCCTACCACCCCTCACACTTACCCTAACACCCCTCACACTTATCCCTAACACCCCTCACACTTATCCCAAATACCCCTCACTCTAACCCTAACACCCTTCACACTTATACCTAACACCCCTCACCCTTACCCTAACACCCCTCATACTTATACCTAACACCCCTCACCCTAACACCTAACCCTAACACCCCTCACACTTATCCTTAACACCCCTCACCCTTACCCTAACACCCCTCACACTTATCCCTAACACCCCTCACCCTAACACCTAACCCTAACACCCCTCACACTTATCCCTAACACCCCTCACCCTAACACCTAACCCTAACACCCCTCACCCTAACACCTAACCCTAACACCCCTCACCCTAACCCTAACACCCCTCACACTTATCCCTAACACCCCTCACCCTAACACCTAACCCTAACACCCCTCACCCTAACCCTAACACCCCTCACCCTAACCCTAACACCCCTCACACTTATCCCTAACACCCCTCACCCTAACCCTAACACCCCTCACACTTATCCCTAACACCCCTCACCCTAACCCTAACACCCCTCACACTTATCCCTAACACCCCTTACCCTAACCCTAACACCCCTCACACTTATCCCTAACAACCCTCACCCTAACACCTAACCCTAACACCCCTTACACTAACACCCCTCACACTTATCCCTAACACCCCTCACCCTTACCCTAACACCCCTCACACTTATCCCTAACACCCCTCACCCTAACACCTAACCCTAACATCCCTCACACTTATCCCTAACACCCCTCACCCTAACCCTAACACCCCTCACACTTATCCCTAACACCCCTCACCCTTACCCTAACACCCCTCACACTTATCCCTAACATCCCTCACCCTAACACCTAGCCCCAACACCCCTCACACTTATCCCTAACACCCCTCACCCTAACACTTAACCCTAACACCCCTCACCCTAACCCCCCTCACACTTATCCCTAACAACCCTCACCCTAACCATAACACCCCTCACACTTATCCCTAACATCCCCTCACCCTAACACCTAACCCTAACACCCCTCACACTTATCCCTAACACCCCTCACCCTATAACCCCTCACACTTATCCCTAACACCCCTTACCCTAACCCTAACACCCCTCACACTTATCCCTAACACCCCTTACCCTAACACCTAACCCTAACACCCCTTACCCTAACCCTAACACCCCTCACACTTATCCCTAACACCTAACCCTAACACCCCTCACCCTAACACCTAACCCTAACACCCCTCACACTTATCCCTAACACCCCTCACCGTAACCCTAACAACCCTCACACTTATCCCTAACACCCCTCACCCTAACACCTAACCCTAACACCCCTCACACTTATCAATAACACCCATCAACCTAACACCTAACCCTAACATTCTCACACTTATCCCTAATACCTAACACCCCTCACACTTATTCCTAACATGCCTCACCCTAACACCCCTTACACTTATCCCTAACACCCATCACCCTAACACCCCTCACACTTAGCCCTAAGACCCCTCACCCTAACACCTAGCCCCCTCACCCTTATCCCTAACACCCCTTACCCTACCACCCCTCACACTTATCCGTGTGTCTCTTCCCCCCCTAATCATCAAGGGAGGGGGAAGGATGATGAGGGAGGGGGGAAAGAGACACAGTGGAGGATGATGAGGGAGGGGGGAAGAGACACAGGGGAAGATGATGAGGGAGGGGGAAAAGAGACACAGGGGAGGATGATGAGGGAGGGGGGGAAGAGACACAGGAGAGGATGATGATGGAGGGGGGAAGAGACACAGGGGAGGATGATGAGGGAGGGGGTAAAGAGATACAGGGGAGGATGATGAGGGAGGTGGGAGGATGATGAGGGAGGGGGATGTTAGGTTATTTATGCCCTTTATGGAATAAAACCAGACTCTGCATCAACTATGTAATTTTCCGTGGGAGTTTTGACATGGATCCCCCTCCGGCATGCCACAGTCCAGGTGTTAGTCCCCTTAAAACAACTTTTCCATCACTATTGTGGCCAGAAAGAGTCCCTGTGGGTTTTAAAATCTGCCTGCCCATTGAAGTCTATGGCGGTTCGCGAACATCTGGGGTGGTTTGCGTTCACGGTTTGTGAACAGAAAATGTTATGTTCGCGACATCACTAGCCTGCAGTTTGTTAGACTGCTGGATTGGACTGAGTTCTCATGTGGTCTGAGTGGAAGAAGAGACAAACACCCATATGTATTTACAGAGTTTATTTTGGCTGAAGATACAAGACAAAGAGAGAAGTGTTTGTTACCAGTTAGAAAAAGAGAAACACAGAAGTGTACCATTTCATTTAAGCTGTGGAAAAGAGACACAAAATAGATCACTGATGAATGATCTGCAAGCAAAATTAAAAGATTGAGTTCTGTAGAACAGGCCAGTAAATGTAAACAATATATTGGACTGTTAGTTTTTGGCTTGCTCCATCTAGGTTTAGCTGGGTGAGAGCTAGGTTAGTAAGGGAGCTTTCTCTAAGCAAAAGGTAGTGCTATTGTCTTTGATTTGATTTGCTTTTTTTTAACACTGGGTAAGGATATAGTAAAATGTGAAAAGTATTAAAGCCTCCTGTAGTTGTGTTCCTCCATAAAAGTGCCAAAAACACAAGCATAAACTAGAGGAGAATAATAACTTGGCACACTGATATTTGAAGATGGATTGAATGATTTTGGTATGAAGGAGACAGTAAAGGCTTTAATGTTGTCTACAGCAGCTCAGCAGGAGAACAACTGAAAACAAAAGGAATTTAACAAATGACCAGCTACCCAAGTTGCTCACCATCAAGCTGCCTTGGAAAAACTAAGATAACCTGGGGAAAGAATTATTACTAAGAAATATGACGTGGAAGCATGCCTACTGATTTTTTAAAGAATTGCCACTAGGACCACACTGGGTCAGTATCAATGCCTCTTAATTAAACCTACATTGTAATGGATGCCGACCAAGGCATGGAATCATGATGACTGAAAGCAGAGATCCTTGACAGTGTTGGAGCTACCAGAGGTGTTGGAGCACAGAGATTCCATTCATGGATGTTTTTACAGTAAGACCCTGTATTGTTATGCCGAAGAAAAACTATTGGACATAAATCAGCTTCCACAGTCTTGACAGTGACCATACTATCTCCTGGATAAAGATGACAGTGTTGGTGTATGGGATCCTGAGAAGTTACATGCTTACATCTACAAGTGATATGCCTCTCTATCCAAGATCAGGATGCAGGTCCCCTGTCAATGAGTTGACTAATTAACCCGATGCAGAAGAACAATCAGGAGTTAGTGATCCATTGGATGGCAGAACAATATCAGGAAGCCAACACGTTCAGTGTTGTGAAGGAGCTGTCTGGAGATGCTAAAGAGATGTCTGAAGCAGCTAAAGGACCTTTACCCCTGAAGCAAGATAATGATATAAAATGGCTGATTTTGTGTGCAAAGGTTAAAGAGTAAAATGCAAGATGTTGTCACTCACTGGGTGAAAAAACTGCTTCAGTATGAAGGATGTTGATAAAGACACTGGGAAGAGTGGAACCTAAACTGATGCAGAAACCTTATAAATAAGAGCAATGAAGAGGCCTATATAAGAAACTCTAACAGACCCAACCCTCTGTCACTTTAGTGGAGGATGATACTTTAGAAATAAAACTCCTGACAACGCTCTCTGACCCATGGAAAAGGGTGACAGATGATTGCAGTCAGTGTTCTTTCCATTGAAGAATGTATTGGTTTAGATGGATGATGAGGAAGATGAGAATTTGAAGAATGGGCATGAGTCCCATTAAAATAGGGAAATATTCCAACAGATCTCTGTATCCGGTGACCAAAATACAAAGTGGTCTGGACATGGAGGGGCAAGAAGCAGAGATGGACTTCATCCCAATATCCCAAAGGGGCTAAAAAGCCTGACATTAAAGACAAATTGCTGCTAATATGAGTGGTATTAGGATGATGACAAAAAAATATTACCGAGTGGAGGAGGCATGTGTTTGGGGCAACAAGTTACCTAACACTTACATGAAGAAGAAACAGATGTATATCTGGGGGCAGAGTGATAGTCCCCAAATGTATAAGTCGAAAGAGCAAGTTTTGCAGGAGCTCTAGAACAATGGCCAGCAGGAGGAACGAGATCTCCTCACTAATCCCAGAGAGAATCAGAAATCACTAGTCTGCCTCTTCAGATGGAATATTCCCTGAAGCAAAAGGAAGCAGTTCTGATAGAGAAGGAACTGCTGTTACATACTCTACAAGAGCAGAGGGTGACCAATCTCTCTGATCTGAAGACACAGTTTACCCAGAGAGATGCTTGTCCCGAAGAGACACTGACCTCCATGACCTTAGTACACAAGGTGTTGCGCTTAGTGCAGAACAATGTCTGCAGAAAGCTTCTATGCAAAACAAAGTGCAGGAGGTTGTATATGAGAGAGAAAACAAGGAAGAACATCTGCCTGAGCAGCTAGAGTTATTGTGGGATGACATAATGAACAATACAGAGGAGATTATTCAACTGAACATATAGCAAGAAGTCCAAAACGAACAGAGTGAACTGGATATGCAATAAGTCAAGGAGGAGAACCTGCGGCTTAAGGAAGAGAAAAAAAGGTAAACTGGAAGGGCAAAGCAAGAAAAAAAAAAAAGAAAAAAGATTAAGAGAGGTGGCTTAGAGAGGAAGTAAAGTGGGTGAAAGCTGAGAAGGCTGACATTAACATTTTATAGGAGGGAGCCCAGTAACCATTTTGTCAGGGTATCACAGGAAGTGTGTGCATGGCTGTTAACACTTTGTGATTTTTCACTGGTGGATAGTGAATAGAAAGTGTGAATTGCCATTTGGCCTCCCCACAAAACACAGAACCGCAAATGGCATCCTTCCTAAATTCATGTAATATCCCCACTCTCTCAACTCAAGAGTGGAATTCATGATAAAACAAAAGACAGAACTGTTGCTTTAATGGCAGTTATACAAAAATAAGACTATGTAAGCTGCAGCAAGACATAAGGCTATTGATAAGACACAAGGTGACTAGGAGAACAGTGTTGGTTGCACTGGGGAAGTGTCCTTGGCTGGTTCTTCTGGAGTGGTAACGCAGGGAGTGCATTCTGGTATACGTTATAGAAATGTTGTTTATAGAGCAAATTCTAAACTGAGAGCAGTAGCTTTGAGTAGCCCTTATACTACAATTACCTTCATGCTGGAATCAGGGGCCAGACCAAGATCCAATTCTATTCAAGTGTTTTGTAATGATATGCCACATTCTTATGAAGATTGTATTCAAGGACCTTATACTGTATTGTCACAGAATCGGCTGATGAATTTTCAGAGAATACTGGATCTAAAGATTTTGGTGAGGATGAGGAAGGGTCTAGCACCTTGAGAGTACAGTGGAAAACTGTTTTGGTAAAATCTAAAAGAAAGAAGAAAATGGAGGAACAGGAGGTTATGGATACTAAAGTTTCTAAAAAAAGAGGTGCTTCTGAGAGACTGTGTGGGGACTTGGTATCTTATGACCACCCTGGCGTTCTCTGAGTCTATTTTAGAGGGAAATAATGTTTTTGAGAAAGAGAGGAGGAATTTATTTTGTCTTCGGGGACACTTGCAGATAACAGCTTTACAGTGCAGTCTTTCACAGATAAAATGTGAATTCTGTTTTACCGTAAATGTTAAGGGTATCAAAAACAAGGCATGTAGTGAGAGGCCTTGTTTCATTATTTGAAAGCCTTAAATACTGATATCTATTGTTTACAATTTGGATTTTGTGCAATTCCACATGAGTTAAGCTATGTGCAATATGAGAAAGTTTGGTATGGTCCTTGGGTCTGGTCTGAAGGAGCAGCTACAGTTGCTGTCCTCTTCAGACCAGTTTGGAGTATAAATTATTTTTCAAATATTATAACAGTAGGAGTTATTTTAGTAAAGGCAATCATTTTTCAATTTGTATTTTTTATGTAAATGTTCCACCAGAGAAAAATTACCTTTAAGATTTATTTGAACTTGTTTTTTTTACCTGGAATAGAACCCACTGTTTTGTTAGGTTTTAGAATTAGAAGGGAGAAAACGTAAACGGGAGGAAATTAGATTGGGTAAGTCATCTAAATGGTTATTGAATATTCTTTCTGACTTTTCCTTAAGGATATCTGGAGGGAATTTTATCCTTGAGATGCTGGATATGCATGGGCTAATAGCACAATATATAAATGTTATTTTTCTCTGTAAGTCAATTTTAGCCAATAATTGTGTTTTAGTCTGTAAAACATGTTCAGATCATAAAGCAATACAAGTTAATTTTAGTATTCCAGAGCATTATCTAAAGGGAAAAGGGTAGAGAAAATGAAATATTTTTCTCATGTATATGGAGAAATTTTAAAGCACTTTTCTATATTTTATAATTCTTTAAAGCGGAAATGTTCATTTTAAATAATTTTTTTAATTGGTGGGAGTGGGAAATGTGATAAATATAATTTTTTTTTTTAATTGCAGTGGTTTTTTAAACTTAGAGGAGGACCAAATATGGAAAATGAGTTTGAACTATACTATATATATATATATATATATATATATATATATATATATATATATATAGCTAAAAGGGGTTAATTTATAACCAAAATATATTTTGAGACTTTCTTCAAAATGTTGTTTGTCATTATATAAACAAAAAGTAATATATAAAGAGTGCACAAATTACATTTGAAATGGTATCGAAAAAAGTTTCTAGTCCTGAGGATAGTGAAGTTTTATTAAAAGAATTAAAATAACTTTTTAATGTAATTTGCAGTTTCCAGAATGAAAGTACTCCGGGGGATGATGGACCCCCTTGTGAGTTCTATGAAAAAATCTAGTGGCTGATTAAAGAGGATTTTCTAGAAGTATGTAAAGAATGTTTTAAATGTGAAAAATTACTATATTTAATGTGAAAATGAATACTAGTTTTATTATATAAAAAAGGAGATATAAAAAAATATAAACAAATTGGAAGCCAATTATTATTGTAAATCTAGACTACAAATTTTTAGTTAAACAAATTACTTTGAGTTTGAATGAAGTAATATAATCAGTAATCGTGGAAGATCAGAGCTGCATAGTGCCAGGAAGAATTATAACAATTTATTTTTAATAAGAGATGTTTTAAACCACACAAGTTAAATAAAAATTTCCACTGCACTAGTCAATCTAGTAAATCTTGATTTTGAAAAGGCATTTAACACCATTTCACATTCTTTTCTTTTTGCATTATTAGAACGAATAGGGTTTTCAGAATTATTTAGAATAAAAGTATTATTTTATATACCAATATTTTAGTAAAGTGAGCTAAGAAATTATACAGTTATTAAAGGAATTCATATTCCAGGTGGAGAGTGTGATGTTGGTAAATGCATAGGATATATGGATGATATCAACATAATATGTCTGTCTAATTTGTAGTGTTTTTATGGGCTAATTTCTTTTCTAACTATATTAGAGAATAATTAATAATGGGGTGTTAAATTATAAGATCTATATAAGGGAATCTATTCAGTTTGAAGATCAATGAGTAGGTAAAGAAGTATAAATTGTAAATAAACAAATCACAAAAAAAAACTCTCTTAAAAACCAAATCAAACCCCACTAATTACTCAAATATCTGTATCGCAGGTTGAAATAAAACAGGAATAGAAGTTGCACACCTTTACATAAAATCCATTTCTTTTATAATTAAATATTAACAATATTCCAAAAGTACGCCGTTTAAAAAATATCTACAGTCTGTTCCAATCACAAAAAATTAAGTGACATCAGATCACATATATAGTTGTGAGTATGCGGGCTGTTGCTAACACTGTGGGCTCGCACAGTGAGCCTGCGTCCCTCGCAAAGCGAGGGCCACAGTTGCTGGCATGGAGCGCCAAAGGCGAAAAGACGCGAGGGCCGCAGTTGCTGGCATGGAGCGCCAAAGGCTCTCCTTGCCAGCAACTGCGGACCTCGCAAAATTTACGGAGTTACAAAACCAAAATACGAGATGCGTTACGACCCATTACAACCTCGCAAAAATCGGCCGAAACCGACGCACATGAAAACATGAAAAACACAATAAATACACACAACAAATACATAAAAAGCTTACCTACAGCAAGGGGGGGGGGGGGGGCACCCAGGACCTCGAAAACTGAAGTTACACCTCAATATAACTACAAATAAAAGAGTTTAGACACCCAAAAATCCCCTAAGCAATAAAAAAATGGCTGCCGAAAAAAACCAAAATGAGGCTACAGCACTCTAAAGACGCAAAACACCACCAAACACCTACGGATTTTCCGAAAAAGACGTACGAGTTCCGAAAACAAGGACGCAACCCGCATTGCCAGTGTCTTCCACCAACCACAAAATCACCTAAGCGAAAGAAAAAATGGCCGCCGCACAAAACGAAAACGAGTCTAAAGGACCCTAAACACGCAAAACAAAAAACACCACCAAACACCTAAGGATTTTCAGACAAAGTCAGACGACATCCGAAAACAAGGAAGCTAAATCAGCCACAGCCGCATACCACACATTAGGCGCCATTTTAGAACACTAACTTATACAATCCAGAAGTACACAGCTACCCGAAACAGATTTGCCTCGCGCACGCACACTATTACACTGCACACATTCATGACGCTTACACAGCAGCTTCACACCACTAATGCTGCAGCAACATGAAAACAGATTGTCAGCTCTTCAACACAATGCTTCCTGCATATATTACTTCACAATAGTTAAAGTATATTAATTTCTTATTTTATTAATTATTCATTGCCATACCAAAAAAAAACACCAACGCTGCTCATAGCACACAAACAACCAAGAGCCTCGCAATGAGCGCCGAAGGATCTTAAAACACAAACAAAATTAATTTTGCACGCAAACAATATTACCAGCCTTACAATCCTTTTGCCGTCATTTTTTGACAGGCAAGTCGCTAGTAATCTTATATTGTTAATCATGCTTATCAGAAATAGTTTGTGCCCATGTAGTATACTGAATATAAATGATATAATACTAAAGTGTAAAATAACACATATAATAATTACTAATACACAATATCAATTATTAAAGGTATATTTAAGTGAGGTGGGTTATTAATGCATCTGATAGAGGAGCATTTATAGTGTCTGAAAAAAACATTTTTGCATGAGAAAATTCCAAAGTAAACAGTTAAACCATTAGCCTGAAGTTTGCTGAATTTCTTGCTTTTGCAAAGAGTTTTCTCCCAATGTTGACACCCCTTGAAATTTCGAGGGAAAATTAGCATAACTTATACAATGTTTCTTTTTTGCCTGGGGATTGTGAAGACATGCTCAGTTATCACCTATAGTCTGCCCTACTGTGGGAAGTCACATGTCAGACACTTTCCTTTCCTCTAGATTTCTGTCCCTTCATTCACTGATCGTTTTATGTACATCCCAGGTGATACTCCCCCCCAGCCCCAGAGAATTGTCCCACAGCACCAGGGTATTGCCCCATCACCTCCCCCAGCCCCAGAGAATTGCCCCACAGAATTGTCCCACAGCCCCAGGGTATTGCCCCATCACCTCCCCCAGCCCCCGAGAATTGCCACACAGCACCAGAGACTTGCCCCATCACCTCCTCCAGCCCCAGAAAATTGCCCCTTAACCCCAGAGAATTCCCCGCCAACCCCAGAGAATTACCGCATGACCTCCCGCAGCCCCAGTAAATTGCCCACCAGCCCCAGATAATTGACCCCAACCACAGAGAATTGCCTCACAGCCCCAGGGAATTGCCCGATCACCTCCCCCAGCCCCAAATTGCCCCCCAGCCCCATAGAATTGCCCTGTGACCTCCCCAAGCCCCAGACAATTGCCCCATCACCTCACCCAGCCCCAGAGTTGCCCACAGCCCCAGAGAATTGCCCCATCAAGTACCCAGCCCCATAGAATTGCCCCCTACTGCAGATAATTGCCTGTGACCCCCACCAACCCCAGAGAATTGCCCTCAACCCCATAGAATTACCCTGTGATGCCCCCAGTCCAAGTGAATTGCCCCATAGCCCCAGAGAATGGCCCCCAGCCCCAGAGTATCGCCCCGCAGCCCCAGAGAATTGCCCGTGACCTCCACCAACCCCAGAGAATTGCCCCCAGCCCCAGAGAATTGCCCCACGACTTCCCCAGCCTCAGAGAATTGCCCCCAGCCCCAGAGGATTGTCCCATAATATCCCCCAGCCCTAATGAATTGCCCACAAGCCCCAGAGAATTGCCCCACAATCCCAGATAATTGCCTTGTGACCTCCACCAGCCCTAGAGAATTGCCCTGTCATCTTCACCAACCCAAGAGAATTGTCCCAGAGAATTGCTCCGTGACCTCCCCAGCACCAGAGAAATGCCCCAGCCTCAGGTAATTGTCCCCCAGCCCCATAGAATTGCCCCGTGACCTCCACCAACCCCAGATAATTGCCCCCAACCCCAGAGAATTGCCCCTGACCTCCATTAGCCCCAGAGAATTGCCCCAACCCCAGATAATTGCTTTGTGACCTCTCCCAGCCCCAGAGAATTGCCCCACAGCCCCAGAGAATTGCCAGTGTCTTCCACCAACCACAGAGAATTGCCCCAGCCCCAGGTAATTGTCCCCCAGCCCCATAGAATTGCCCCGTGACCTCCACCAACCCCAGAGAATTGCCCCACAGCCCCAGAGAATTGCCAGTGTCTTCCACCAACCACAGAGAATTGCCCCCAGCCCCAGAGAATTGCCCCGTGACCTCCCCCAGCCCCAGAGAATTGCCCCGTGACATCCCCCAGACCTAATTAATTGCCCACAAGCCCCAGAGAATTGCCCCACAATCCCAGATAATTACCTCCACCAGACCTAGAGAATTGCCCTGTGACCTCCACCAACCCCAGATAATTGCCCCACAGCCACAGAGTATTGCCCCAGCCCCAGAGAATTGCCCCCCAGCCCCCAGAGAATTGCGCTGTAACCTCCACCAACCCCAGAGAATTGCCCCCAACCCCAGAGAATTGCCCCTGACCTCCACTAGCCCCAGAGAATTGCCCCACAGCCACAGATAATTGCCCTGTGACATCCCCCAGACCTAATTAATTGCCCACAAGCCCCAGATAATTGCCTCGTGACCTCCACCAGCCCCAGAGAATTGCCCTGTCACCTTCACCAACCCCAGAGAATTGTCCCAGAGAATTGCCCTGTGACCTCCCCCAGCCCCAGAGAATTGCCCCAGCCCCAGGTAATTGTCCCCCAGCCCCATAGAATTGCCCCGTGACCACCACCAACCTCAGATAATTGCCCCCAGATCCATAGAATCACCCCGTTAAAACCCCCCAGTCCAAGTGAATTGCCCCCAGGCCCCAGAGAATTGCCCCACAGCCCCAGAGTATTGCCCCAGCTCCAGAGAATTGCCCCCAGCCCCCAGAGAATTGCGCCGTGACCTCCACCAACCCCAGAGAATTGCCCCGAACCCCAGAGAATTGCCCCTGACCTCCACTAGCCCCAGAGAATTGCACCCAACCCCAGATAATTGCTTTGTGACCTCTCCCAGCCCCAGAGAATTGCCCCAGAGAATTGTTCCGTGACCTCCCCCAGCCCCAGAGAATTGCCCCAGCCCCAGGTAATTGTCCCCCAGCCCCATAGAATTGCCCAGTGACCTCCACCAACCCCAGAGAATTGCCCCACAGCCCCAGAGAATTGCCAGTGTCTTCCACCAACCACAGAGAATTGCCCCCAGCCCCAGAGAATTGCCCCGTGACCTCCCCCAGCCCCAGAGAATTGCCCCGTGACATCCCCCAGACCTAATTAATTGCCCACAAGACCCAGAGAATTGCCCCACAATCCCAGATAATTGCCTCGTGACCTCCACCAGCCCTAGACAATTGCCATGTGACCTCCACCAACCCCAGATAATTGCCCCACAGCCCCAGAGTATTGCCCCAGCCCCAGAGAATTGCACCCCAGCCCCCGGAGAATTGCGCTGTAACCTCAACCAACCCCAGAGAATTGCCCCAACCCCAAATAATTGCCCCTGACCTCCACTAGCCCCAGAGAATTGGCCCACAGCCCCAGATAATTGCCCCGTGACATCCCCCAGACCTAATTAATTGCCCACAAGCCCCAGATAATTGCCTCGTGACCTCCACCAGCCCTAGTGAATTGCCCTGTCACCTTCACCAACCCCAGAGAATTGTCCCAGAGAATTGCCCCGTGACCTCCCCCAGCCCCAGAGAATTGCCCCAGCCCCAGGTAATTGTCCCCCAGCCCCATAGAAATGCCCCGTGACCTCCACCAACCTCAGATAATTGCCCCCAGATCCATAGAATTACCCCCTGATACCCCCCAGTCCAAGTGAATTGCCCCCAGGCCCCAGAGTATTACCCCGCAGTCCCAGAGTATTGCTCCAGCTCCAGAGAATTGCCCCCTAGCCCCAAGAGAATTGCGCCGTGACCTCCACCAACCCCAGAGAATTTCCCCCCAACCCCAGAGAATTGCCCCTGACCTCCACTACCCCCAGAGAATTGCCCCCAACCCCAGAGAAATGCTTTGTGACCTCCACTAGCCACAGATAATTGCCCCGTGACATCCCCCAGACCTAATTAATTGCCCACAAGCCCCAGATAATTGCCTCGTAACCTCCACCAGCCCCAGAGAATTGCCCTGTCACCTTCACCAACCCCAGAGAATTGTCCCAGAGAATTGCCCCGTGACCTCCCCCAGCCCCAGAGAATTGCCCCAGCCCCAGGTAATTGTCCCCCAGCCCCATAGAATTGCCCCGTGACCTCCAACAACCTCAGATAATTGCCCCCAGATCCATAGAATTACCCTGTGAAACCCCCCAGTCCAAGTGAATTGCCCCCAGGCCCCAGAGAACTGCCCCACAGCCCCAGAGTATTGCCCCAGCTCCAGAGAATTGCCCCCAGCCCCCAGAGAATTGCGCCGTGACCTCCACCAACCCCAGAGAATTGCCCCGAACCCCAGAGAATTGCCCCTGACCTCCACTAGCCCCAGAGAATTGCACCCAACCCCAGAGAATTGCTTTGTGACCTCTCCCAGCCCCAGAGAATTGCCCCAGAGAATTGCTCCGTGACCTCCCCCAGCCCCAGAGAATTGCCCCAGCCCCAGTTAATTGTCCCCCAGCCCCATAGAATTGCCCCGTGACCTCCACCAACCCCAGAGAATTGCCCCACAGCCCCAGAGAATTGCCAGTGTCTTCCACCAACCACAGAGAATTGCCCCCAGCCCCAGAGAATTGCCCCGTGACCTCCCCCAGCCCCAGAGAATTGCCCCAGCCCCAGGTAATTGTTCCCCAGCCCCATAGAAATGCCCCGTGACCTCCACCAACCTCAGATAATTGCCCCCAGATCCATAGAATTACCCCGTGATACCCCCCAGTCCAAGTGAATTGCCCCCAGGCCCCAGAGAATTGCCCCGCAGCCCCAGAGTATTGCCCCAGCTCCAGAGAATTGCCCCCCAGCCCCCAGAGAATTGCACCATGACCTCCAACATCCCCAGAGAATTGCCCCCAACCCCAGAGAATTGCCCCTGACCTCCACTACCCCCAGAGAATTGCCCCCAACCCCAGAGAATTGCTTTGTGACCTCTCCCAGCACCAGAAAATTGCCCGACAGCCCCAGAGAATTGTCCGTGTCCTCCACCAACCCCAGAGAATTGCCCCAAGCCCCAGAGAATTGCCCCCATGACCTCCCCCAGACCCAGAGAAATGCCCCGTGACATCCCCCAGACCTAATTAATTGCCCACAAGCCCCAGAGAATTGCCCCACAATCCCAGATAATTGCCTTGTGACCTCCACCAGCCCTAGAGAATTGCCCTGTCACCTTCACCAACCCCAGAGAATTGTCCCAGAGAATTGCCCCGTGACCTCCCCCAGCACCAGAGAAATGCCCCAGCCTCAGGTAATTGTCCCCCAGCCCCATAGAATTGCCCCGTGACCTCCACCAACCCCAGAGAATTGCCCCCAACCCCATAGAATTTCCCCTGACCTCCATTAGCCCCAGAGAATTGCCCCCAACCCCAGATAATTGCTTTGTGACCTCTCCCAGCCCCAGAGAATTGCCCCACAGCCCCAGAGAATTGCCAGTGTCTTCCACCAACCACAGAGAATTGCCCCCAGTCCCAGAGAATTGCCCCGTGACCTCCCCCAGCCACATAGAATTGCCCCGTGACATCCCCCAGACCTAATTAATTGCCCACAAGCCCCAGAGAATTGCCCCACAATCCCAGATAATTGCCTCGTGACCTCCACCAGCCCTAGAGAATTGCCCTGTGACCTCCACCAACCCCAGATAATTGCCCCACAGCCCCAGAGTATTGCCCCAGCCCCAGAGAATTGCCCCCCAGCCCCCAGAGAATTGCGCTGTAACCTCAACTAACCCCAGAGAATTGCCCCCAACCCCAGAGAATTGCCCCTGACCTCCACTAGCCCCAGAGAATTGCCCTACAGCCACAGATAATTGCCCCGTGACATCCCCTAGACCTAATTAATTGCCCACAAGCCCCAGATAATTGCCTCGTGACCTCCACCAGCCCCAGAGAATTGCCCTGTCACCTTCACCAACCCCAGAGAATTGTCCCAGAGAATTGCCCCGTGACCTCCCCCAGCCCCAGAGAATTTCCCCAGCCCCAGGTAATTGTCCCCCAGCCCCAAAGAATTGCCCCGTGACCTCCACCAACCTCAGATAATTGCCCCCAGATCCATAGAATTACCCCGTGATACCCACCAGTCCAAGTTAATTGCCCCCAGGCCCCAGAGAACTGCCCCACAGCCCCAGAGTATTGCCCCAGCTCCAGAGAATTGCCCCCAGCCCCCAGAGAATTGCGCCGTGACCTCCACCAACCCCAGAGAATTGCCCCGAACCCCAGAGAATTGCCCCTGACCTACACTAGCCCCAGAGAATTGCACCCAACCCCAGAGAATTGCTTTGTGACCTCTCCCAGCCCCAGAGAATTGCCCCAGAGAATTGCTCCGTGACCTCCCCCAGCCCCAGAGAATTGCCCCAGCCACAGGTAATTGTCCCCCAGCCCCATAGAATTGCCCTGTGACCTCCACCAACCCCAGAGAATTGCCCCACAGTCCCCGAGAATTGCCAGTGTCTTCCACCAACCACAGAGAATTGCCCCCAGCCCCAGAGAATTGCCCCGTGACCTCCCCCAGCCCCAGAGAATTGCCCCGTGACATCCCCCAGACCTAATTAATTGCCCACAAGCCCCATAGCATTGCCCCACAATCCCAGATAATTGCCTCGTGACCTCCACCAGCCCTAGAGAATTGCCCTGTGACCTCCACCAACCCCAGATAATTGCCCCACAGCCCCAGAGTATTGCCCCAGCCCCAGAGAATTGCCCCCCAGCCCCCAGAGAATTGCGCTGTAACCTCAACTAACCCCAGAGAATTGCCCCCAACCCCAGAGAATTGCCCCTGACCTCCACTAGCCCCAGAGAATTGCCCTACAGCCACAGATAATTGCCCCGTGACATCCCCTAGACCTAATTAATTGCCCACAAGCCCCAGATAATTGCCTCGTGACCTCCACCAGCCCCAGAGAATTGCCCTGTCACCTTCACCAACCCCAGAGAATTGTCCCAGAGAATTGCCCCGTGACCTCCCCCAGCCCCAGAGAATTTCCCCAGCCCCAGGTAATTGTCCCCCAGCCCCATAGAATTGCCCCGTGACCTCCACCAACCTCAGATAATTGCCCCCAGATCCATAGAATTACCCCGTGATACCCACCAGTCCAAGTTAATTGCCCCCAGGCCCCAGAGAACTGCCCCACAGCCCCAGAGTATTGCCCCAGCTCCAGAGAATTGCCCCCAGCCCCCAGAGAATTGCGCCGTGACCTCCACCAACCCCAGAGAATTGCCCCGAACCCCAGAGAATTGCCCCTGACCTCCACTAGCCCCAGAGAATTGCACCCAACCCCAGAGAATTGCTTTGTGACCTCTCCCAGCCCCAGAGAATTGCCCCAGAGAATTGCTCCGTGACCTCCCCCAGCCCCAGAGAATTGCCCCAGCCCCAGGTAATTGTCCCCCAGCCCCATAGAATTGCCCTGTGACCTCCACCAACCCCAGAGAATTGCCCCACAGTCCCCGAGAATTGCCAGTGTCTTCCACCAACCACAGAGAATTGCCCCCAGCCCCAGAGAATTGCCCCGTGACCTCCACCAGCCCCAGAGAATTGCCCCGTGACATCCCCCAGACCTAATTAATTGCCCACAAGCCCCAGAGAATTGCCCCACAATCCCAGATAATTGCCTCGTGACCTCCACCAGCCGTAGACAATTGCCATGTGACCTCCACCAACCCCAGATAATTGCCCCACAGCCCCAGAGTATTGCCCCAGCCCCAGAGAATTGCCCCCCAGCCCCCAGAGAATTGCGCTGTAACCTCAACCAACCCCAGAGAATTGCCCCAACCCCAAATAATTGCCCCTGACCTCCACTAGCCCCAGAGAATTGGCCCACAGCCACAGATAATTGCCCCGTGACATCCCCCAGACCTAATTAATTGCCCACAAGCCCCAGATAATTGCCTCGTGACCTCCACCAAGCCCAGAGAATTTCCCCCCAACCCCAGAGAATTGCCCCTGACCTCCACTACCCCCAGAGAATTGCCCCCAACCCCAGAGAAATGCTTTGTGACCTCTCCCAGCCCCAGAAAATTGCCCCACAGCCCCAGAGAATTGTCCGTGTCCTCCACCAACCCCAGAGAATTGCCCCAAGCCCCAGAGAATTGCCCCATGACCTCCCCCAGACCCAGAGAATTGCCCCGTGACATTCCCCAGACCTAATTAATTGCCCACAAGCCCCAGAGAATTGCCCCACAATCCCAGATAATTTTCTCGTGACCTCCACCAGCCCCAGAGAATTGCCCTGTCACCTTCACCAACCCCAGAGAATTGCCCCGTGACCTCCCCCAGCCCCAGAGAATTTCCCCAGCCCCAGGTAATTGTCCCCCAGCCCCAAAGAATTGCCCCGTGACCTCCACCAACCTCAGATAATTGCCCCCAGATCCATAGAATTACCCCGTGATACCCACCAGTCCAAGTTAATTGCCCCCAGGCCCCAGAGAACTGCCCCACAGCCCCAGAGTATTGCCCCAGCTCCAGAGAATTGCCCCCAGCCCCCAGAGAATTGCGCCGTGACCTCCACCAACCCCAGAGAATTGCCCTGAACCCCAGAGAATTGCCCCTGACCTCCACTAGCCCCAGAGAATTGCACCCAACCCCAGAGAATTGCTTTGTGACCTCTCCCAGCCCCAGAGAATTGCCCCAGAGAATTGCTCCGTGACCTCCCCCAGCCCCAGAGAATTGCCCCAGCCACAGGTAATTGTCCCCCAGCCCCATAGAATTGCCCTGTGACCTCCACCAACCCCAGAGAATTGCCCCACAGTCCCCGAGAATTGCCAGTGTCTTCCACCAACCACAGAGAATTGCCCCCAGCCCCAGAGAATTGCCCCGTGACCTCCCCCAGCCCCAGAGAATTGCCCCGTGACATCCCCCAGACCTAATTAATTGCCCACAAGCCCCAGAGCATTGCCCCACAATCCCAGATAATTGCCTCGTGACCTCCACCAGCCCTAGAGAATTGCCCTGTGACCTCCACCAACCCCAGATAATTGCCCCACAGCCCCAGAGTATTGCCCCAGCCCCAGAGAATTGCCCCCCAGCCCCCAGAGAATTGCGCTGTAACCTCAACTAACCCCAGAGAATTGCCCCCAACCCCAGAGAATTGCCCCTGACCTCCACTAGCCCCAGAGAATTGCCCTACAGCCACAGATAATTGCCCCGTGACATCCCCTAGACCTAATTAATTGCCCACAAGCCCCAGATAATTGCCTCGTGACCTCCACCAGCCCCAGAGAATTGCCCTGTCACCTTCACCAACCCCAGAGAATTGTCCCAGAGAATTGCCCCGTGACCTCCCCCAGCCCCAGAGAATTTCCCCAGCCCCAGGTAATTGTCCCCCAGCCCCATAGAATTGCCCCGTGACCTCCACCAACCTCAGATAATTGCCCCCAGATCCATAGAATTACCCCGTGATACCCACCAGTCCAAGTTAATTGCCCCCAGGCCCCAGAGAACTGCCCCACAGCCCCAGAGAATTGCCCCAGCTCCAGAGAATTGCCCCCAGCCCCCAGAGAATTGCGCCGTGACCTCCACCCACCCCAGAGAATTGCCCCGAACCCCAGAGAATTGCCCCTGACCTCCACTAGCCCCAGAGAATTGCACCCAACCCCAGAGAATTGCTTTGTGACCTCTCCCAGCCCCAGAGAATTGCCCCAGAGAATTGCTCCGTGACCTCCCCCAGCCCCAGAGAATTGCCCCAGCCACAGGTAATTGTCCCCCAGCCCCATAGAATTGCCCTGTGACCTCCACCAACCCCAGAGAATTGCCCCACAGTCCCCGAGAATTGCCAGTGTCTTCCACCAACCCCAGAGAATTGCCCCCAGCCCCAGAGAAATGCCCCGTGACCTCCCCCAGCCCCAGAGAATTGCCCCGTGACATCCCCCAGACCTAATTAATTGCCCACAAGCCCCAGAGAATTGCCCCACAATCCCAGATAATTGCCTCGTGACCTCCACCAGCCCTAGACAATTGCCATGTGACCTCCACCAACCCCAGATAATTGCCCCACAGCCCCAGAGTATTGCCCCAGCCCCAGAGAATTGCCCCCTAGCCCCAAGAGAATTGCGCTGTAACCTCAACCAACCCCAGAGAATTGCCCCAACCCCAAATAATTGCCCCTGACCTCCACTAGCCCCAGAGAATTGGCCCACAGCCACAGATAATTGCCCCGTGACATCCCCCAGACCTAATTAATTGCCCACAAGCCCCAGATAATTGCCTCGTGACCTCCACCAAGCCCAGAGAATTTCCCCCCAACCCCAGAGAATTGCCCCTGACCTCCACTACCCACAGAGAATTGCCCCCAACCCCAGAGAAATGCTTTGTGACCTCTCCCAGCCCCAGAAAATTGCCCCACAGCCCCAGAGAATTGTCCGTGTCCTCCACCAACCCCAGAGAATTGCCCCAAGCCCCAGAGAATTGCCCCCATGACCTCCCTCAGACCCAGAGAATTGCCCCGTGACATTCCCCAGACCTAATTAATTGCCCACAAGCCCCAGAGAATTGCCCCACAATCCCAGATAATTTTCTTGTGACCTCCACCAGCCCTAGACAATTGCCATGTGACCTCCACCAACCCCAGATAATTGCCCCACAGCCCCAGAGTATTGCCCCAGCCCCAGAGAATTGCCCCCCAGCCCCCAGAGATTTGCGCTGTAACCTCAACCAACCCCAGAGAATTGCCCCAACCCCAAATAATTGCCCCTGACCTCCACTAGCCCCAGAGAATTGGCCCACAGCCACAGATAATTGCCCCGTGACATCCCCCAGACCTAATTAATTGCCCACAAGCCCCAGATAATTGCCTCGTGACCTCCACCAGCCCTAGTGAATTGCCCTGTCACCTTCACCAACCCCAGAGAATTGTCCCAGAGAATTCCCCCGTGACCTCCCCCAGCCCCAGAGAATTGCCCCAGCCCCAGGTAATTGTCCCCCAGCCCCATAGAAATGCCCCGTGACCTCCACCAACCTCAGATAATTGCCCCCAGATCCATAGAATTACCCCCTGATACCCCCCAGTCCAAGTGAATTGCCCCCAGGCCCCAGAGAATTACCCCGCAGTCCCAGAGTATTGCTCCAGCTCCAGAGAATTGCCCCCCAGCCCCAAGAGAATTGCGCCGTGACCTCCACCAAGCCCAGAGAATTTCCCCCCAACCCCAGAGAATTACCCCTGACCTCCACTACCCCCAGAGAATTGCCCCCAACCCCAGAGAAATGCTTTGTGACCTCCACTAGCCCCAGAGAATTGCCCCACAGCCACAGATAATTGCCCCGTGACATCCCCCAGACCTAATTAATTGCCCACAAACCTCAGATAATTGCCTCGTAACCTCCACCAGCCCCAGAGAATTGCCCTGTCACCTTCACCAACCCCAGAGAATTGTCCCAGAGAATTGCCCCGTGACCTCCCCCAGCCCCAGAGAATTGCCCCAGCCCCAGGTAATTGTCCCCCAGCCCCATAGAATTGCCCCGTGACCTCCAACAACCTCAGATAATTGCCCCCAGATCCATAGAATTACCCCGTGAAACCCCCCAGTCCAAGTGAATTGCCCCCAGGCCCCAGAGAACTGCCCCACAGCCCCAGAGTATTGCCCCAGCTCCAGAGAATTGCCCCCAGCCCCCAGAGAATTGCGCCGTGACCTCCACCAACCCCAGAGAATTGCCCCGAACCCCAGAGAATTGCCCCTGACCTCCACTAGCCCCAGAGAATTGCACCCAACCCCAGAGAATTGCTTTGTGACCTCTCCCAGCCCCAGAGAATTGCCCCAGAGAATTGCTCCGTGACCTCCCCCAGCCCCAGAGAATTGCCCCAGCCCCAGTTAATTGTCCCCCAGCCCCATAGAATTGCCCCGTGACCTCCACCAACCCCAGAGAATTGCCCCACAGCCCCAGAGAATTGCCAGTGTCTTCCACCAACCACAGAGAATTGCCCCCAGCCCCAGAGAATTGCCCCGTGACCTCCCCCAGCCCCAGAGAATTGCCCCGTGACACCCCCAGACCTAATTAATTGCCCACAAGCCCCAGAGAATTGCCCCACAATCCCAGATAATTGCCTCATGACCTCCACCAGCCCTAGACAATTGCCATGTGACCTCCACCAACCCCAGATAATTGCCCCACAGCCCCAGAGTATTGCCCCAGCCCCAGAGAATTTCCCCCCAACCCCCAGAGAATTGCGCTGTAACCTCAACCAACCCCAGAGAATTGCCCCAACCCCAAATAATTGCCCCTGACCTCCACTAGCCCCAGAGAATTGGCCCACAGCCCCAGATAATTGCCCCTTGACATCCCCCAGACCTAATTAATTGCCCACAAGCCCCAGATAATTGCCTTGTGACCTCCACCAGCCCTAGTGAATTGCCCTGTCACCTTCACCAACCCCAGAGAATTGTCCCAGAGAATTGCCCCGTGACCTCCCCCAGCCCCAGAGAATTGCCCCAGCCCCAGGTAATTGTCCCCCAGCCCCATAGAAATGCCCCGTGACCTCCACAACCTCAGATAATTGCCCCCAGATCCATAGAATTACCCCGTGATACCCCCCAGTCCAAGTGAATTGCCCCCAGGCCCCAGAGAATTGCCCCGCAGCCCCAGAGTATTGCCCCAGCTCCAGAGAATTGCCCCCCAGCCCCCAGAGAATTGCACCATGACCTCCACCAACCCCAGAGAATTGCCCCCAACCCCAGAGAATTGCCCCTGACCTCCACTACCCCCAGAGAATTGCCCCCAACCCCAGAGAATTGCTTTGTGACCTCTCCCAGCCCCAGAAAATTGCCCGACAGCCCCAGAGAATTGTCCGTGTCCTCCACCAACCCCAGAGAATTGCCCCAAGCACCAGAGAATTGCCCCCATGACCTCCCCCAGACCCAGAGAAATGCCCCGTGACATCCCCCAGACCTAATTAATTGCCCACAAGCCCCAGAGAATTGCCCCACAATCCCAGATAATTGCCTTGTGACCTCCACCAGCCCTAGAGAATTGCCCTGTCACCTTCACCAACCCCAGAGAATTGTCCCAGAGAATTGCCCTGTGACCTCCCCCAGCACCAGAGAAATGCCCCAGCCTCAGGTAATTGCCCCCCAGCCCCATAGAATTGCCCCGTGACCTCCACCAACCCCAGAGAATTGCCCCCAACCCCATAGAATTTCCCCTGACCTCCATTAGCCCCAGAGAATTGCCCCCAACCCCAGATAATTGCTTTGTGACCTCTCCCAGCCCCAGAGAATTGCCCCACAGCCCCAGAGAATTGCCAGTGTCTTCCACCAACCACAGAGAATTGCCCCCAGTCCCAGAGAATTGCCCCGTGACCTCCCCCAGCCCCATAGAATTGCCCCGTGACATCCCCCAGACCTAATTAATTGCCCACAAGCCCCAGAGAATTGCCCCACAATCCCAGATAATTGCCTCGTGACCTCCACCAGCCCTAGAGAATTGCCCTGTGACCTCCACCAACCCCAGATAATTGCCCCACAGCCCCAGAGTATTGCCCCAGCCCCAGAGAATTGCCCCCCAGCCCCCAGAGAATTGCGCTGTAACCTCAACTAACCCCAGAGAATTGCCCCCAACCCCAGAGAATTGCCCCTGACCTCCACTAGCCCCAGAGAATTGCCCTACAGCCACAGATAATTGCCCCGTGACATCCCCTAGACCTAATTAATTGCCCACAAGCCCCAGATAATTGCCTCGTGACCTCCACCAGCCCCAGAGAATTGCCCTGTCACCTTCACCAACCCCAGAGAATTGTCCCAGAGAATTGCCCCGTGACCTCCCCCAGCCCCAGAGAATTTCCCCAGCCCCAGGTAATTGTCCCCCAGCCCCATAGAATTGCCCCGTGACCTCCACCAACCTCAGATAATTGCCCCCAGATCCATAGAATTACCCCGTGATACCCACCAGTCCAAGTTAATTGCCCCCAGGCCCCAGAGAACTGCCCCACAGCCCCAGAGTATTGCCCCAGCTCCAGAGAATTGCCCCCAGCCCCCAGAGAATTGCGCCGTGACCTCCACCAACCCCAGAGAATTGCCCCGAACCCCAGAGAATTGCCCCTGACCTCCACTAGCCCCAGAGAATTGCACCCAACCCCAGAGAATTGCTTTGTGACCTCTCCCAGCCCCAGAGAATTGCCCCAGAGAATTGCTCCGTGACCTCCCCCAGCCCCAGAGAATTGCCCCAGCCCCAGGTAATTGTCCCCCAGCCCCATAGAATTGCCCTGTGACCTCCACCAACCCCAGAGAATTGCCCCACAGTCCCCGAGAATTGCCAG
Source organism: Discoglossus pictus (assembly GCA_027410445.1). Lineage (NCBI taxonomy): Eukaryota > Metazoa > Chordata > Amphibia > Anura > Alytidae > Discoglossus > Discoglossus pictus. The sequence continues at coordinate 182,469,262 of CM050169.1, read as the reverse complement.
TGTCTTCCACCAACCACAGAGAATTGCCCCCAGCCCCAGAGAATTGCCCCGTGACCTCCCCCAGCCCCAGAGAATTGCCCCGTGACATCCCCCAGACCTAATTAATTGCCCACAAGCCCCAGAGAATTGCCCCACAATCCCAGATAATTGCCTCGTGACCTCCACCAGCCGTAGACAATTGCCATGTGACCTTCACCAACCCCAGATAATTGCCCCACAGCCCCAGAGTATTGCCCCAGCCCCAGAGAATTGCCCCCCAGCCCCCAGAGAATTGCGCTGTAACCTAAACCAACCCCAGAGAATTGCCCCAACCCCAAATAATTGCCCCTGACCTCCACTAGCCCCAGAGAATTGGCCCACAGCCACAGATAATTGCCCCATGACATCCCCCAGACCTAATTAATTGCCCACAAGCCCCAGATAATTGCCTCGTGACCTCCACCAAGCCCAGAGAATTTCCCCCCAACCCCAGAGAATTGCCCCTGACCTCCACTACCCCCAGAGAATTGCCCCCAACCCCAGAGAAATGCTTTGTGACCTCTCCCAGCCCCAGAAAATTGCCCCACAGCCCCAGAGAATTGTCCGTGTCCTCCACCAACCCCAGAGAATTGCCCCAAGCCCCAGAGAATTGCCCCCATGACCTCCCCCAGACCTAGAGAATTGCCCCGTGACATTCCCCAGACCTAATTAATTGCCCACAAGCCCCAGAGAATTGCCCCACAATCCCAGATAATTTTCTCGTGACCTCCACCAGCCCTAGAGAATTGCCCTGTGACCTCCACCAACCCCAGATAATTGCCCCAGAGCCCCAGAGTATTGCCCCCCAGCCCCAGAGAATTGCACCGTGACCTCCACTAACCCCAGAGAATTGCCCCCAACCCCAGAGAATTGCCCCTGACCTCCACTAGCCCCAGAGAATTGCCCCACAGCCACAGAGAATTGCTTTGTGACCTCTCCCAGCCCCAGAGAATTGCCCCACAGCCCCAGAGAATTGCTCCGTGACCTCCACCAACCCAAGAGAATTGCCGCCCAGCCCCAGAGAATTGCCCCGTGACCTCCCCCAGCCCCAGAGAATTACCCTGTGACATCCCCCAGACCTAATTAATTGCCCCACAATCCCAGATAATTTCCTCGTGACCTCCACCAGCCCTAGAGAATTGCCCTGTGACCTCCACCAACCCCAGATAATTGCCCCACAGCCCCAGAGAATTGCCTGTGGCCTCCCCCAGCCCCAGAGAATTGCCCCCAGCCCCAGATAATTGCCCCTAGCCCCATAGAAGTACCCCGTGATGCCCCCCAGTCCAAGTGAATTGCCCAATGCTGCACTCCACTTCCTGGGTTGAGAAGAGGCCACAGCAGGCCAGAGAGCAGAGGGGGGCACAGAAGTCCGAGGGAGCTACAGAGGTCTGCAGGGGCCACAGAGGCCTGCAAGGACTGAGGAAGAGGCCACAAAAGCCTCAGGGAGGCCATATAGGTCAGTGGGGGCCACAAACAAGGAGGGGGCCACAAAAGGCAGAGTCCACTGGGGTCCAATGGAGGCCACAGGGGGCAGCGGAGGCCCCGAGGGGGCTGAGGGAGGCCGCAGAGGTTCGTGAGGGGCCACAGGAGGATGAGAGGGAACACAGGGGGCTGAGGGAGGTCGGAGAGGTCCGCGAGCTGCCACATGAGGCTGAGGGGGGAACACAGGGGCCCGTGAGAGGCCACATGGCTTGCAGGGGCACAGTGGGGCTGCAGGGGACTTACATAAGGGGCCGCAGGGGACCCATAGGAGGTCCACAGGAACCACAAAGGGCCGAAAACAAGGACGCAATCCGGGCGACCCCAAAAACATTAGAAACACAATAAATACACACAACAAACACATAAAAAGCTTACTGATAGCAACGGGGGCACCCAGGACCTCTGCAAGTGAAGTTAAACCTCGATTTAAGTCCAAATTTCGGAGTTTAGACACCCGAAAATCACCTAAGCGAAAGAAAAAATGGCCTTCCCCCAAACGAAAACGAGGCTAAAAGGACCCTAAAAACGCAAAACACCACCAAACACCTACGGTTTTTCAGAAAAAGTCGGACGACATCCGAAAACAAGGACGCTAACAGCTATCAGCCACAGCCGCATACCACACATTAGGCGCCATTTAAGCACACTAACTTATACAATCCGGAAGTACACAGCTACCCTAACGGATTTGCCTCGCGCACGCACACTATTACACTGCACACATTCATGACGCTTACACAGCAGCTCCACAGCACTGATGATGCAGCAACATGAAAACAGATTGCCAGCTCTTCAACACAATGCTTCCTGCATATATTACTTAACAATAGTTAAAGTATATTAATTTCTTATTTTATTAATTATTCATTGCCATACCAAAAAAAAACCACCAACACTGCTCATAGCACACAAACAACCAAGAGACTCGCAATGAGCGCCGAAGGATCTTAAAACACCAACAAAATTAATTTTGCACGCAAACAACATTACCTGCCTTACAATCTTATTGCTGTCATTTTTTGACAGGCAAGTTGCTAGTAATCTTATATTGTTAATCATGCTTATCAGAAATAGTTTGTGTCAATGTAGTATACTGAATATAAATGATCACATATATAGTTGTGAGCATGTGAGTTGTTGCTAACGCTTGCGGGCTCGTGTAGCGAGCCGCGGGCCTCGCGAAGCGAGGGCAGTGGGCGAGGGCCTCAGTTGCTGGCATGGAGCTCCGAAGGCGGTCCATGCCTGCAACTGCGACCCTCGCAAACTTAACGTCGCAACGCAATCAACACGACACACCAATTACGACCCTCGCAAACATTTACTAGCAACGCAAACAAAATATGACACACGTTAACACACATTACGACCTCACAACACTTGGACGCAACTCGCGAAAATTACAAAATTCAAAACACAATACATACACACAGCACATACATAAAAAACTTACCTACAGCAACAGGAAGCATCCAGGACCTCAAAAAAAAACAACTTACACCTTCATTTCACTCAAAATAAAAGAGTTTACACACTAAAAAATTTCATAAGCAACAGAAAAAATGGCCGCCGAGCAAAACGAAAACGAGGCTACACACGCAAACACCATACGAGACAAGTTAGCAGACATTACGACCTCGCAAAAATCGGACGCAACACGACGAAATACAAACATTTAAAACACAATAAATACACACACATAAAAAGCTTACCTACAGCAAGAGGAACCATCCAGCACCTCAAAAAAACAAGTTACACCTTCATTTAAATAAAAATAACACAATTTAGACACTAATAAAATCGCTAAGCGAGATAAAAAATGGCCGACGAACAAAACGAAAACGAGGCTACAGCACTCTCAACACGCAAAACACCACAACACACTCGCAAAACACCACAAGAAACTCGCAAAACACCACGAAGCACCTACGGAAATTCCGCAAAGACGCATACCACAGATAACCCGCCATTTTATGCCAATGAGGAAGTACACCACTATGCTAACGGTTTCGTCTCGCGCACGCACAGTATTACACTGCACACATTCAGCACGCTTACACAGCATCTCCACACCACTAATGCTGCAGCAACATCAAAACAGATTGCAGCTCTTCAACACAATGCTTCACAATAGGTAAAGTATATATTTTTTATTAATGTATTATATATTTCATTATTACACACCAAACAGCGTTAGCTCACTTACGATTTCATTGCAGTCATTTTTTGACGGGAAATTCGCTAGTATAATACTAAAGTGTAAAATAACACATATAATAATTACTAATACACAATATCAATTATTAAAGGTATATTTAAGTGAGGTGGGTTATTAATGCATCTGATAGAGGAGCATTTATAGTGTCTGAAAAAAACATTTTTGCATGAGAAAATTCCAAAGTAAACAGTTAAACCATTAGCCTGAAGTTTGCTGAATTTCTTGCTTTTGCAAAGAGTTTTCTCCCAATGTTGACACCCCTTGAAATTCCCAGGGAAAATTAGCATAACTTATACAATGTTTCTTTTTTGCCTGGGGATTGTGAAGACATGCTCAGTTACACCTTATCACCCCTACTGTGGGAAGTCACATGTCAGACACTTTCCTTTCCTCTAGATTTCTGTCCCTTCATTCACTGATCGTTTTATGTACATCCCAGGTGATACTCCCCCCCAGCCCCAGAGAATTGTCCCACAGCCCCAGGTTATTGCCCCATCACCTCCCCAAGCCCCAGAGAATTGCCACACAGCACCAGAGAATTACCCCATCACCTCCTCCAGCTCCAGAAAATTGCCCCTTAACCCCAGAGAATTGCCCGCCAACCCCAGAGAATTGCCGCATGACCTCCCCCAGCCCCAGTAAATTGCCCCCCAGCCCCAGATAATTGACCCCAACCACACAGAATTGCCTCACAGCCCCAGGGAATTGCCCGATCACCTCCCCCAGCTCCAGATAATTGCCCCACAGCCCCAGAGAATTGCTCCATCACCGACCCATCCCCAAATATCACCCCAGCCCCATAGAATTGCCCCGTGACCGCCCCAAGCCCCAGAGAATTTCCCCATCACCTCCACCAACCCCAGATAATTGCCCCACAGCCCCAGAGAATTGCCCCATCAAGTCCCCAGCCCCAGAGAATTGCCTCCAACTGCAGAGAATTGCCCGTGACCCCCACCAACCCCAGAGAATTGCCCTCAACCCCATAGAATTACCCTGTGATGCCCCCAGTCCAAGTGAATTGTCCCAAAGCCCAATAGAATTGCCCCACAGCCCCAGAGTATTGCCCCAGCCCCAGAGAATTGCGCCCCAACCCCCAGAGAATTGCCCCATGACCTCCACCAACCCAGATAATTGCCCCCCAGCCCCAGAGAATTGCCCCGCGACTTCCCCCAGCCCCAGAGAATTGCCCCCAGCCACCAAAGGATTGCCCCATGACATCCCCCAGCCCTAATGAATTGCCCACAAGCCCCAGAGAATTGCCCCACAATCCCAGAGAATTGCCTTGTGACCTCCACCAGCCCTAGAGAATTGCCCTGTCACCTTCACCAACCCCAGAGACCTCCACTAGCCCCAGAGAATTGCCCCCAACCCCAGGGAATTGCTTTGTCACCTATCCCAGCCCCAGAGAATTGCCCCACAGCCCCAGAGAATTGCCTGTGTGCTCCACCAACCCCAGAGAATTGCCCTAGCCCCAGAGAATTTCCCCGTGACCTCCCCCAGCCCCAGAGAATTGCCCTGTGACATCCCCCAGACCTAATTAATTGCCCACAAGCCCCAGAGAATTGCCCCACAATCCCAGATAATTGCCTCGTGACCTCCACTAAATATAAAGGGTACATTGGTTACACTATAAAAATAAATAAAACCATGAACATCCTCTATAGGTACAATCAATGAAATAATAAAATAAAAGCTAGTGTTTATAAAAATAAATGTCAGGTATTAAGTAGAGAAATAAATCATCAAAATAACTATCAAATGTGCTTTGTCACTCTCAGGTGTCTTTCTCAATGATAAAAGGTGAACAAACGATAAAAGGATTAATAAAGGTTCAATTGGCATTAATACCAGCTAATTTTCAAACAAACCATAATGTTTAAGAAAAATTTAAACTTCAAAACAATTTAAGCTTTAAGTGAGGTGAGGAAATGTAAAAATACAAAGGACATGCATCTGTTTGAAAGAGAACGTATTCCTGGCAGCTATAGATGTGGAACAAAAAACTGCACCACATATAAGCAAATTAAGAAAATCAACAGGAACATTGTTACTCCACCAGTACTAAGAATTATTTTAAGATAAAGCATCATACAAACTGTGAATCTACATTTGTAGTATATGTAAATTCAATAAATAGTATGTAGGGAGAACAAAAAGGGCCCTCAAAATACACTTTTGGGAACACATGTATAATGTCAAGAAAGCGGTACTGATGAATGGGTTCTTGGCCCATGTGGTAAAATATCATGATAATAACAAATACAAGCAGTGAATCAAGGTGGAAACAAGGTTCTGAAAGGAAGGCAAGCAAAAACTAAATGGAAATATACCCATTCTATATGTATGGTTAGCTCTCGTATAAAAGGACTGTATATTATATAAGTACTGTATATTATCTGTCTTTTACTGTATAGAAATACAGTATATGTGGTGACAACTCAGATCTGACCACCTGCCTTTAGCTTACAGAAATTCCTCTGGGTTGTCAATTTTTGGGGTCATCTCTCAGGGCCCAGCCTGCCTGTAAGTCAAGTAACACCCAGTCCTCACGATGTAGGAACACAATATTAGCCTCAGTGGTTAGAAGCAGAGTTGCAGGTGGAGTCCTTTACAACAATTCCTTGTGGTTAGAAATATTATATGCCATCAGAATGATCCACACACCTCAATGTATGTATGTTAGCTGACAACATTTATTGATCTCACATAGTATTTATAGCATACAGGAACCAATCACTATTAATTATACCAGAGGTAAGACTGATGTCCTGATGTCCAGGAAAATAAACACTTCACACCTTAGTGTTACGAGTGGTCAGGAAGCCTGCACCGCAGGGAAGCCAGCACTGTATACACTTGCTTATAGACAAAGAGCCACATTCAATTGCAAGCCCGCAACTCGATCGCAGATGGCTGAATGACTGCAGGTGTGTTGCAGGCTCCTGTTCATCTCAGATTACGGTGCTATTCAATTGCTCAAACCCACAAAGCCAAAACTGTAAACCATTCACTGGTTCATAGCAGTTCAGAACGGAAACATGATCAATTAAGCAAGCCCATAACCTTCCATTTCAAATCAGCCAATAGAAAATGAGACTGTCATTATTACTGCAAAAAACATGAAGGTTACATGTCATTCAATTAGGTTCGGGGGTCCTATATGCGATCAGACTCGCAAACCGGCAATATAAAAATTATGAAAATGAATGGCAATACTGTTCTAGTCCATATGGGTGGCCTGATATGTATTAACTCATTGACACCCAATATTTATTTAACCCCGAAATGAAACATAAAAATAAATTTAATTTCCTGCCAATTTGCAAGCTTGAGACTGTTGTGCAATTAATTCTAATGTCTTTCATCGCTTTCCCCGTTATTTACAGTGCAGTATTGATATTTTATTTGCATTTACAGTGCTACGAATAGGTGTTTAACCCCCTTGCAGGTCCTCTCTAGTGCTCATGGATTTTCTCCTTTTGCCATTTACAGGTGTGAAAATATTTGCGGGCTTGGGGAATTTGAGCAATTGAATAGAGATTTGCAATTTAGCCATCATAACTCTTGCGAAAGTTAAAAATCAAAGGCTTCAGGAGGCTGTACATTATGGGTTTAACCATCACAATTTTTTCAAGGCTGTAACTTTTAACCGGTTTGAAGCCCACAAAAAGACGCCAATTTAATAGCAAATTAACTTACAACCTGACTTACGGGCTACCGGATCGCCCGGAAACCTCCTGGCTAATTTGTGTCCCTCAAAACAGATAACGCCCATAACTGGAATCCCTTCATCTCAGAGCCTCAGCAATAAATCATAAATCCTGCTGTTAAGGCCACATACCCACACTGTTCTTTATAATACACACACACTTTCTTGGTGACCCCAATATTACTTGCCAGAAAGAAGCCCTTACTGCGCCAATGCCACTAAAAGCCTTGTTACAATATGCCCAACAACACCTTGACACGCCTCACAGCTTCTGGCACAACATAATTTGGAGTGACGAGACCAAAATAGAGCTTTATGGTCACAACCATAAGCACTATGTTTGGAGAGGGGTCAACAAGGCCTATAGTGAAAAGAATACAATCCCCACTGTGAAGCATAGTGGTGGCTCACTGAAGTTTTGGGGGTGTGTGAGCTCTAAAAGGTACTGGGAATCTTGTGAAAATTGATGGCAAGATGAATGTGGAATGTTATCAGAAAATACAACAATTTGCATTTATTGGCACGAAGGCTGGGCAAGGGATGCTCTTGGACTTTCCAGCATGACAATAGCCCTAAGCACAAGGTTACATCAGAAAAAGGTGAAGGTTTTGGAGTGGCCATCACAGTCTCCTGACCTTAATATCATCGAGCCACTCTGGGTTCATGCAAGACAACCAAATTCTTTCCAAAAGACTGCATGCTGTCATTGATGCTAAAGGGGGCAATACGCAGTATTAAGAACTAAGGGTATGCAAACTTTTGAACAGGGTCATTTTATTTTTTTCTTTGTTGTCATGTTTTGTTTTATGATTATGCCATTCCATTATAACCTACAGTTGAATATAATTCCCATAAGAAATAAAAAAAAAGGAATTTGCCTGCTCACTTATCTTTTCTTTAAAAATGGTACATATATTACCAATTTGCCAAGGGTATGCAAACTTTTGAGCCCAACTGCATATATTACATAGTTGGATAGCAATTGAGGTTGAAAACAGACTTTAAGTCCATCAAGTTCAACATTTTATGATCTCCTCTGATCTGCAGTATGCAGATTCATTGTTAATTTTTAATTGATCCAGAGGTAAACAGAAAAAAAAACTTTGCCTCAAAAGGACAATACAATTCCTTCTCTAATTAACCAGGATAACCCTGTATGCCCTTTTTATTTCAGGTTTTTTTCCAATCCCTTTTTAAAGCTATCTATCGAATTTGCTGTCAACACGTCCTTTGAAAGATAATTCCACAGATTAATCACCCTTACTGTGAAGAACTCTTTTCTTTCTTTAAGGTGGAATATTTTTACTTCTAACCTCAAAGGATGTCCTCTTGTCAGTTGAAAACCTTTGGCACAAAAAGTTCACTTGACAAAGCCTTGTATTCACCCTGGATGTATTTATATAAGGTAATCATATCTCCTCTTAGACGCCTTTTTTCTAGAAATAATATGTTTAATTTGGTTAGTCTTTCTTCATAACGAAGCTACTCCATTTCCCTTATTAGTTGTGTTGCCTTTCTCTATACTTTTTCCAACTCTAAAATTTCCTTTTTATGAAGTGGTGTCCAAAATTGTACTTCATATTCCAAATGAGGGTGTACTAGGGATTTGTATAGTGGCGGAATTATATTTGCTTCCCTTGCTTCTATACCCTTATTAATAGATGATAATATTTTATTTGCCTTTGCAGATACTGCTCGGCATTGAACACAGTTACCTAGGTGGTTGTCCACAAGTACTCCCAAATCCCTTTCAATACCTGATACTTGTAGATTTAGTACATTAAGGTTATAAATTGCATGGCTATTTTTCCTTCCCAGATGCATAACTTTCCATTTATTCCTCTTAAATCTCATCTGCCATTTAGTTGCCCATTTCTCTAATTTATACAAATATCTTTTGAGGGAAAGTACATTGTTTTCTGATTTAATTACCTTGTGCAACTTTGTATCATCAGCAAAAGTGAAAATAATACTTTTGTTAAAAAGGAGAGGACCTAATACTGAACCCTGAGGAATCCAATTTACCACATTAGTTCAATCTGAGTATGTTCCATTTAATACCTGTTTTTTAGCCAATTTTCATTAGCTCCAGGGCCACTATGCATTACACCTTTTTTTATACTATTCAATGCACTTTGAACCCAAGAAAATAGGCTACATGATCATTACTATAAGAATCAATAGACAGAGATTTTTTTATCTATTTTTATATAATACCTTCATGATTTTTATAATTATTTGCAGCCGTAACTTGACTATTTTTCAATGTTATGTATTTTTATATATATATTCAAATAAGTTGTATCACGTACCACAATGTCTTACACCCCAAACATCTGGTGTAGACAGCATAAATTGTTATCTGTATGGGTGCTATAATTATGTATGGTCTAGCATTTCAGGCACCAATAACATTAGCTTTTTAGCCTGGTAACGCATATAAAGTGATTTTTGACCAATCCTATGACTCTTGGACATTTCCCTGTGTGTACTATACCCTTTAAACCAATGATCATGGTCAGAAACCGACGATCAGGGAACTGTCTATGGGTCTCTATATATGCTAAGAACACTAATTTTCAGAATTATAAGTATGTTATGGTCAATTACTTTATTCCATCATTAGTTTACATTTAGGACACATTGAGTGATATAAAGCCCCCTCCAGTAACTGGTTCTCTTTTTGAATAAGAACTGAACTTAGCGTGAGAAATGCAGGCTGATCCAGTCCTTCAGAACCCCTTATTTATTAAGCGTTGGGCAACTGTAGGAAATGCAGGATGCTCCATGGGTCAGTAAAATACACCCTTTGAGTAATCTAAGGCTTCCCATAGGTCCAGGGGAGACAGTGAGACCTTCATCCCTGTGGTCTGGTTCAAGCACTTTTCCCCCTTTTTGTCTACTGCACTGTCTACCTAGCCAGATTTTAGTCTGTTCTAGTCACAGGTCTCTCTAGTGACACTCCATGCTCTTCTCTATCCTTGCCAGTCTTCATATAACTACTATGAACCCCCTTTTTTTTCATTTAAGAGAAAATAAATAACAAAGAGATACAGCAATCAACCTTATTACAGCAGACATACAGCAAGTGAGATAGAAGATGTATCAATTAACAGAATGTAAATAAAAAACAAGTGATAAGAGGCAGTTATAAAGAATAGAAAAATTTAGTTTAGGAGGCCCCCAAATGTTTTTTGCACCAGACCCACCAGTACAAAGTACCACACATAAAGTGTTATGAACTAGCAACATATGATATACAAAGAAGGTGAAGATACAGTGTCCCTGGAGTGGAGTGTTTTTCACTCTTTCCAAATCTTGTTTTTTTTAATGTTAAAATAGCTCATAAGCAAACATTGTGCTGAAAAACTTTTTATGCTTTTAATGAAACAGAGCAGAGGGGATATTATTGAAGATAAATTGTTTTATTATTGTTTGGTTTGGAATTGGCAAAAATGTATTAAGGAATGTTGTCCTTACGTGAACTCCTAACATAACCTCAATAATATCCATTTGTTCTCTTGACTAGGGTTGTTATGTTGTAAAGGATGAATATTGTGATAAGTAACTCATTAGAGCAGCAACATAGGAAAAATCTGGAGGCAGTGAAGCATGTTCAACTTTGAGCAAATATTAGACACAAAACTAAAAGTAACATTTTGTTTTTTAACGTCCCACATAATATGAGCATGATTCAATTGAGCAATTGTAAGTTACTGGAGCCCGTAAGTGAGGCCGTTAGTTAATTTGATATTCAATTGGCGTTTTTTTGCGGGCTCAAAAACTTGTTACGGGTTACTTGCTTGAAATCCCTGCGGTTGTTAAACCAGGAACTTACAACCTCCTGATGCCTTTGATCTTTCACATCCGCAAGATTTCTGATCGCTAAAATCGCTATTCAATTGCTACAATTCCCCATGACTGCAAATGTTTTCACACCTGTAAACAGCAAATGTAGGGGAAAATTGTACGAGTACTAGATAGGAGCTGCAAGGGGGTTTAACCCCTGTCCACAGCACTGTAAATTCAAATATAAAATTAATACTGCACTGTAAGAGATGGGGAAAGTGATGAAAGACATTAGAATTATTTGCACCACAGTCTCAAGCTTGCAAATCGGCAATACAAAATCATATTTACTTATATGTAATTTCAGGGTTATATCGATCTTGAGAACCAATGAGTTAATACATATCAGGCCACCCATATGGACTAGAACAGTATTGGAATTCATTTTTATTATTTTGTATTTGAGGGTTTGCAAGTCCCGTCGCATATCAGATCCCCGAACCTAATTGATTGACATGTAACCTCCATGTTTTACTGCCGTAGTGATGGTGGTCTCATTTTCTATTGGCTGTTCCGAAAATGGTGGTTACGGCCCTGCTTAATTGATCATGTTCCCGCCCTGAACTGCTATGCACGAGTGCATGGTTTGCGGCTTCAGCTTTCGGCCCGTAACTTGCGGGCTTGTTCAATTGAATAGCACTGGTTGCAGAGACGAACAGGGACCCACAGCACGCCCGCAGACATATGGCCTGTATCCTGCAGGATGCAGGCTTGCAATTGAATCTGGGCTCTATATCTGTAGCTGGGCTGCTTTCAATACTTTCCTATATAAATAAAGTAGAAATGAAAATGAATATATGTACTACAAACTTCTATAGTCTAATGCATCGTTTTCCAATCTGTGTTCTGTAGAATTCAGGGATCACTTCAACTGTATATTATCAGATGTTCCACAAGAATATTACTTTTAAAGGTTTCTATCTGACACAAATTTTATGTTTCATCAAGTGACCACTTAAGTCACATTTTTACATAAAGTTTATTAAGAAACTATACGGGATCATGTATCTATCAAGTATAGTTATCTGTTATGATAACGAAAAGGGAAATGTGATGTTGACAAGCTTAACATTGCTCTTAGTGCAATATATTTAGTGTATATGTGTATATGTTAGATCATTCTAAACAATCAGTTTAGTGCATTATAGTACATATCACAAGCAAATTTATGTTACTAAATTATATTTTTCCATTGATTTGTATTTATTATACACTAAGTGTATTTACATTATAATACAAATCACAATATTTGTATGACAAGTATATGCTAGTAATATGCATTTAACAGTGATAATAATCAGATTGCCTTCAATCCTCAGATTAGATCTATTTTTATGACCCGCACCAGCTCGTACCACTCAATCTTCAGGGGAGGCCTTGGTACCTGGGGTCTAGTTCAAGCATTTTTCGTCAATCCTTGCCCACTACCTTGCCTCCCAGTGTATAGTCTGTACTATTCATTGGTCTCTCTAGTGAGACATTACATGATTGTGCATACAAGACCAAAGTGAAGGGAAAGGTCATACAGATGGGTCTGAGGTATCTTAGGGATCGGATCACATCTATTGTTTTGCACAGCCACCCAAGGGTGACTTGGGTGTTAATGCCACCCTCCTGCTATCAAGCTATCCTCTCTAATTTTTTCACCCCTTCACTTGTTTCCTCCTATTCTTCCTCTCTTTCTCTCTTCCTCTTTTCTTTTTCCCTCTTTCCTCATTTCCTCTACTCGTCATTTCAATCCTTTTCCACTTTCCTTTCATCCTCTCTCACCCTACTTTGATTCATCCTTTACTCTCTTTTTCTCTTTTTTTCAGCCTCCTCCTCTTTGAAACAGCCGTACGTAGGTAGGATTCCTGGATTGTGTATAATCTATCCTGAGCTTTTTAAAAAAAGCTGTGTAATACGGCGGGCATATAGTTAAACAAAGCCATGTTTAAAATGGTTATGGATTGCAAGAAAGAAGCATTTGTGGGCACATTTGCATGTCCCTGTCCAGGCTCAGAATACAGTGTCATAATTGATTTTCTCAGAATTCTAAGCAGGAAACACTTTTTTTTACTTTTTTAGGCATTCAAATGTAAACACAAGTGTACTATTTATGTACTGTAGTACTGTACAGTGGAGGGCTTCTATCGCTCTTTTGCCCACCATAAATTAAATAATTGTTGTCGTAAACTACCTCCTCATAAAATCGACTACACATAGTTACATAGTTATTTAGTAATTGAGGTTGACAAATGACTTTTAGTCCATCAAGTTTAACCTTTTTACATCTCCTCTGATCTGCAATATGTGGATTAATTAATTGATCCAGGGGAAGGCAAACAGAAAAAAACTCCAGTGAATCTTTGCCAATTGTCTAGAAAGGGGGAAAAATATAAAATTCCTTCAGGCCCCCAAATACTGGTGATCGCACTCCTCCCTGGAACAATACTCCCTCTCTAATCATCCAGGATAACCCTGAATAACCGCTTTTATTTTAAAATATATCAAATCCCTTTTTAAAGTTATCTATTAAATCTGCTGCCACCACCTCCTTTGGTACAGAATTCCACAGATTAACCACCATCTTTTTACTTCCATCTCAAAGGATGTCATCTTGTCAGTTGAAAACCTCTGGACACAAAAGGTTCACTTGAAAAAGCCATGTATTGACCCTGGATATATTTATATAAGGTAATTATATCCCCTCTTAGATGCCCTTTGTCTTGAGAAAATAATTTTAATCTGGTTAGTCTTTCTTCATAACTTAGGCCCTCCATTCCCCTTATTAGTTTTGTTGCCCTTCTCTGTACTTTTTCCAGCTCTAAAATGTCCTTTTTATGCAGTGGTGCCAAAAATTGTACTCCATATTCCAAATGAGGGCATACTAGGGAATTGTATAGTGGCAGAATTATATTTGCTTACCTTGCTTCTATACCCTTCTTAATACATGCTAATATTTTACTTGCCTTGGCAGATGCTGCTTGGCATTGATCACTGTTACCTAGGTGGTTGTAAACAAGCACTCCCAAATCCCTTTCAATATCTGATACCCCTAGATTTGCTCCATTAAGACTATAAATTGCATGGCTATTTTTCCTTCCCAGATGCATAACTTTGCATTTATTTGTTTAAACCTCATCTGCCCTTTAGTCGCCCATTCCTCTAATTTATGCAAATCCCTTTGGAGGGAAAGTACATCATTATCTGATTTAATTACCTTTTCACAACTTGGTGTCATCAGCAAAAATGGAGACAATACTTTCCAATCCTACTTCTAAATCATTAATAAATATATTAAAAAGGAGAGGCCCTAATACTGAACCATGAGGAACCCCACTTACTACATTAGTCCAATCTGAGTATGTTCCATTTACAACAACCCTTTGCTTCCTGTCTTTTTAGCCAGCTCTCAATCCATGAGAAGATATTTACTGCAATTCCTGTATACCTTAGTTTTCTCAATAGTATCCAATGTGGCACTGTATCAAAAGCCTTTGCAAAATACAAAAAGACTACATCCACTGAGTTGCCTTGATCCAAGTTCCTACTAACCTCTTCATAGAAACTAATTAGGTTTGTTTGACATGACCTATCCCTCATAAATCTGAGTTGATTCCTACTTATAATCTTGTTTGAATAGACATATTCTTGTATACCACCCCCTGTTAACACTTCTAAAAGCTTTCCCACTACAGAAGTGAGGCTTACAGGTCTATAATTTCCTGTATTTGTTCTGGCCCCCTTCTTAAACATAAACATAGATATCACCCCAGGGTCTCTACCAGATGACTGGAGAAAAGCAATGTTACATAGTTACGTAGTAATTAAGGTTGAAACAAGACTATCACTCCATCAAGTTCAACCAGTTAAGATCTCCTCTGATCTGCAATATGCGGATTAGTTATTAATTAATTAGATGTTAATTAATTATTAATCAACTATTTAATTATTTCTTTTTTATTTAATTTCTTTTTTTAATTATTAATTACCGTATATACTCGAGTATAAGCTGACCCGAGTATAAGACGAGGCACTTATTTTACTACAAAATACTGGGTAAAATGAGTGACTCGAGTATAAGCCGAGGGCCGGAAATGTGCTGCCCCCTGTGTCCCTCTTGTGCCCTCTGTGTTACCCTCTCTCTCCCGTGTCTCTTCTCCCCTCTCCATTCCCTTTGTCTCTTCCAACCTCTCCCTTCCCTGTGTCTCTTCCCCCCTCCCTTACCACCCTTCTCAACCTCCCTCCTCCTCCTCCCTCCTCATCCTCAACCTCCCTCCTCATCCTCAACCCCCTCCTCAACCTCCCTCTTCATCCTCCCTCCTCAACCTCCCTCCTCAACCCCCCATCCTCAACCCCCCCATCCTCAACCCCCTTATCCTCAACCTACTTACCACATTAGTCCAATCTGAGTATGTTCCATTTACAACAACCCTTTGCTTCCTGTCTTTTAGCCAGATCTCAATCCATGAGCAGATATTTACTGCAATTCCTGTATCTCTTAAGTTTGCAAAATAGTCTCCCATGTGGCACTGTATCAAAAGCCTTTGCAAAATCCAAAAAGACTTGAGTGAATCTTGAAAAATTAGATATAATGGTTTGGCTATCACAGAGCCCAATTTACTCAGTACCCTTGGATGTATTCCATCAGGACCTGAGGCTTTATTTAAAAAAAAATAATAATTTCAAAAATGAGGTGTCTAACTATTGAGGCTTGTCCCATAATTACATATGTAGTATTATCAAAAGACTCAATAAGAGAAAAATATCACATATATAGGGTGGGAATTAGTGATGTCCCGAACAGTTTGCCGGCGGACTATTCGCAGCGATTTTTGCATGTTCGCGTTCGCAAAGAACGGCGAACACATGCGCTTTTTGGTCCGCCCCCTATTCTTTATCATTGAGGAAACTTTGACCCTGCACCTTACAGTCAGCAGACACATTTCAGCCAATCAGCAGCATACACTCCCTTCCAGAGCCTTCAATCTGAAGGACAGCCTCCATTTTAGAATCATTCTGAAGCTACATTCGTTGAGAGAGGACATATATTCTAGCTGCTGCTGATTTAATAGGGAAATAGATAGCCAGGCTGTGTATTTAGCTTCCACTACACACCTGAAGGACTCATCTGATATCTGCTGCAAGGACAGCAACCCAAAAAGCTCTTTTTAGGGCTAGAACATCATTTATTTTATTTTTTATTTTTTTCTGTGTAATCTAATTGCATATGCCTGCCTGCCAGCGTGTGTGTGTGACAGGCTAACACCTAACAGCTTCTATTGTGCTCACTGAAATAAAACAACACTTTTTTGACTGTAATCGATTGAATATCAGTTGCCTGCCTACAGGCGTGTGTGTGAGGCCTACTGCATCTACTCTGCCAACTTTTGCCAATGCACAGTGACACTCATATCTGGTGCAACCTAGTGTACAGTGAAATAAAAGAACCCTTTTTTTACTGTAATCGATTGAATATCAGTTGCCTGCCTACAGGCGTGTGTGTGAGGCCTATTGCATCTACTCTGCCAACTTTTGCCAGTGCACAGTGACACTCATATCTGGTGCAACCTAGTGTACAGTGATATTTAAGAACACTTTTTTGACTGTAATCGATTGAATATCAGTTGCCTGCCTACAGGTGTGTGTGTGAGGCCTATTGCATCTACTCTGCTAACTTTTGCCAGTGCACAGTGACACTCATATCTGGTGCAACCTAGTGTACAGTGACATTTAAGAACCCTTTTTTGACTGTAATGGATTGAATATCAGTTGCCTGCCTACAGGCGTGTGTGTGAGGCCTATTGCATCTACTCCGCCAACTTTTGCCAGTGCACAGTGACACTCATATCTGGTGCAACCTAGTGTACAGTGACATTTAAGAACCCTTTTTTGACTGTAATCGATTGAGTATTAGTTGCCTGCCTACAGGCGTGTGTGTGAGGCCTACTGCGCCTACTCTGTCAACTTTTGCCAGTGCACAGTGACACTCATATCTGGTGCAACCTAGTGTAAAGTGAAATAAAAGAACACTTTTTTTACTGTAATCGATTGAATATCAGTTGCCTGCCTACAGGCGTGTGTGTGAGGCCTACAGCGCCTTCTCTGTCAACTTTTGCCAGTGCACAGTGACACTCATATCTGGTGCAACCTAGTGTACATTGAAATAAAATAACCCTTTTTTTTCTGTAATCGATTGAATATCAGTTGCCTGCCTACAGGCGTGTGTGTGAGGCCTATTGCATCTACTCTGCCAACTTTTGCCAGTGCACAGTGACACTCATATCTGGTGCAACCTAGTGTACAGTGAAATAAAAGAACCCTTTTTTTACTGTAATCGATTGTATATCAGTTGCCTGCCTACAGGCGTGTGTGCGAGGCCTATTGCATCTACTCTGCCAACTTTTGCCAGTGCACAGTGACAGTCATATCTGGTGCAACCTAGTGTACAGTGACATTTAAGAACCCTTTTTTGACTGTAATCGATTGAATATCAGTTGCCTGCCTACAGGTGTGTGTGTGAGGCCTATTGCATATACTCTGCCAACTTTTGCCAGTGCACAGTGACACTCATATCTGGTGCAACCTAGTGTACAGTGAAATAAAATAACCCTTTTTGTTCTGTAATCGATTGAATATCAGTTGCCTGCCTACAGGCGTGTGTGCGAGGCCTATTGCATCTACTCTGCCAACTTTTGCCAGTGCACAGTGACACTCATATCTGGTGCAACATTGTGTACAGTGACATTTAAGAACCCTTTTTTGACTGTAATGGATTGAATATCAGTTGCCTGCCTACAGGCAAGTGTGTGAGGCCTACAGCGCCTACTCTGCCAACTTTTGCCAGTGCACAGTGACACTCATATCTGGTGTCACAGTAGCTTGCACGCATAGTACCACAAATGATAGGCAAAGGCAGGCCACCCAGCAGGGGCCGTCATGGTCGTGGTGCTGTGATTCCCTTTGGCCCTAGAATAATGCCCAGTTTTCAGAGGCAACGTACCCTGAACTTGAAAAGTTCTGAGGACATGGTTGACTGGCTAACACAGGACACCCAATCTTCTACAGCTTCTGCTCGGAACCTAGACGCACCATCCTCCTCCAGCTTAGCTTCAGACACCTCTCCAGTTACCACTCGCCCGCCTGCCGCCACCACCAACACTAGCACCACAGCCACTTCACTTGATCCATCAGCAGAGTTATTTACACATCCGTTGGAAGAAATGAGTGATGCACAAACATTAGTGCCAGAGGATGTAGATAACAGGGATATGTCCCAGTCAGGCAGCATTACACACATAGATGTACGGTCTGATGATGATGATGTTGTACCCGGTGCTGCTTCCTTTGTTGAGTTGTTATATACAAGTGAAGCGGTTGATGATGACGATGCGTCCGTGGATGTCACGTGGGTGCCCGCTATAAGAGAAGAAGAACAGGTTGAAAGTTCAGATGGGGAGACAGAGAGGAGGAGGAGACGAGTTGGAAGCAGCAGGAGGTCGAAAGTAGCTAGTGGAACAGTCAGACAGCATGCATCGGCACCGGGGTCAGCCAGACAGCACGCCAGTCAACGCATGCTGTTGCCACCACCAGAATGCCGTCATTGCAGAGCTCAGCAGTGTGGCAATTTTTTCGTGTGTCTGCCTGTGACAACAGCGATGCCATTTGCAACCTGTGCGAAAAGAAACTGAGTCGCGGGAAGTCCAACACCCACCTAGGTACAACTTCTTTGCGAAGGCACATGATGTCACATCACAAACGCCTATGGGATCAACACATGAGTACAAGCAGCACACAAAGTCAAAGCCGCCATCCTCCTCCTGGTCCAGCATCTTCAGCCACGTCAACCACTGCTGCCATGCTTGCCCCCTCTCAACCATCCGCCACTCCTTGTCTCGCCCTGAGCAGTCCCTGCTCATCTGCCCACAGTCAGGTGTCTGTCAAGGACATGTTTGAGCGTAAGAAGTCAATGTCACAAAGTCACCCCCTTGCCTGGCAACTGACAGCTGGCTTGTCTGAACTCTTAGCCCGCCAGCTTTTACCATACAAGCTAGTGGAGTCAGAGGCGTTCAAAAAATTTGTAGCTATTGGGACACCGCTGTGGAAGGTACCCGGCCGAAATTTCTTTGCACAAAAGGCAATCCCCAACCTGTACTCGATTGTGCAAAAGGAAGTAATGGCATCTCTGGCACACAGTGTTGGGGCAAGGGTCCATCTGACCACGGATACCTGGTCTGCAAAGCATGGTCAGGGCAGGTATATCACCTACACTGCGCATTGGGTAAACCTGGTGACGGCTGCCAAGCATGGAATACGTGGCTCTGCAGAGGAGTTGGTGACCTGTACACTGATTACTGCAACAGACAGAAAACTCTGCACTGACTTACAGAGCAGATTCAAACCAGACCTCACACAAATGCACCCAGATATAACTTACACAGGCCAAGCCACACCCACTCTCACCTGTACTCTGATTAATGCAACAGACAGAAAACTGTGCACTGACTTACAGAGCGGATGTCACCGCAAAGGTGACAACAAGCCCCCTGGGACGCCTGCTGCGTTTGGTCTTCCACCTCCTCAGTCACCTTCCTCCTCTGACTCCTCTTCTTCAGACTCCTCTCTCTGCGTCGCCTCTGTCTGCGTTTTTATAAGGTGTGTACTGTTAAGTAGTACTATTCCTATCGGTTTAATCCCTGTTACGTCCACTATTAGGAGACGTGTATATGGGACGTGTATATGGCATGGATTTTCGGAACAGGGACTTATCCGCCACCAACTAGGGTTCAAGACGCAATGTTTTAGGACACTTTCTGCCTGGCAAACTAACATCAATTTTTCTGGTCGCTGCAACAATACCTCATTTTTGCATTTTAATTCTATTATTGTCAGAAGGCGTACAGCATGTAATGAAAAATAAAGCATTTTTGAACAGTCTTGCATAACAGTTGTGCAAAAATACATATTTACAATAAAGACATTTTGTGAGAGTTAGCTGGCTATTCCTTCTTATTTTTACTTTTTAGGTTAATAATTTTTCTTATTTTTTACTGTGATTGCAATTTAAGAGATACCTAAAACATGGTAAAACAGACAATAGTAAAGAGTATATCTGCAGGAAACACCAAAGTCCTATTAGCTATCATCCCTCCAGCAGTATTAGCTTATTATTTACAATATCTAACCTGGGCAATCACCCTTGGGTTACCCTAGGGCAGGCTTCAGTAAGCGACCTCTCCTTTCCTGGGATGATTTTGCCGCCGGTTGCTTCTGAAGGGTCTCCAGGGCTCCCCCACTCCGGTCCTTCCCCCAGTGTCGCTTCAACCAGTAACAAATGTTTTATATTTGTAATGCGACCCAATGATCCCCCTTGATAGAGGTTTATCTTTACAAATTTTGGAGAACCAATTTAACACCGGTGTCCCCTGTTTCTGGGTCAGGGAGTGTGTGAAATGCCTCAGCCTAGAGTAATTGTAATGTTCTGACAGCAGTAGCTCATGCTTGTCCCTCAGTTCCTCATAGGTGAGCATCTGGCCCTTTACTAACCAGTCTCCCAGTCTATCTAGTTTCCTTGACCTCCACCAGTGTTGTGATGTTGTGCTCATGTGTTTCGGGGCCCGAGGGTGGTCAAGAATTGGGGTCATTTGGGTGGATCCAGGGAACAAACCCGTGTGTTTCTTGGCCCATTTCCAGTATGATATTGAGTGTCTGATTAGGGGGTTTTGCAAGTTTTTAAGGCTCTGAGGCAATTCTGATAGCCAAGCCACCTTGTCCCAGGTTAAGGGCCTTAAAGTGTGGTTCTCTAAATACACACAGGCCAGTTGATGACATATAGAATGTGCTATTGGGAGGAAAGATAGGTGTTGGAACAGGTATTACACTGATAGGAATGAGTAGTACAACTTAATACACCACTCCTATCTGGTGGCACCTTAGATTGCACGTGCAGTGCCCCAAATTCGAAGTAGGAGGTCAGACCAAGCATCTTTTTCCATCTCCCTGTTCCAATAATCCATGCCATATACACGTACCCTGATAGGTAACGTAACAGATATTAAACTGATAGGAATGAGTAGTACAACTTAATACACCTCTCCTATCTGTTGGCACCTTAGATTGCACGTGCAGTGCCCCAAATTCGAAGTAGGAGGTCCGACCTAGCATCTTTTTCCATCTCCCTGTTCCAAAAATCCATGCCATATACTCGTCCCCTGATAGGTGACGTAACAGGTATTACACTTAAAGGAATGAGTAGTACAACTTAATACACCTCTCCTATCTGGTGGCACCTTAGATTGCACGTGCAGTGCCCCAAATTAGAAGTAGGAGGTCCGACCAAGCATCTTTTTCCATCTCCCTGTTCCAAAAATCCATGCCATATACTCGTCCCCTGATAGGTGACGTAACAGGTATTACACTTATAGGAATGAGTAGTACAACTTAATACACCTCTCCTATCCGGTGGCACCTTAGATTGCACGTGCAGTGCCCCAAATTCGAAGTAGGAGGTCCAACCAAGCATCTTTTTCCATCTCCCTGTTCCAAAAATCCATGCCATATACACGTCCCCTGATAGGTAATGTAACAGGTATTAAACTGATAGGAATGAGTAGTACAACTTAATACACCACTCCTATCTGGTGGCACCTTAGATTGCACGTGCAGTGCCCCAAATTAGAAGTAGGAGGTCCGACCAAGCATCTTTTTCCATCTCCCTGTTCCGAAAATCCATGCCATATACACGTCCCATATACACGTCTCCTAATAGTGGACGTAACAGGGATTAAACCGATAGGAATAGTACTACTTAACAGTACACACCTTATAATAACGCAGACAGAGGCAACGCAGAGAGAGGAGTCTGAAGAAGAGGAGTCAGAGGAGGAAGGTGACTGAGGAGGTGGAAGACCAAACGCAGCAGGCGTCCCAGGGGGCTTGTTGTCACCTTTGCGGTGACATCCGCTCTGTAAGTCAGTGCACAGTTTTCTGTCTGTTGCATTAATCAGAGTACAGGTGAGAGTGGGTGTGGCTTGGCCTGTGTAAGTTATATCTGGGTGCATTTGTGTGAGGTCTGGTTTGAATCTGCTCTGTAAGTCAGTGCAGAGTTTTCTGTCTGTTGCAGTAATCAGTGTACAGGTGAGAGTGGGTGTGGCTTGGCCTGTGTAAGTTATATCTGGGTGCATTTGTGTGAGGTCTGGTTTGAATCCGCTCTGTAAGTCAGTGCACAGTTTTCTGTCTGTTGCAGTAATCAGTGTACAGGTGAGAGTGGGTGTGGCTTGGCCTGTGTAAGTTATATCTGGGTGCATTTGTGTGAGGTCTGGTTTGAATCCGCTCTGTAAGTCACTGCACAGTTTTCTGTCCTGTTGCAGTAATCAGTGTACAGGTTAGAGTGGGTGTGGCTTGGCCTGTGTAAGTTATATCTGTGTGCATTTTGTTGTTTTCTGTTGAATCGGTTCTGTGGGGCAGGACAGTGTTTTCTATCCTGTGCTCATTTATCATTCTACAGGTGAGTAGGCGGGGTCTATTTTAACAAGGGAAGAGCGTGCTTGGGAGCTTGCAATCCTTTCTAATGTAAGTGTAGTTAGTGTGTAGGAGATTAAATAAAAGGAGGAAATCCAACGAAAAGGGGTATTATAAGAAAAATCAGAAAACAAACGTATATATTGTTTCTGTTTTGTTTGGTTTAAGGTGTGGAAAAGAAATCTTTATACAAATACATTGATTTGTTTTCTCACTGTATTTTTGTAACTGATAATCATGAGTCAGTCCATTGGAAAACTCACTCAGTGTCCATCCTGCCAAATGTATGCACTACTGGAACATATGATCCAGGGCCCATACCTCTGTGACAGGTGTGAGCATGTTGCCTCTCTGGAAGCTCAAATTGAAGATCTGGAGAGGAGAATTGCAGCACTTAATGATACTGCTCCCCTGGAAAGGGAGGTGGTGCTCACGGAGCACAGTTTAGCTGGGCCTAGTATGGAGGGAGGAGCTGGGGCTAGTGAGGATGGCCAGGGAGGTAGCTGGGTTACAGTTAGAAGGGGAATCAGGGGGAACAGGAGGAGGCAGGCCAGTTCTGAGTTGGCAAACACCAAGAGATTTGCCAGATTGAGTGAAACTGTTGGGGATGTCCATTCAGGAATGGCAATGCCAGATAGAGCTGTTCCCTCTAACAGCCGGGAGAACAGTTCTACTGGAGGAGTGGGAGGGCAGAATAGGCAGAGCAACAGACATGTTTTGGTGGTAGGGGACTCTATTATTAGGAAGGTAGACAGGGTAATTTGTCACCCAGATCCCAGCAATCGAACAGTTTGCTGTCTCCCGGGTGCTCGGGTTCGGCATGTTGTGGATCGGGTGGATAAATTATTGGGAGGGGCTGGTAATGAACCGGCGGTCTTGGTACATATTGGTACCAATGACAAAGTAAGTGGAAGATGGAGCGTTCTAAAGAATGATTTTAGAGAATTAGGGAATAAGCTAAAAGCAAGGACCTCCAAGGTAGTATTTTCTGAGATACTACCAGTGCCACGTGCTAGCCTAGGGAGGCAGAAGGAGCTTAGGGAGGTTAATGCGTGGCTAAAAAAGTGGTGCAGTGCAGAGGGTTTTGGGTTTTTAGAGCACTGGGCTGACTTCTCACTTGGGTACAATCTCTATAGCAGGGATGGATTGCACCTTAATGATGAGGGTGCTTTTGTGCTAGGGGATAGGATGGTAGAACGGCTGGGGGAGTTTTTAAACTTGTAGGTGGGGGGGAGGGACTATATAGAAGTATTGGGGTAAATAGGGTAGAGAGGGAAAGGGATGAATTAGTTACCCATGGGGGAGGAGAAGGAAGGAGGGTTACAATAGAAAGTAGGGAGGTATTAATAGGGGCCTCAAATACAGTGGCAGGCACTTCACAACAGCAGAGCCATAGCAACATAAAGTGTATGATTGCTAACGCAAGAAGTTTGCCTGGGAAAATGGATGAGCTAGAAATATTAGCAGTACAAGAAAAATGGGGCTTAATAGGCATTACTGAAACATGGTGGGATGAATCTCATGACTGGACTGTTAATCTGGATGGTTATAATCTATTTAGGAAAGATAGGGGAAATGGTAAAAGAGGAGGAGGGATCTGTCTTTATGTTAAGCCTGAATTTAAGCCTATAGTCAGAGAAGGTATTTATGCTGGCACTAACGGCATCATTGAATCTTTGTGGGTTGAGCTAAATAGTGGAGGAGCTAATTCTAAACGCATATTGGTGGGAGTATGCTATAAACCCCCAAATATAGCTGAAAGTGAGGAAATACAATTATTGTTACAGATTGGAAATGCAGCTAAGCATGGGCAAGTTCTAATAATGGGAGACTTTAATTACCCTGAAATAAACTGGATAAATGAGACCAGCAGCTCAGCTAAGGGGAGCAGGTTCTTGAGTACACTCAGGGATCATTATCTGGCCCAGGTGATACAAGAACCTACTAGAAATGGGGCCATCTTGGATTTAGTCATCACAAGTAATATTGATATAATATCAAATGTAAAAATAGGGGAACCATTGGGGAACAGTGATCACAACACAGTCTCATTTGAGATTGAATACAAAAAACAGAGTTGTAAGGGGCCAACAAAAACTCTAAATTTTAAAAGGGCTAACTTTAATGGGCTACGGGCAGCAATACAACATATAGACTGGGACAAAGAACTTACTAAATAAACATACTCATCAGCATGTACCATGTGGAAATAAAATGAATAGGAGTAAATCACATCCTATGTGGCTTAACAATGACTTACAGATCATGATAAGGAAAAAGAAACATGCATTTAAATTATACAAGAAGGAGGGAACAGAGGCAGCTTTATGTGACTATAAGGAAATCAACAAGTCTTGCAAAAGGGCTATTAGACTGGCTAAAATAGAAAATGAGAAGTCAGTTGCAATGGAAAGTAAGACTAACCCTAAAATATTTTTTAAATTTATTAATGGGAAGAAGGCCAGGAAGGAATCAATAGGACCGTTAAAATGTGACACAGGCCATCTGATAATTAGTGACCAGGAAAAGGCAGATGAGCTAAATAGGTTATTTTCTTCGGTATACACAAGGGAGGTACCAGTGGTTGGGACACCGCAACATAATGGGGCTACACTACCTTTACTAAATAATTGGTTAACGCAAGCAGTAATACCAAAGAGGTTGGAGAAAATAAATGTTAAATGTTAATAAAGCCCCAGGTCCTGATGGAATACATCCAAGGGTACTGAGGGAGCTGGGTTCTGTAATAGCCAAACCATTATATCTAATCTTTCAAGACTCACTCACTACAGGGTCTCTACCAGATGACTGGAGAAAAGCAGAGGTGATACCTATATTTAAGAAGGGATCTAGAGCAAATACGGGGAATTATAGACCAGTGAGGCTCACTTCTGTAGTTGGGAAGCTTTTAGAAGGGTTAATAAGGGACAGAATACAAGAATATGTCTATTTGAACAGGATCATAGATAGCAGTCAACACGGATTTATGAAGGATAGGTCGTGTCAGACCAATCTAATTAGTTTCTATGAGGCGGTTAGTAGGAACTTGGATCAGGGCAACACAGTGGATGTAGTCTTTTTAGATTTTTCAAAGGCATTTGATACAGTGCCACATGGAAGACTAGTGAGTAAACTAAGGGATACAGGAATTGCAGTAAATATCTGCTCATGGATCGAGAGCTGGCTAAAAGACAGGAAGCAAAGGGTTGTTTTGAATGGAACATACTCCGATTGGTCTAATGTGATAAGTGGGGTTCCTCAAGGTTCAGTATTAGGTCCTCTCCTTTTTAACATATTGAAGTAGGACTCGAATGTAGTGTCTCCATTTTTGCTGATGACACTAAGTTGTGCAAGGTAATAAAATCAGATAATGATGTACTTTCCCTACAAAAGGATTTGCATCAATTAGAGAAATGGGCGGCTAAATGGCAGATGAGATTTAATACAAATAAATATAAGGTTATGCATTTGGGAAGGAACAATAGCCAAGCAATCTATAATCTTAATGGAGCAAATCTAGGGGTATCAGATATTGAAAGGGATTTGGGAGTACTAGTGGACAACCACCTAGGTAGCAGTGCTCAATGCCAAGCAGCAGCTGCAAAGGCAAGTAAAATATTAGCATGTATTAGGAAGGGTATAGATGCAAGGGCAGCAAATATAATTCTGCCACTATACAAATCTCTAGTACGCCCTCATTTGGAATATGGAGTACAATTTCGGGCACCACTTCATAAAAAGTATATTTTAGAGCTGGATAAAGTCCAGAGAAGGGCAACAAAACTAATAAGGGGAGTGGAGGGGCTAAGTTATGAAGAAAGACTAACCGAATTAAACTTATTTTTGCTAGAAAAAAGGCGTCTACGAGGGGATATGATTACCTTATTTAAATACATCCAGGGTCAATATAAAACTTTGTCAAGTGAACTTTTTATAGCAAGAGATTTTTAACTGACAAGAGGACATCCCTTGAGGTTAGAGGAAAAAAGATTTCACCTTAAACAAAGAAAATGGTTCTTCACAGTTAGGGTGGGTAAACTGTGGAATTCTCTAACAAAGGAGGTGGTGACAGCGAATTCGATAGATAACTTAGATATATTTTTGAGTAAAGAGGGCATCCAAGGTTATCCTAGATAACTAGTGAAGGAATATTGATCCAAGGAGAAATTTGATCACCAGTTTCTGGGGTCAGGAAGGAATTTTGCTTTTTTTTTCTCCCCTTATGAGACAATTGGCAAAGTTTCATTGTTTTTTTTTTTTCTGTTTGCCTTCCTCTGGATCATTTAACAATTAATAACAAATAGTCCACATATTAAAAAGATCAAGAGAGATCTAAAAAGGTTGAACTTGATGGACTAACAGTCTTTATTCAACCTCAAATACTATACTATTATTAATTAATTAACAACTAATTAATAACTAATCCACATATTACAGATCAGAGGAGATCTTAAAAGATTGAACTTGATAGATTGAAAGTCTTTTTTCAACCTTAATTACTATGGCCCTCATTCAACTGCAATTTTGCCAATTGAATAGAGGTCTAAATAAGCACATCACATATTTTTTTAAAGAAGTTTTTAGTTAGTAAACATCTATCCACAAACAAGGTTTTCACTAACTAAAAACTTATTTAAAAAAAAAATGTTATCTGCTTATTTAGAGCACGATTGAATTGGCCAAATCGCAATTGAACGAGGGCCTATGTAACTATGTAACTATGTTACTATATCAGTCCTGCATAGCTGACAAATAAAAATGTTAATATTGTTAAAAAAGGATGGTTTACCAGTTCTTGAACTACAAGTTTCATGTTAAAAAAATAAACACATTTACTATCAGTGTTGTACTCCTTCGTAGATTACAAAATTAGACATAGAAAAATAACCACATAGCGTGGCAAACAGCATTCACAGCATACACATTTAATTGCAGTCATTTTTTGATGGGCAAGTCACTAGTCTATTTATATCAAGATGTAAATATATTTAAGTACATATATAAAAAGCTACCAATAAAATAAAATAAAAAGATAAAGATGCATGTAAACAATATAGTCACCATAGTAATGTTGATGTAGATATGACTATTGATAGATGTGATAGATGTTCACAGAATACTCCATTATTTAGATGTATAACAGTAGAGCCTCACAATTTTGGTTTGTTGAATGTCATTTGTCAGTTTTGTGGGGCAGCATTCCCTGGCTTACAATTTCATGCCAGTCATTTTTTGACAGGCACTTCGCTAGTATATATATATATATATATATATATATATATATATATATATATTCATTCAATATTCATTTACCGAGTGTGATTAGTGCTTAACACTTGCTTATTTAAAATGTTTACTAAAAGTTTTAGGGTACAATTTGTAAACTTTAATATGTCATTTTAAAAAACAGAAAAAACTAATTTCGCTGCAAAAACAGAGAATAAATTTAGCCTAATATACCACTGTAAGTCTTATTGTAATATTACTTTTACTTGTGCTACATAGTACCATATTGGTCCGAATATAAGCCGCACCGGCATATAAGCCACACTCGTAAAGTTCAAGGGGAAAAAATAGAAAAAAGATAGCACTCAAATATAAGCCGCACCCGTAAAATTGGAGAGAAAAAGACTCTCAAAGTGATCAGCCATTGCAAGAAACAGGCTTTCTAATTAGCACTGTAGCTTTTTTTGCAGGTTACATGCTTTATAGGAAGTAAGAATCACTAAAACTGTAAATCGCTATTCAATACCGCACTCTCAAGCACGAAAATCGGCACCCATAACTTGCAATCGCGCAAATCTGCAGTAATTTTGCGTTCGCGAATAGAAGCCGCACACCTAACAAGCAAAGTTCGCAAATCGGCAATGATTTTTTTTACGGTCGCGAATAGAAGCCGCACCCGTAACTCGCAAGCTCAAAAATCGGAAAAAAGGTGCGGCTTATATTCGGACCACTACGGTAATAAGTGAAATGATTAGAAAACAATAATCTAAAAAAGATTATTGTAACAAAGTGATGATATGCAATGTGTGAGATTTTTAAGTGAACTATAAAGATTATAAGAATAATATAAAGGCGGTGAAGAAAAAATGCTACTTGAATAAATGTGTCTATTAAGAAGACACTAAGTGTACTCGTGATAACTAATATTTAAGTGTAGAAAAAATAATAACAAGCAGGACAGAAATATATAATGTCTTGGTTAATCCTCTCAAGATATAAATAAAATACACTGCTTATTACTATGCATAACTGTTATTGCATAAAGGGACACATGCAGTGAATAATGTGTATATATATATATATATATATATATATATATATATATATATATGTAATCCTCATATACTTGGAGACCAAAAATCATAGGATTACTTTATATTTTTTTATTATGCTAAAAAATAAAAAAATCTAAAGCACATACATGCATATAAAAACACAGACAAATCCGTGACAACTGATCTCTGAGCCGGAGCAAAAAGCTTATAGATAAACCTCCAGGCTCAAACAGCTGGTATTCAATAGGTGTGCCAGGGGTTACCCTTATGAGGGAACCTTTACCACCAACTTCACATGAGAAATTGGTACAATACCGGAACCTCCTTAGCTCAGTCACGTCACTTGCATGTCGGGGAGACACTCGCCTGACCGGTTTTCGACAGCAACGCTGTTTTTATCAAAGGCTGTGAGTACATAGTGCTCTGTTTGAGCGGGTTTAAAAAGGAACTACCCTTGTGTGTCACATCAAAAATTATCCACTGCATTTCACCCTCTATGCAATAACAGTTATGCATAGTATGTATAATTATATATATACTGCGTATTGCCCGTCAAAAAATGACGGCAATGAGATGTGTATGTTTTAAAAGTTGTTTAGTTATTAATATACATATGTAATTGTAAGGTAGCTAATGTTGTTTTGTGTGTACTACTGAAATATAGAATTCAAATTAATGAATGAATTTACGTATTTTTATGCATTGTGTTGAAGAGCTGGCAATCTGTGTTGATGTTGCTGCAGCATTAGTGGTGTGGAGGTGCTGTGTAAGCGTGATGAATGTGTGCAGTGTAATAGTGTGTGTGCGCGAGCCGAAACCGTTAACGTAGCTGTGTACTTCTGCATTATCCTAAAATGGCGGATAATGTGTGGTATGCATCTTAGCGGATTATCGTAAGTGTTTTCCATGGTTATAGTGCTGTAGCCTCGTTTTTGTTTTGTTCGCCTGCCATTTTTTCTGCGGCGCTCATTGCCAAAGTGCTACAATTTAACGGTTCGCCTCAATTTAACGGCTCGCATCGCTAAGTCGTACGCACTACGCAACGCAGCGTGACGACGAATCGTAGTTAGACAATTATAATATGTGATATATATATATATATATATATAGTAAATAAAAAGTACATCTGTGTTCACACTTGAATGTCTAAAGCAAGTTAAAAAAACATGCTTCCAGCTCAGAGTTCCGAGAAAAACAGTTATTACACTGCATTCTGGGAAGTTGACCTTGGATACACAAATACCTCGCTCTTCATTTCGTAGCCATTATCAAACATGGCTTCCTTTAAGCTTATGCATGCTGTATTACACAGCTTTAATGCAAAGCCATGGTTGGAATAAACACAGGCTGAGTATCCAATCCATGTACAGCTGTTTCAAGCTTACTGGCTATCATCAGCATGGAGCAGGATCTCAGCCTGTATTGTGGAAGTTTACCACTACAATACATACACATATCTATATCTATATCTATATCTATATCTATATATATATATATATATATATATATATATATATAGATATATATATATATATATACATACATACGTCTACATTCATATGTCTCTTCCCCCCACCTCTCCCCTCCCCTGTGTTTTTTTTTGTGTAGCATTTAATATTATTCTACTTAAATTTTACTATTTGTTGTTTGGTTGTAAAAAAGTTATTACACAGCATGCATTAGCTTAAAAGGAAGCCATGTTTGATAATGGCTACGGATTTAAGAGCGAGGCATTTGTGGGCCTATTTGCACGTCCCAGCTCAGCTTCCCAGAATGCAGTGTAATAACTGTTTTTCTCGGAACTCTGAGCTGGAAGCAGGTTTTTTTAACTTGCTCTAGACATTCAAGTGTGAACACAGATGTACTATTTATTTACATATATATATTTATTTACATATATACATATATATATATATATATATATATATATATATATATATATATACGCACACACATACATACCTTGCCTAGGTACATAACTCCAGCCATCTCCCTCATTGTAGTTTTCAGTAAGGTTTTATTATATTGTAGTTTTTAGAAAGGTTTTATTAAATATATTTATTTATTTGTTTGCATATTCTTTTGAAAATTAGATAACTTTTTTACAACCAAACTACAAATTGTAAAATTTAAGTAGAATAATATTTAATGCTACACAAAAATAACACAGGGGAGGGGAGAGGTGGGGGGAAGAGATACATTGGAGAGGGGGGAGAGACACAGGGGAGGGCGGAGAAGAGACACAGAGGAGGGCAAGGGCCGCAAGCGCCTGCAGAGGAACACACAGGGGAAAATTGAGGAGGAAGACACAGGGGAAAAAGGGGGTAGGAAGACACAGGGGAGGGAGGAGGAAGACACGAGGGAGAGAGGGAGAGGAAGACACAGGAGAGAAGGGGGAGGAAGACTCAGGATAGAAGGGGGAGGAAGACACAGGAGAGAAGGGTGGGGGGAGACATGGGGGAGGAAAACCCCAGGGGAGAATGTGGGAGGAAGACACAGGGGAGAGGAGGGAGGAAGAAACTGTGGAGAAGGGGAGAGACATGGGGAAAGAGACACAGGGGAGGGAGGAGGGGGAGGAAGACCCCAGGGAGATAGGGGGAGGAAGACACAGGGGTGAAGGGGAAGGAAGAAACAGGGGATAAAGGGGGGAAGAGACATGGGGATAAGGGGGGAAGAGACATCGGGGAAATCAATACAGTGGAGAGAGACACAGGGGAGGCAGGAGTGGGAGGAAGACCCCAGGGGAGAGAGGGGGGGAAAGACACAGGGGAGAGAGCAGGTGGGAAAGACACAGGGGAGGGGGGAAGAGATACAGGGGAGGGAGAGGGGAGGAAAGAGACACAGGGGAGGGAGGGGGGAGGAAAGAGACACAGGGGAGGAAGAGGGGGGTAACAGGGGAAGGGGGGTGGGGGAAATATATATTATCCGGTCATTTATGATGGGCAAATGACTAGTCTAACTATAAAATGAAATAATTATTTTCTAGTGCTAATACCATAAATCCTTTCTGGATCACTACTGTGTCGTAGTGAAGGGGCCTGTGTATGTCAATGAAGCTGTGAGCTATACCATGTAGTGTCAGGTTATAACAGTGTGATCAGACGAATTGCAGCCCACTGGAGAAGGAACTAGCAATGGTGTGCTGCAGTCCATAGATTCAGAGAGTCGG
Source organism: Discoglossus pictus (assembly GCA_027410445.1). NCBI lineage: Eukaryota > Metazoa > Chordata > Amphibia > Anura > Alytidae > Discoglossus > Discoglossus pictus. The sequence goes on along the minus strand of CM050169.1, from coordinate 182,437,037 downwards.
ACACGACTGAATGACTAAACAACAAGAAGTGCTATAAAAGTGTATTAAACATGTCATTATTGTTGCTTACTGTTTGGAAGCTGCCTCTCAGCACTATCCCCTTTGCATATTCTCTTTTCCTCTGTAAGCCCCTTCTGTGTCCTTGCTTACACTGCAGAAAGCTATAGCGGTGCAGAGGAGGAGTGTCAGCACCAACACACTCTCCTGCAATCCCTCCCCTCCTCCTTCACTGCAGGGGATGCTGTTGCATTCAATGCAGCCTAGTCCTATCTGCCCAGCCACTGGATCAGCTTAGATGCTTGTACAGACTTAACCCACTCCTTCCTGCCAGCTGCAAAATAACATGTATAGATACACAAATGAGGTGCCCTTAGGCATCTGCCTAAGGTGCCTAATTACAAATCTGGCCATGTGTATAATGATCAGTTATTTATTTTGAAGCTTAAGATTAGAGCAAGTGGCAGCATGATCTTGAAAAGATGCATAAAAAGTAGTCAAACAAACAGACCTGATGTCAGCATGATGAAACATAAATCCTATGTCTGTTTTTTATTCTGCTTCATAGTTTATTAAACCATAAGCTTTGTATAATAACTCAAGGTTCCTTTGCAATGTTTAAAAAGTGTCAGTATTAAAATGTCTATCAATATTTCTGTTTTCTTTCATTGTATCAAAGGCAATTTTAGCTGCATTTATTTTTCCCAGCAGATTTTAAATATATACTTGAAGTACAGTGAACATTTAATTGGGGGTGCATGCACTTATATAAAGTTTGAAATAAATGAATATTGCTTTTAATTTTTAATTATAGTTTTCATTCTTTCTTTAATACCTGGAGACATTTTGACTTCTAAAAGGGTTAGATCCTCCAGAGGGAGGGATCAGTGATATAGACAAAATCTCCATTAAATTATCTTACAAAATACTACTCTAAATAGCAAACTTGATAGTAGAAGTAAAAAGAAGAGTAAATTCCATTACAATAAGTTTCCCACTACAGACAGACTAGGCAGCCTGGAATATGGACCAGCTGAGTTAGATAAATGTAATACTTTCTCAAAACATTTTTTATGCTCATATGTGTTCAATTTGTGACATACTTCACACAAATCTGAAACTACAGTGGTCATGTAAATGGGACTAAGGGAGACAAGAAGATAAGTACAACACTAGTGATCTTGGAATGATGATTAGATATGAGAATAGTTTGCTTTGTTACTAGTGATGTCGCAAACAACAAATTTTCGGTTCGAGAACCGAGGACGCGAATTTCATCAAATGGTCGCGAACGGACGAACATCGGCGAACCGCCATAGACTTCAATGGGCAGGCGAATTTCAAAACCCACAGGGACTCTTTCTGGCCACAATAGTGATGGGAAAGTTGTTCCAAGGGGACTAACACCTGGACTGTGGCATGCCGAAAGGGGATCCATGGCAAAACTCCCACGGAAAATTACATAGTTGATGCATAGTCTTATTTTAAGCCATAAAGGGCATAAATCACCTAACATTCCTAAATTGTTTGGAATAACATGCTTTAAAACATCAGGTATGATGTTGTATCGATCAGGTAGTGTAAGGGTTACACCCGCTTCACAGTAACAGACCAATCTCCCCGTTTAATGCACCGCAAACAACCGCAAACAGTCCCTTTGCACAACCCCAAACTCCCCATTTGCACAAGGTTGGATACCAAGCTAGCCATGTCCCGTTCCTTGTCCTCACTGATGTCATTGAAGGTCTCTTCCTCCACCCAGCCACCAAGGGTCCCCGAAAGGTGACAACAAGCCCCCTGGGACGCCTGCTGTGTTTGGTCATCCACCTCCTCAAAGCCACCTTCCTCCTCTGACTCCTCTTCTTCAGACTCCTCTCTCTGCGTTGCCTCTGTCTGCGTTATTATAAGGTGTGTACTGTTAAGTAGTGCTATTCCTATCGGTTTAATCCCTGTTACGTCCACTATTAGGGGACGTGCATATGGCATGGATTTTTGGAACAGGGAGATGGAAAACGTTGGCAGAGTAGGCGCTGTAGGCCTCACACACACGCCTGTAGGCAGGCAACTGATATTCAATCGATTACAGTAAAAAAAGGGTTATTTTATTTCACAGTACACTAGGTTGCACCAGATATGAGTGTCACTGTGCACTGGCAAAAGTTGGCAGAGTAGGCGCTGTAGGCCTCACACACACGCCTGTAGGCAGGCAACGGATATTCAATCGATTGCAGTCAAAAAAGTGTTGTTTTATGTGAATGTACACTACTGTTGCACCAGATATGACGTATCACTGTGCACTGGCAAAAGTTGGCAGACTAGATGCAATAGGCCTCACACACACGCCTGTAGGCAAGCAACTGCTATTCAATCGATTACAGTCAAAAAAGGGTTGTTTTATGTCACTGTAGGCTACGGTTGCACTAGATATGAGTGTCACTGTGCACTGGCAAAAGTTGGCAAAGTTGATGCAATAGGCTTCACACACACGCCAGTAGGCAGGCAACTGATATTCAATCGATTACAGTCAAAAAAGGGTTCTTTTATGTCACTGTACACTACGATTGCACCAGATATGAGTGTCACTGTCCGCTGGCAAAAGTTGGCAGAGTAGATGCAATAGGCCTCACACACACGCCTGTAGGCAGGCAACTGATATTCAATCGATTACTGAAAAAAAAGGGTTGTTTTATGTCACTGTACACTACGGTTGCACCAGATATGAGTGTCACTGTGCACTTGCAAAAGTTGGCAGAGTAGATGCAATAGGCTTCACACATACGCCTGTAGGCAGGCAACTGATATTCACTCGATTACAGTCAAAAAAGGGTTGTTTTATGTCACTGTACACTATGGTTGCACCAGATATGAGTGTCACTGTGCACCGGCAAAAGTTGGCAGAGTAGGTGCAATAGGCTTCACACACACGCCTTTAGGCATGCAACTGATATTCAATCGATTACAGAAAAAAAAGGGTTGTTTTATGTCACTGTACATTACGGTTGCACCAGATATGAGTGTCACTGTGCACTGGCAAAAGTTGGCAGAGTAGGTGCAATAGGCTTCACACACACGCCCTTAGGCAGGCAACTGATATTCAATCGATTACAGAAAAAAAAGGATTGTTTTATGTCACTGTACATTACGGTTGCACCAGATATGAGTGTCACTTTGCACTGGCAAAAGTTGGCAGAGTAGATGCAATAGGCCTCACACACACGCTAGCAGGCAGGCATATGCAATTAGATTACACAGAAAAAATAATAAAATAAAATAAATGATGTTCTAGCCCTAAAAAGGGCTTTTTCGGGTTGCTGTCCTTGCAGCAGATATCAAATGAGTCCTTCAGGTGTGTAGTGAAAGCTAAATACACAGCCTGGCTATCTATTTCCCTATCAAATCAGCAGCAGGTAGAATATATGTTCTCTCTCAACGAATGTAGCTTCAGAATGATTTTAAAATGGAGGCTGTCCTTCAGATGGAAGGCCCTGGAAGGGAGTGTATGCTGTTGATGGGCTGGAATGTGTCTGCTGACTGTAAGGTGCCGGGTCAAAGTTTCCTCAATGATAAAGAATAGGGGGCGGATCGAAAAGCGCATGTGTTCGGCGTTCGTTGCGAACGCGAACATGCGAAAATCACCGCGAATAGTTCTCCGGCGAACTGTTTGGGACATCACTATTTGTTACTTTAATTATCTAACCTTATTATTTTTAATGCATGGGTGAGACTTGTGAGGTTTCTTTAAATTATTTACATTTCTGAGATCCACAGAACAAATCACTACACATATAGAAGCAGTTTAATATACTTTATTATACAGGCTTTATGCAAATAAGTGGATTTAAAAACTCAACGTTTGTCCCAGAAAAAAATCATATTCAGGTCTCTCATCTTCTCTTGATAAACATTATCAAAATGCTCACTTTGGGCTACAGTGAAGTAGTTTTTCCAGTCTCCACAGATACCTGCAAGAAAGTACTATGGATATTTTAAAATAGGAAGTGACAAGAAAATCTAACATTTCAAATGCATTTAAAAAGAGCATATTTACAATCATTAAAAAGTATTTTTTTGCATGGAAAACAAGTGCGTTGAATTCTAGAAAAAAAAATCCTTCAGGAAAAACAGCTTCTGAGAATCTTCTGTCCATCCTCTAACATTCCCATAATAAGTCTCCACATGGGGTTACTATAGTGAAGATTTTAGATGATGGATTTAAAAGATCCTATTATAAACATTTATAGTTTAAAGTGAAACTATTTTGGTATTGTTTTTACTCCTCTTGTCCTGACCAAAAACAAAGGGGCAGGGATCCTTGTGAACATCTGGCCTGCATCAACATTTAACAACTCAAGAACAAGAAATGTAAGCATATGTTTATTTAACAGAATTTTTTGCATTAGTATGCCAAATACACCTTCAACCCCTTATTAGAAGGAAATTGACAGCATAGGTTGTATCCACAATTTACAGGATTGGGGTGGGTGTAGGGAATGGACAGTAGTCCCCTCTCTTAGGCTAGTAATCCTCATACCTTAAGGCCAAGAGTTGGGGTGGGATAATATACAGAGCAGTACTTAGAGCCTCATTCAATGTGGGGCTCGCAACTCAATCGCAGACATCGATTGAGTTGCACGCTCCTTTTGTGATGCTATTCAATGGGCCAGGCCCGCAAGTTATGCGCTGGTCGCAAAAATCCTAAACCATGCTATTGGCATTAGCATTTGCGGCCTTGTACATGATTTCTGAGGCAAGGCCGTCACTTGGTGTTCAAGTCCTACGGGCTTGAACCATGAGTGACGGCCTTGCGTCAGTCATCATGTTTAGGAAAATGGAGTTTGAATTTCAAAGTCCTACGGGCTTGGAGTTTGAAGCCCATAGGACTTCACATTGATTGCCATGATCAATATAAAATGGAAATTGAACATGAAATAAAGTATTGAAGAATGTTGGGCTATTAATTCTAAGACCTAACATCATTTTCACTCTTCATAAAAGTACTGTATTACATTTTTATTTGCTTATAAAGTGCTCTGATTTGTCATTAAGCACTTTGCGAGACCTCCTTGGTACCAGTAACTTGTGGTTAGATATTTGCCATTTGCGGGCTTGACTGAGTGGTTAGTGAGGGGGAATAGGAGTAATTGAATAACGAATTGCGATTTTAGCGATCACAATTCTTGCGGCCGTGAAAGATCAAAGGCTTTGATGGCATTAACTTGCAATTTGACAAATCGATATAAATCGCAGCTCGCAGCACCTAACTAGATCGGAGCACACAAGAAGTTGCCAACAGAATAGCAAAATAACTTGCGACTTCCACTTGCGAGCCTGGATCTCAAAAACTGAGCAATTGAATGAGGCTCTTAATGTTTTGCCGCCTCTAGACCACTGGGTTAGTAGGGGATACAGTATAAGCTGTAGAGAGTGTTAGGATTTGGATTTTATATATGCTACCATAGCTCAGTTACATATTAATGTCTAGGGTGTTTAGTCAGGAGGTCTGTTTTAAGTATTTAAGAATTATTTATTTGACTTTGTTACTTCCCAATTTACTATTTTTTTATTTGACTTTGACTATAGATGGAGAAGTCTTATGTGTATGGAGTTTCTAGGTTTCAAGGTTCCCCACTAAGTTCTTATTATTAGTAACTAATTTAAGGGGTATATTTGCATACTTCCTTATTACATCACTTCTTGTACCAAGATTTGGGTACCAGCTTGCTCATTAATACAAGCAAACCACTATATTAGTGGTTTGCGGGTCTTCTCTGCTCTACCCCATACAATTTAGTGTGCAATTTGGTGGGAAACCCAGTCCTAAGAGGGCTGCCAGTAGTTCAAGGTGTATGTTTCTCTCTGCTTCTCTCTACTTTAAATTACTCCGGTTCACTTATTCTGATTGATCCACCTGCGCTCATGTAAAGAAAGAATAAAAACATGGCCTAATGGTGGCATAGGACTGAGTTACCCACTGCTGGTGTTGAGTACATTTCTTTACCTTTTATCTTATGAGTTTTTTAGTTGTATAGTACCCCCTAGGGTATCACAAGTTAAATGGTGACCTGGTACAATGTGAAGCTTTTTTAATGGAAATTTGTTTGATACGTCTACTTGCATTTATAGATTTTACAAGCACGTCTGTTGCATTTGCAGAACTACCGTATATACTCAAGTATAAGCCGAGTTTTTCAGCCCTTTTTTTTAAGGCTAAAAAGGGCCCCCTCGTATTACACTCGAGTCACTCTAGCTGCCGTGTCTCTCTAACCCCCCCGTGTCTCTCTAGCCCCCCGTGTCTCTCTAACCCTACCGTGTCTCTTTCCCTCCCCCCCTCCTCATCCTCAACCCCCCTTCCTCATCCTCAAACCCTCCTCATCCTCAACCCCCCTTCCTCATCCTCAACTCCCCCTCCTCACTTTACCCCTCTAAATACCTCCCCCTCACTTACCTCCATCTGCAGCTGCTCCTCCGGCCTCCGCTCCTTCCTGCGTCCGGACCCGTATATGCTAATGACGTGACTTCACATGCGCGCCACGTCATTAGCATTGGCCGGGTCAAGACGCAGGAAGGAGCGTGGAGGCCGGAGGAGCAGCTGCAGATGGAGGTAGGTGAGGGGAAACGGAGAGGGGGAGGTATTTAGAGGGGTAAAGTGAGGAGGGGGGTTTAGGATGAGGAGGGGTAAACTGAGGAGGGGGTTTTAGGATGAGGATCGGGAAGGTTTAGGATGAGGATGGGGAGGGTTTAGGATGAGGATGGGGGGGTTGAGGATGGGGGGTTGAGGATGAGGATGGGGGTGTTGAGGATGAGGATGGGGGGGTTGAGGATGAGGATGGGGGGGTTGAGGATGAGGATGGGGGGTTGAGGAAAGGCATTGAGGTTGAGGAGGGGGGCTGAGGAGAGAGGTTTAGGATGAGGATGGGGGGTTGAGGAGGGAGGGATGGGGGGTTGAGGAGGGAGGTTTAGGATGGGGATGGGGGGTTGAGGAGGGGGGATTGAGGAAGTTATATACGGTAATTTTGCATGACTAAATACTTTTGTGATGTTTAAATCCAGTTCTTTAAATGCATGATAGCAATTTGTGACCTGGTGTCCATTTTTACATGGAGTAATATTACGTATGCTAATAATGTCCAAAATAATGTATCACTAACCTTTGCGCAGAAAAGTTCCTTTTGTTTGGTCGATATACTCCTGAGGGACAAGTGAGAAATTGCACATCTTGTTGTCCTTCATGACTTTGAAAGAAGAATGTTCTACCACTGAGTCAATCGCTGCATCGTCCAAATTCTTCCCCAGGAACTTACAGATTCTCACCACACTACCCCTCAGGTCCTGAAGAAGATCCGTCAATTAGAACACTCTATACATTTGAACATTACACTATGAACAATAATGATGAGATGACGTTAAAAACTCAGTGTCAAACTGAACGGATGCAAACTGATTGAGCTCTGGGGGCAAACAGGATCACATAATTTAATTGTCGAACTACGAGATGACATCACACTTGGCGTTGTGCGTACGCAAAAGGCGCTCATCGATTGCGAGCCGTTAACTCGGAGCATTTAGGCAATGAGCGCCAAAGGTGCTCATCGAAGGCGAGCCTCACTTAGCGAGGCGAGCCGTTAAAGCACTAAAACTCGCGGCAATTTGGCGAATCGCGAAGCGAGGCGAGCAGTGGAGGCAATGAAACACTTCAGAAACGCGGGATCGCCTTAGGCTGCGAGCACTTGACAAGACGCGTGACTTTGAAAAGAAGAGACAAGACGAAAAATATGTTGTTAACGGCCGAACCGCGCAAAGCAAAAAACACAAAAACACACAAAAATTTTAAAAAAGCAAGTTTTGGTACTTGAAAAATCGGCTAAGCAAGAAAAGAAAATGGCAGACAAAAAAATTGAAATCAAGGCTACACGACCCTGGACTGCGCAAAACACCGCCAACCGCGTACTACTTTCGTACAGAACCCTGCCAGGTCCAAAATACACTTACAAAGGACGGCAAATGCTCGCGAATCGCGTAGCACATAGACAAACAACGCTTTTTTACAATCCTAACTTGCCACTAACAACATTACGCATCTACAGTACCGCTTTACAGAAATAAACCAACGGTTTGCCCTCACGCACGCAGCCTATATCTAATGCACTGTTACAACATTCATAAAACTATATCCTCAGGCCAGCAACAGTACCACTGGACATTATATGCTGCAGGACAATAAAAAGAGATTGTTACCTCTTCAGGCTATTAATTGTTACATATATTAATTAGAAAAAGGTAAACTATATTAATTTATTATTGTATTAATTCATTAATTATTATTTTAAAAAATAGAGAGGAGCAAAAGGACACGCAAGGAGAGACTCGCAATGAGCGCCGAAGGTCCTTAGTGTATAAAAAGCTTAACATTGTGGGCCAAACAGCATTGACATGGTTTCAAATTCTATTGACCGTCATTTTTGGATGGGCAAGTCACTAGTCTAATATATAAAAGTAGAAAATTAAAAAATGTTAAAAAGCATAAACCGAAACCTGGGCCTCCAAATGAAGCAGGGCGTTGTTCAAAACGTGACCGCGGACACACGGACACAGACTGATCGGGTGAAGCTGGATAAATTAATAAACTAAAAAGGCAAATACATCAAGCCTAGATGTCCCCCTTGAGAAGTCCTGTAAAAGGTAGGGACTTTTAAAACACGAGAAGAGAGGGATGAGAGACCTCCAACTGACATAGGCTACCTACCGACCCACTTTTTTTAAAATCTAAATAAAGTAAATACTGAACTAACAGGCGTACAGGAAAGGAAGGGTAAACAGAATGAGTCTGATCCTTAATTAAAAATGGACCAGTAAACATAAGTCAGCAAAAGCTGTGCTTATTTATACCATAAAAGGTACTCAAACAATAGAATATTTCCTCCCTTTCCAGACTGAACATATACACAATTGGAATTAACAACCTACCCATTTGCAATTCTGTATGTGATATTACCAGCTTATAGCCAAATTATATTTTACACTGAAACTGCTAGGTTAACATAGAAAACAGCTCTATAACACAGCTGTAAGAGGCAAATGGGAACTACTTACAGTATATTCTTTCTAAATGTTTATCAAGCCAACACATTAGGTAGCTCGTCTTATCAATCAGAACCAATTTGTACTATATGGAACTTAAACCCTTCCCTTTATCACTTACACTGAGCTATGCATAATATATATACCTCACAAACTTGTGATATAACTGTGACAGATAACAGACTAAGAGGCAGGGCTACAATCTTACAGCGGAGACATCTCCTCTCAAAACCACCTACATTAATACTGTTTATTTTAATCTAAATTCCTAGAGTGAAAATCTAGGAAAATGTATTCCTACTCAGAATCTCACAAATGTATGACTATGTAACAAGAAGCAACCTGAATACTGCAAACTTTCACCTAAATGAGTAGTCTTCCAAGTGGAGACAGTTCTTCTCTCCTTCTGATAATGGGTAAATCGAAAAAAAAGCATAACAGCAAAAAACACTCCTGAACACTTCAGTGTTGCCACAACTGGCCAATCTGCTTCTCAAAACTCGTCTTTGGGCCTTTCTGAAAGCTGTGACACAGAAGGATATAACCAGGACAGAAATCAAAACGTTGATCTGTTTAGGTATGAAATCTTGCCATTGATTTCTCAAAGGACAGGATACATATAACCCAAAATACCTCACGAATTACAACCTTAGAGAAAAAATTAGATGATCTTGATAACAGATCTCGTAGGCACAATGTGTAATCAGAGGGATAGACAAATCTATTACTGATCTCATCCTTACTTAAAGGCTGTAATAAATACCCTCCTACCCTAACTCACAGAGAGAAACTGGGAAATTTAGAGATCTTATAGAGCTCTAGGAACATCTCCTGATCCTAAACTTCCAAAGGATGTCATTGTTTGCTTTCTTAGGCAGAAAACTAGAGACCATGGTTTGTCATCTTCTAGACAATTAACTTCTACTATTGGCACTGATGCCTCCTCCTTACAACTCTTCTCAGACAGACATATGCCCAACTACCTTAGCAAAGCGCAGACAAATGAAACCCACTCTAGCTACAGTATCTTGATGAAACACAAGATACAAAATAGATGGGGCTTCCCATTTTTACTCTCTCTTGCAAACTAATGGAACTTCTTTTTCAACACAAAATTTGGAAGAATGTTGTAACCATCTGCACCATTTAAAGCTTGGCTCTGAAGAGGAACTAGATAGGCATCTAGAGCCAAATCAACCCCGAAATCAGTTAGACAATAGATGGAGGCTCCAAAAAATAAACGTCAAAGAAGAATGACAACCACCAGAGGAGCAACCTCACCAACGTCAGAAGATAATGCCTTCACTTTACGAGCCCTAGACCAACCTTCTTCAGCTACTTAGAGTTACTATTATTTATTGTTTTAAAGAATATATCTAATATGCAAATAATTTGTCTCATTGCTATATTAACTTAACAAAAGTAAAGTTATAGTTAGATCTTTTAGATCACTATTATTTACTATATTTGAATTTAAAGAAAAAAGTAAGTATTCAACTTTGTTTTAACCCGAATTAGGAGGTAAAAGTTATAGAAGGAATATTTCTATAAGCTTAAGTATATGAACCAATTGGATGTATGGACTTTTTTTTTGTCATGGTATAGGCCCAAACTTTTAATACATTTTTAGTTTACTCAACAGTTAGTGCCTTCCTCTAAATAGGGAAGAATGTAGGGAAGAAAATTATATCCCTCGACCATATGCACCTATATGCAAAAAGTTTAAATGTGAGAAATTGTAGCGCTTGTACCTATTGTTATTATTTTGTTATGTTGATTTTAATTACTGACAACTTACTTTGCATTACATTTGGAACAGAGTGAATTTAATCTGTAAAAGTACCAATTCTAGGAACATACAGCCAATTCTCAGGCTTAAGAGTAAATTTGGAAAAAAAAAAACAGAAGCCCTAGCTCTCCAACTCTCCCTTTCTAAAACTGAGTTTCTACATCATAATTATAATTTTTGCTGGTCTAAGTCATACTTGAAATATCTTGGAATAAGTAACACACCAAGGCTAGCAGAACTATATAAAGCCAAATATATTACAATATATAAATTAGGAACAATCAAGCTATGTACATGGTCTAAATACCATAACTCATGGAGCGGATAAATTAATGCCATTAAAATGAATATTCTGCCTACTTATTCTCTCTTTTGTTTGACTTTTCTCCAAGGACTGAGATGAGCTTCAAAGACAATTTTTTTTTAAGTATTTGGAAAAAAAAAACCAAGGATAACCATCGATGATGTACAAACATAAATATAGAGGTGGTCTCTCATGCCCAAAGCTCAAACTTTACTTTAAGGCAGCTCAATTCACCTTTCTACCTTTGGCCATTCTACCCTACACCAAGCGGCCTGGGTCTTCATTGAAAACTACCTAAAGCGTCATTATTCTTGGGACAAAATTATCTGGTTACTAAAACCTCTTACTAGGTTACAAAACTACTTAAACCTATTCTTCGAACTTTCATTATCATGCTTTACATGGGTCCAAACAAAGTTTCAGCTATTTTCTAAATTCTCCCCTTTGACACCAGTATTCCTTCTGAGACTTATGGACGTATAGTAGATGTTTTTTAGGTTAGTCTGTGATCTAGTTTTTGTTCTTGGAGGAAATAGGGAGCCAGTGTAGGGCGTGACAGGGGAGAAGTAGATAAGGAGCACTGAGTGAGGTAGAGGACTCTGGCAGAAGTGTTCAGGGTGTACTGAAGTGTGGATTAGTGTATTTGTAGCATCTTCGGTGAGGAAGCAATATATTCTTTCAAGAATGGATGACAGTGTTGTGATGAGAGATGGAAAATATATTTACCTAGGCAGGTTAAAGACTAAATTATAAGAGTGCAGGATGAATTTATAGTGCAGAAACTATCTTGTTTTCTTTGAGTGCTATAATTGTGGGTGATGGGGAATAATAAATGGTGGTGGTGGTAGACTTTTCAAAGGTTGTAGATAGTGTGTAGTTGTAGTGTGCTGTGGCAAGTTCTGGGCAGTGGATTATAGTAATATTTTAAAAAAGACATTGCAGTGAAATGAAGAGAGAGAAATGCTGTGGATCCTTGTAGATATTTCTGTAGGTTTTTGGAGAAGGTAAACGTAAAAGGAGTGTGTTGGGCATTGTAAAGGCTGCAGGTTAATAGATTGTGGTAAGAAAGAGGGAAGGGAATGTTGAAAAGCAGAGATACAATGTGTTGTGGAGGTTGTCCAATATAAGAGGTCAAAGGAGGAGATATGAGAAAGAAATGTAGAAGTGGTAGAGGGATGTGGATTATCAACTGCCATGTTAAGGTCACCCAGAATGAGAGTGAGATTTTTAAAACAATTTGCCCATTAATAATTCTAAATCTTTAAAACATACACCGAAAGTATGGTACCACAGAGAAACGTTCAGTGTCATGTAAAAGAATATTCTTTGACTTTTCTAAAGTTGATGAAAACATAATTTAGAATCAGAACACTATACAGACTGGTGATTGACAGCATCCATTTAAAATAATGGATTTATAATAAAATCCTTTCATTTTTACATTAAGCAATCTCACAAAAGTTTAAAGCTACATACTTTTATTCTTCTTTTGCATTTCTATTAGTTGTGGTAGTTACTTCTCTTGTGAATTCAATTGAATTATACAATGCATTTGAAGGTTTCTATTATGCCACCACTCTCCCTTCTGTTCCATAAGCTATATATATTGAGAGTACATGGAATTCAACAGTTTTTAAAACCGCATTTAAAAGAGCATGTTTTACACGTTACAAAAGTTGTTGTTTTTTTGCCTAAAATATTAAATGAGGCATGTTTAAGCTTCATTGAAGCTAAAGGGAAATACAGACAGCATAATTTAGATCTCGTTGGCTAGCACAGGGCAAGCCCCCAAAAGCAGTTCAACTTCTGAGTTTGTACTCTAAGACCTTTATTGTAAAAAGGAAAACACACTGTGACATATCATATACTCTCTTTCTGATGAAACAAAGAAAAAAAAATCCCTTAAAGGTCATGATGTCATTCCTTATACATTTTGTAATTCATTGGGTAAGTTCTTTTATAATGAGCAATCACAATTTTTGGTGGGGATTTTCTTTATATACCTGTTTGAGCTCCTCATATGTGATGTAAAAGAATCTGTGGTCATCCTTTATTTGCATCCAGCCTTTGATATGATCAAACCAGGAGCCATACATAGCTAAATAAAGTAGAATCAGTATACTGATTAATAGGAGAGCAGAGGTATGAAGAAAGTAATTACCGTATATGCATTTCCAGGATTATGTCTACTCCTGCTCTATATGTTTTCTTAACACGCTCTCCATGTGCATATATATATATATATATATATATATATATATATATATATATATATATATACATACACATATATATATATACACACATACATACACATATATAAAACAGTCAATAAATAATCTTATAATCTTGCCTCTAATGATTGCGTGCCTATGGGTTAGAAGTTATTTTTTTCAGATAAGAGTGCTAAAAAATTTCGCCAATGTTTTAAAGAATAAATATCTTAAAACTCCAGCATAAGAGCTTTTTTTGTGGGAAGGGTACAGCAGTGGCCATTGAGGTAAATTGTGTTTTAAAATTATATTTTCTTGCTAATGGTTTTCTTTGCTGCTGTTTTGCACATGTATTTTTTTATGTTAATCAATAATGATTTAAATAAAATGGATTCATGTGGAAAGTATGTAAGCTCTTTAACTTTGTGCTGTTTATGATGAGACCTTGCCTCTATCTGTTGCTGTAATAAAAATTGTGTGAGTGATAGCATACATATAGATACATTATCCATGATGCATACTAAGGGCCTCATTCTATTATCGGCCGCAGCCGCTGCGGGGCCGCAAGGACCGGCCGCAAGCTATTCTGCTATTCTATTCCCTTACGGCCGTAGGCTCCGGCAGGCTTGCGGCCGGTGCCTTGCTATCTCTTGCGGCCGATCGCGCCGGAGGAAAGCCTTTGATCTAAAACGGCCGCAAGAGATTTGCAATTCAATTGCTCCGGGAAACCTCTCTGCAAGGCTAAAAACGAGCCGCAGTTACTTGCAGGAAAAAGGTCTCGCTAGCACCAATTAAGCACATAAAATAGCTCAAATAAAGCCATCCTGCACTTTGAGAAGACTATAAAGGGATTTTAGGTGTTAGAAAAAATAGCACATAATTATCCTGTACTCAAATCCGTAAAATATTTCATTTTTAATATCCGTAAAATATACATGTAAAAAGTCCAGAGTGCTTGGAGCACCTCAGACACACCCACGCCGCAGCCGGAAAATAAACAGTTAATTTGAACTCGGGTTTGGGCAGATGTGCAAGCTTGAGAGTGGGTTCCTTTTATTCCTCATGTCCCCCAATATGATCCCTAGCATTTACAGAGCTGTACAGTGCAGGCTTGAATTTATTTTTGAGTTTTTATATTTCACAGTTTACGGCCGGTTCCAAGATATGCGGCCGGCCGTAAGAGGAGATCCTTGCGGGGCCGTATAATAGAATCGCGAGTTAACTGAACCCTCGCAAGGAATCGCAGCCTTACGGCCGATTTACGGCCGATAATAGAATGAGGCCCTAAGTTAAATTGGTAATACTAACCTGTAAATTAATATTGGTAATATAACAATGCCATTTTTTTATTATTTAATTAAAATTGAATGAAAACATTTTTAAATGTAGTTATCTGATATGTCTTAGCTATGTTTTTGACATTACATTCTGATTTTCAGTTATTCTTGGGTGTAAAAGCATCAAACGTGAGAACTTTCTCTTCGGTGAGAGAAATCTCTAATTCATATGCTGTGTTATGGAGTTTATTTGCTTATGTAGAAATATATTTTATAGCTTACAGTATATGAACTGGAGAGGTTCCACTTATCGGTAGTAAAGTTCTCACCCTAGAAAATCTTGGATTTTTACTCACTTTCTCCTTGCAAAAAGCCTTCAAAGAAATCTTCAAAGTTGTCAGGGTCCTTGTAGAGGTACAATATCTTGGCAAAATGGAAAAGAGATACCAGGACATCCTTAGGGTTCCTCATTATGTATATAATCTGAAAAGTTATCACAATAGATTTGAATCAGTACATCAACCAAGGCAGAGAAATTTAGTTTACGTTAGAATAAAAGTATACAGTATTTTTTGTATTGTTTTGTTCAGTAAAGAACTTATAGCATTACCCAAGTGTTCAGCAGTTTATCTGCATCAAACAATAGTATTATAAATTGGTGCATCGCAGGAGTGTAGGAAAATCTGGGGGGATTTGTACCCCCCCAGTTCCTACACCTAAGGGTGCATGGTCAGAAATGCATCTTAATGCACTTTAAGTAAGAACCAATATGTTCTACCGCAACTGAGATTACATGATTCCTGTTTCCACTTTTCCATTGTGGTGATCAGCTGCAGCTTGTCTCTGGCCTACTTACAACTTTCATTCTAAGCCTTCACATATTCATGCATTGAAACTGCATTCTAATATTTTATCATACGTTTATTATGACATATAAAAAGATGAACTACTCTTTATTAGCTCTTCTCTTTGTGCCAGACTGTCCTTTCAAGGCATACACATGATTTGGCCAATCTTTACCTTTTTTTTTTTTTTTTGTCAACCTTGGTTTACATTACTTTACCTACCTTAGCTTTGGATGTGAAGAAAGACTTTGCAAAAATGTGAAATGGTAAATGGGAAGCAAGTATCCTTGGAGATGAAACATCTTTCATTTTTAGCTGCCCATCTACGGATTCGTACCATGGAGATCTCTTAACATTTTGTACAGTTTTGCATGAAGTGGAGTCTCCTTCATGTTTGATCAGATCTAAAATCTCTGCCATCCACATAGTACCTTTGAAAAAGGGGAAAAGCAAACATCACCATATATAAAAGGCTTCTTATTAATGTACCTTCTGGATCAAGAAGGTATCTGACAACAATTTCCAGTATTTACTTTAGCATCACACACCTATTACATGAAATAAACATATAATGTATATTAATTACCTGATTTAGGAAAAGTGACAATGTAAATATCATCATCCAGTACTTGAAATTCATTTTCTGCAAAACTGATACACTCCTCACTGAATGCACCTGTGGAAAACTTGACTCCTTTATATATGAAGTGCTCAAATTCCATTTTATCTACAAAAAAAGATTGAATTGCGTATGAATCCACGAGATCATATTACTTTGACCGTATATAAAAATATGTATTACAATATGACTCTCTAATCAATCAGATTCTGTTTATTTCCATATACTTGGCAGGAACTCATTTCACCAATGACCGAAGAGAGTATTATATCCCACTGGCATTATTTGGACTTTCAGTCATGTCCCTCCATATATCTTTATACCTATTCACAGAGTGCTCCTGACAATAAACTGAGGCTTCCAATGCAGAGTTTAGGCTCCATTACAGCTGTCTGAAGAAAAGTGTACTGTGAATGGAGAGTATTCCAGTTTGTTTCTAGATTTAAAAACAACTCCCTAATTGATCATAGCCTCCAAGCCTTGGATTTGATACATAATGCAAATTGTTTTCCTCAACTTGGTAGCACTGCAATATATTCTTATGCCATATACCTTTTATGAGCTAAATAATAAATGTATTCAGATATCCTGAATTGATGGATATGAAGCTATACAACCATGGTCAGAAGACTGCTACTTAAGTGTAGAGTATGTTATCTCCAGGACAGTCAAACTCTAGACAAGCGCTGCTTCATCTTGTTCTCGGTTACCCTTTTTCATGTCAAAACTTTAGTTATTTTCTTAACTAACTTATTTTTACCAACATATGTAAGGAGAAAGCAAAGCATTCTATTCCCCAACGTTACATTTGAATAAACTCTTCTACATTATTTCAAAGCTATTAGTACATTAACAACTCAAATAAATTCCTTTAGCGTTTAAAACTGCAGCTTGTAACGTAGCCCGTAGACGGATATTAAATTGGCCTCTCGAAGCTACACGCAAATCCTTTGTTCTCCCAAGCCCGTAACTTCTACGTTCCAATTTCGCTATTAAATTTCAACAAATTACCAAAGACGCCATGGCGTTCAAGCCTGTAAGCCACAAATGGAGGCACAAACATGACAGGCTCCAAGTAGGACCCACAAAGGGTTTACAGTCAACTTTTAAACACTGAAAAAGACAATATAAACACACCATTTTTTAAAATCATATATTGCAATGGTCATGCATATGCCAATATGGAAAGCCATGCTGCATAAAGCAATTAAAGACACACTGCCTGATTAAACACAAAAATGTGAAACTCATGTCATATTAACCCTTTCTCACACACAGAGGCTGTAATGTGGACTCTGAAATATAAATATAATTGCATATACATCTCGCTCATCATATCTATATTTGGGAAAACAAATAGTGGCCATATTTCACCACCACATATATTAAGTACCAGGGGAACATTTTAATATTTTTTTGTTCAGTTCTTCAGTTGTGTCCAACTCTCTGTGACCCTATGGACTGCAGCACATTTAGCTAGGTCTTTGCCTGTGCTGTTCCACAAGCTTTGCATGCCAAAGATACTGGAGTGGGTTGCCAGTTCATTCTTTAGTGGACTGTGAATCGTCTGACCTCACTGCTATCACCTGCCAACCTACACTGGCCCTACATGGTATAGCTCACAGCTTCATTCAGGTACACAAGTCCCTTCACCTCCACCACTTAGCAATCCACACTAATGTAAATTGATGAATAGCAGAACATATTGGGAGGTCACCAAATGGGAATAGCTATACATCTTGGCACATGGCCACTAGCGATGGCGTGGGAATTTCCAGGATGGGCATACTGGAGATTACCCCTAAAGGAGAGGAGTTGGCTGTTGATTCATGTGACTCTGCGCAGGCTCCAAGTGTTTTTGCAGCCCCTCCTGATAGGTTAGAGTAGATTAGTGTGGTGTATGTTCCCCTGGTCCCCGTCAGCATTGCTAAGTGGTGGTGGTGAAGGTGCTTGTGTGCTGCAATGAAGATGTGAGCTATACCATGTAGGGCCAGTGTATTTGGGCAGGTTATAGAAGAGAGATCAGACAAATCCCAGTCCACTAGAGAAGGAACTGGCAACCCACTCCATTATCACTGGCCATATTCCTATAAGGCCCTCAGGGGAATGTTGATACTACACAGTATCACCAATTGGACATGGCATGTGTGTTAACCTATTATTATTATTATTATATATAGTATTATATGATATCTAATGCTATTATGACTATTATTATTTTTATTAGCGACTTGCCCGTCAAAAAATGACGGCAATAAAATTTGTCTGTTTTGATGTTCCTGCAGCATATAATGTAGGTTTGCACTGTTGTGGAGCTGAGGTGTAAGATTCAGCAATGTGTGCAGTGTGTAGCGTAAATAGGCTGTGTGCGCGAGGGGAAGCCATTAGGGTAAGTGTGTACTTCCGCAATGTGTAAGTTAGTGTTGTAAAATGGTGGCTAATGTGTATGTGTTACGCAGCTGTGTATGATGTAGCGTCCTTGTTAATAGTGTATCTTGTACCTCATACGGCTTTTTGGAAAATCCGTATGTGCTTGGTGGTGTTTTGCATGTTTAGGGTCCTGTAGCCACGTTTTCGTTTTTTTCGGCTGCCATTTTTTCTCTTGCTTAGGGGATTTTCGTGTGTGTAAACTCTGTAATTTGGACTTAAATTGATGTGTAACTTCACTTGCAGAGGTCCTGGGTGCCCCCTCCCCCCTTGCTGTGGGTAAGCTTTTAATGCATTTGTTGTGTGTATTTATTGTGTTTTTAAGGTTTTCATGTGCGCGCGGTTCGGGCGTTAAGGTCGTATTTTTGCAAGGTCGTAATGTTTTTTTTT
This sequence comes from Discoglossus pictus, assembly GCA_027410445.1. NCBI lineage: Eukaryota > Metazoa > Chordata > Amphibia > Anura > Alytidae > Discoglossus > Discoglossus pictus. The sequence continues at coordinate 182,418,098 of CM050169.1, read as the reverse complement.
CTAAGTCACGCGTGTCGTATTTTTTTATGCTAAGTCCGTAAATTTTCTGTTCTAAGTCCCTCATTGCAGCCGACGTGGGAGCCTCCACCTCCCCAATGCGGCCCCTCGCTTCGCTAGGGTCCACATTTGCGGGCCGAAAGTCATAGGGGGTCGTAGCAATCTGTGACAGGCCTCTAGCTAGACCTCACATATCTCCCACCATGTATGATCCGACAGCATGCACAGATTTCCCAGAGGAGGACGTCCATCTCCTCTGGGCTATAATTGGGGGCCCTGTACTTTGCCGCAGCCTCTTGCCCTACCAACTGTGCCTGGGTTTCCTGGCCTGTCCTCTCCCTGCGACCGTTCCCTCATCCCCACTACCTCCCCCCTGGGATCAGGCCCCTGACCCTCTGCCCTTCCACCTTGTGTGCCTACATCTGGGGGCACATCCGTCCCCCCCTGCTTCTCTCCTCCACCTGACCTCCCTGGCCTGGTTCTCACTCCCTCCATACCTCTAGCTCTCCGCACTCTCCTCACTCTCCTCCTCTGTTGTTTCCCAGTCTCTCCTCCTCTCCTCACTTTCCTCCTCCCCACCTCTACCCTCCTATGATATATGAAATAAAAATAAGGATAAATAAATATAATATATATGTGGAAGTGTATGTGGTAAAACAAGAATGTGAGTATTATGTGTATTACTAGCAACTTGCCTGTCAAAAATGACGGCAATAAAATGTGAATCCTGGCAATGCTGTTTGCCACACAATGAGAGCCTTTCCCCCTCTACTTTACTGGCCTTGCGATGAACGCTTTTGGTGCTCATCACAGGCCTCACATTGAGCGCCTTTGGCGCTCATTGCAAGCTTCTCCTTCTGTCTACTTCCTTCCTTGTGTATAATTTCCCCCCTCCTCTCCCTCCCGTGTGTCTCTTTCCCCCCTGTGTTTTTAGCCCTTCTCACCCTTGTCCCCCTATGTCTATTTCCCCACCTCTCCCTCCCATGTGTCTCTTGCCCCCCTCTCCCTCCCCTGTGTCTCTTGTCACCTCACCCTCCCCTGTGTCTCTTTCCCCATGTCTCTTCCCTCCTCCCTCATGTCTTCCCCCCCATTTCCCTCCCCTGTGTCTCTTCCCCCTCCCCTGTGTCTCTTGCCCCCTCTCCCTCCCCTGGGTCTCTTTCCCCCATGTCACTTCACCCCTCCCTTGTGTCTTTCCCCCCCATTTACTTTCCCTGTGTCTCTCCCCCTCCCTTGTATCTCTTGCCCCCTCTCCATCCCATGTCTCTTTCCCCCCGTGTCCTTCTCCTGTGTCTCTTGCCCCCCTCTCCCTCCCCGGTGTCTCTTTACCCCATGTCACTTCCCCCCTCCCTTGTGTCTTTTCCCCTCATTTCCCTTCCCTGTGTCTCTCCACCTCCCCATGTCTCTTCCCCCCTCCCTTGTTTCTGTACCCCCCCATTTCCCCCTCCTATCCCTCCCCTGGTTCTCTCCCCCCTCCTCTCCCAACCCTATGTGTCTTCCCCTCCCTTTGTCTCTCCCCCCTCCTCTCCCTCCCCTGTGTGTCTCCCCCCTCCTCCTCTATGTCTCTTCCCCCTCCTCTCACTCTTTTGTCTCTCCCCCTCTCACTCCCATGTCTCTCTCCTCTTCCCTCCTCTCCCTCCCCTCTCCTCTCCCTCCCCTGTCCCTCCCCTCTCCCTCCCCCATGTGTCTACCCCCCTCCTCTCCTATCCCTGTGTCTCCCCCTCCCCTGGGTCTCTTCCCCCTCCTCTCACTCCCCTGTGCCTATTCCCCCTCCTCTCACTCCCCTGTATCTGTTCCCCCCTCCTCTCACTCCCCTGTGTCTCTTCCCCCCTCCTCGCACTCCCCTGTGTCTCTTCTACCCCTCCACTCACTCCCCTGTGTCTATTCCCCCCCTCCTCTCACTCCCCTGCATCTCTCCCCCTCCTCTTTGTTTCACCTCCCTCTCTGTGTCTCTTCGCCTCTCATTCATCTGTCTCTCTCTCCCCTCTCCTTTCCCTGTGTCTCCCCCCCTCTGTGTCTCTATCCCCTCTCAGTCTCGACCCCCTCTCATTCCCCTGTGTCTCCCCCCTCTGTGTCTCTATCCCCCCTCCTCTCACTCCCCTGGATCTCTTCCCCGCCACCTCTCACTCCCCTGTGTCTCCCCCCTCCTCTGTGTCTCTCCCCCCTCCTGTGTGTCTACCCACATCCTCTCCACCCCTGTGTGTCTCCCCCTCCCCTGTGTCTCTTCCCCCCTCGTCTCCCTTCCGTGTCTCCCCCCTCGTCTCCCTTCCGTGTCTCTCCCCCCTCACTCACTTGTGTCTCTCCCCTCTCCGTTGTGTTTCTCCTCCCCCCTCTGTGTCTCTCCCCCCTCTCATTCCTCTGTGTCTCTATCCCCTCTCATTCCCCTGTGTCTCTCCCCCCTACTCTCACTCCCCTGTGTCTCTTCCCCACCTCCTCTCATTCCCCTGTGTCTCCCCCCTCCTCTGTGTTTCTTCCCCCTTCCCCTGTGTGTCTTCCCCCATCCTCTCCACCCCTGTGTGTCTCCCCCCTCCCCTGTGTCTCTTCCCCCTCATCTCCCTTCCCTGTGTCTCTCCCCCCTCATCTCACTCCCCTGTGTCTCCCCCCTCTCACTCCTTGGTGTCTTTCCTCCCCTCCTTAATTCCCTCCTTTGTGTCTCTCCCCCCATCCTCTGTGTCTCTCCACCCTCTTATTCCTCTGTGTCTCTCCCCCCTCCTCTGTGTCTCTTCCCCCCTCTCATTCCCCTGTGTCTCTCCCCCTCTCATTCACCTGTGTCTCTTCACCCCCTCCACTGTGTTTGTCCCCACTCCCCCCTGGCCTGTGTCTCTCCCCTCCGTTCCTCCTCCTTCCCTATGATTCTCCCCTCCTCTTCGGGCGCGTAATGCTCCTGAGCGGGCCGTTTGCGCAATGTGGGTGCATGTCTTGCGCCGCGCTATGCACATGCACTGCTGGTTTGCACAATGCGCTTGAGCCGCGCTATGTACATGCGCGGGCTGTAGCGCAATGCGCATGCACATCCCGTAGCGCAATGCACATGTACGGCTTATGCCACGCTATGTGCATGAGCGGACTGGTTACGCGGTGCGCAGTTGTCAAACTGCGATTTGACGCAAACGTGACGACGCTTCGCAGTTTGACAACTATTATATGTGATAGTAATTGTATGGCAGGGGTAGGTGGGGGAATGGTGGAGTGTAGGTGTGCTGTGGCCTACCGCTATGTATAGCTATGTGTACATATTAAAATATGTGTGTGAATTATGTGATCAGTAATTATGTGTGTTGTAAATTAAGGGTGAAATTATCTTAGAGGTCAAAATATCAAAAACTTTCTATGCTCCTCTCGCTCTCTCTCTATCTCTCTCTCGCTCTCTCCCCAATGTTCACAAACCCACCAACGCCTAGACCTGTGTGTTCACTTGCTCAGCTACAGCACAGTCAATGATTTACAGTTTTAGCTCCCTTTCATCCCCTTCAAGCTGCGTTAATTGTTTTTTCCCGATTTCTATTGGCTGTTTGGCCTGTGTCGCACTATAATATACCGCAATAGGTTATTGACGGCTGATCGCAGCTCATCCAGCCCCTTTACAGCTAGCGTGCATAGAAAGGGTTGCGTCTCCAGCCCGTAACTTGCAGCATGGTCTAATTTAATAGCTCTGCAACGCAGACCAATTTTTCTGGAGTGGATTTTTAAAATTGACTTAACTATGCAAACTAAAGAAATATACCTCAGAAATCTCTTCTTAAAAAATGTCTATGTAATGGCTGTGGCTAACACGTCTTCAACTGAAGTTAATAGAACACCTTCATATGTGCAGGAGCCTTTCCGGACTCCAACCAACTCATCCAGGGCATCTATCCCTGCATGTGAGGGGAATGATCACCAATATTTAAAACTCAATGGAGCAGAATGTGGACAGGCAGTGGTAACTCAGAAAATGAAGCTACACAAAGGGGGCTACTGTAGATATAGCTATGTCTATATACCCAATCAAATAACTGCCCAGACAATGAGTAGGAGCAAGGATAACCCTAATGGCACTATACTCCCTCATAATACTACATGGACTCTCTCTGACTGGAAGCTGAAGTGTTGCTGATGGCAGCAACTCTGTCATCATCTACCAGACAACAGCTCCTGAGCCCTTCCTGCAACATTTGGAATGATAAGTAAATTTAGTCAATCAATTGATCATACACTAACCATGCTAAAAATTCTATTAGTACAATATAAAATGGAGAAACCCTATAGGCATTCAAATTCTAGCCTATATACTGTCTCTGCAATTTAAGAAAAAGAAGAAGAGAGCTAAGGTACAATTATCTTCTTTCCATAAAACTTGACATTTCATCCCTGATTGTATGTGAAACTGCCTTACATGATCTGCTTTTAAATCCATATTCTGACATTTTTTCTTAAACTTAATCAGCCTAATTACTCTGACCCATTTTTTGGATGTACATGATAACTTACTGCCTGACAGTTGCAACAATTAAGTGAGCTAAATTTCTGTTTCTTTTCTGATAAGCCACCTTCCTTTTATAACTGTCAATTGACCAGTCCATGATCTGCATATGAGTACAATCCTCTCACAGCTGGCTGATCAGGCCCTATAAATCTAATGCAACCCTGGGAAGTAATTTGCAATATGTAGTATCAGCTGCATAGGTTCATATACAGTATCTCACAAAAGTGAGTACACCCCTCACATTCTTGTACATATTTTATTATATCTTTTCATGTGACAACACTGAAGAAATTACACTCTGCTCCAATGTAAAGTAGTAAGTGTACAGCCTGTATACATATGTAAATTTGCTGTCCCCTCAAAATAACTCAACAGCTGATAATGTCTAAAAACCGTTGGCAAAAAAAGTGAGTACACCCCTAAGTGGAAATTTCCAATTTGGGCCCAAAGTCAATATTTTGTGAGGCCACCATTATTTTCCAGCACTGCCTTAACCCTCATGGGCATGGAATTCACCAGAGCTTCACAGGATGTCACTGGAGTCCTCTTCCACTCCTCCATAATGACATCCCGGAGCTGGTGGATGTTAGAGACCTTGCACTCCCCCACCTTCTGTATGAGGATGCCCCACAGATGCTTAATAGGGTTTAGGTCTGGTGACATGCTTGGCCAGTCCATCACCTTTACCTTCAGCTTCTTTAGCAAGGCAGTGGTAGTCTTGGAGGTGTGTTTGGGGTCCTTATGTTGGAATACTGCCTTGCAGCCATGTTTTCAAAGGGAGGGAATCATGCTCTGCTTCAGTAAGTAACAGTACATGTTGGAATTCATGGTTCCCTCTGAACTGTAGTTCCCCAGTGCCAGCAGCACTCATGCAGGCCCCTTCACAGTGGAGCTTCCAGAACAAAATTAGACGCAGACAGATAGGGGGCTTGTTGCAAGAAACTGATTTCAGGCGGGCCTTGTATCCATGATAGACTGTTCTAAATACAATGACAGGGTTATATATATTTGGACCGTGATAGATGTCCCCTCTAAGTATGCTTGGGCTGTAGGCTTTCAAAATAAGACTGGTTTGGCTGTTACAAAGGGTTTTAATGCTATATTTCAAGATGGTTGTGCACCACTGAAAATACAGACTAATTAAGGGAAAGAATGTTTAAATGCAACAGTACAAAAACTTCAGACAGTATAAAAGAAAACATTTTATTGCATAGAACATTGTCAAAGCTGCAATTATTGAATGATTCAACAGGACTTTAAAATCAAGAATGTGGCATTATTTTACACATTTCAATACCTTTAGATACATAGATGTATTAGCCGATCTGATAAAAAGTTATAATAATACGCACCACAGAACTATTTGTTGCAAACCTGTTGATGTAACACATGAAAATTCACTAAAGATCTGGAAAAATATTTATGGTGTATATTCAAAAACAGCAAAATTAAAGCCTGACTTAAAAATAGGAGACCACGTGGGAATATCAAAGTATAAAAAGGTATCTTCAGCAAAGGATATGAACAGAATTTCACAGATGGGATATTTATTGTAAACAGTATAAATACAAAGGGCGTGAAGCCTGTTTACTAATTAAAATATTTGTATAATGAGCAGATAGAAGGATCAGTTTACCCTGAAGATCTTCAGAAAATAAAACGGGATTATAACCGTGTATATAGAGTTGAGAAACTTTTAATAAGTAAAAGCGTTAGAGGTAAAGTGTATTATTACGTAGAGGTGGTTTGGGTACCCCAGCAAATTTAATAGCTGTGTAGAACGTGAGCAGTTAGCCAATATTTACATTTCTGAAGAATGGAGGAATCATCATCATTTTATGTGACTTTACCAAGCAAAGCCTCTTTCAATACTTTTCCGGATAATGATATAGCAAGTTATACAACAAAATTAGCCAAACCTATTACACTGAAGGGTGAATGGGAAGTTGCACTGACAGATACAGTATCCACAAACCTGGAACACTTTTGAAACGTCGGATGGTAAAATATTTGTATTAAAGAATTATTCAGTTGTCACCCATAATGTATGTGAAAGATGGTTTTTATGGCAGTATAGAAGAATTGATCAAAGCGATAAACACGATTGAAAAGGTGAGAATACCTATGACTGTTTTAAGATTAGACAAAATAGAAAATGTAAAAAAGACAGGTATTGATTTAAGATTAAAATACGATCCTTTAGACAGAATTGTATCAGTAGTCCAATCCACACAATATTCCCTTATCACCAGTAACAGACTGAGAAAAATATTAGGTATGGATACCAATGATACAAAAAAAATGTAATGATATAGGAATCACAAGGTTGTGGAGACCAGTAGCCAAGGTCAGCAATAATCCAGTTCAGCAACTTGTAGGTGAAACAGGAACAAGCTTTATTGAAGGGATCAGGAACCAACAATAATCTGGCAAGGATACAGAGACAGGAAGTGCCTTATATAGGCCAAGAACCTGACAGCTGACCAGACACAGCTAAAGAGAGTTGTCACTGATTTCATTGCTTTTAGAGTCAAGGTATCAGATCTCAGGCAAATCTGCAAGAGGCAGGCTGGCGTACCGCTAGGGAAGAGGTACAGCAACATGCAAACCAGGGTTTGAATCCCAGCAGAGTCAATTCCTCACAACATCTCTAAGAGGAAAACAGCTATAAATTCTGGTTTCTATACAATGTTTGTTTACACCGACATCATTGAACAACAACGTGGAGGCGACTGTTCTCAGTCATGGTACAAAACTGTTGCGATAATGGGTAAAAATAATGAAATTGTCACACAAAATCGGATTACATGCCTGTGAGTAAACACAATTCTGACAGTCTGACTATAGAAATAAAGAGCGATCAGACTAAAAACATGTCATTTAAGTATGGGAAGCTGTACATCAAATTACACTTTAGACCGTGGAAGACGCTTCTGTATTAAAGGTTAAGATGGTCGTTATGAAGGACCACCGGGGCGGAACCAGCGTGCTGGTATCTGCAGCGGGGGTCCCTTGACATGGTAGGACCAAGTGCCGGCAAAGGAAGCAGGGGGCGGGGCCTCGCGTGAAAGGTGCAGTGCCTCAGCCCCCACAGGCAAGCACAGGCACCATTGTAGCTTCACTCCCTGGCAGGCAGAGAACCAGGCACCCACCCACCCTCCCTGTTGTAAGAGCAGTTGATATTGTTAAGTTTTATAAATTTAAAAAAAAAACAAAAAAAAAACACCATATATATATATATACTAGCGAATTGCCCGTCAAAAAATGACGGCAATGAAATTGTAAGTGAGCTAATGCTGTTTGGTGTATAATAATGAAATATATAATACATTAATAAATGAATATACTTTACCTATTTTGAAGCATTGTGTTGAAGAGCTGCAATCTGTGTTGATGTTGCTGCAGCATTAGTGGTGTGGAGCTGCTGTGTAAGCGTGGTGAATGTGTGCAGTGTAATAGTGTGCGTGCGCGAGACCAAACCGTTAGCGTAGCTGTGTACTTCCGCATTAGCGTAACATGGCGGGTAATGTGTGGTATGCGTCTTAGCGGAATATCCGTAGGTCTTTTGTGGTGTTTTGCGAGTTTCTTGTGGTGTTTTGCGTGTTTAGAGTGCTGTAGCCTCGTTATCGTTTTGTTTGGCAGCGATTTTTTCTCTCGCTTAGAGAATTTTTTGTCTTAACTCTTTTATTTTTACTTAAATGAAGGTGTAAGTTGCTTTTTTGAGGTCCTGGATGCTCCCTCTTGCTGTAGGTAAGCTTTTTATGTATGTGCGATTTTTGCGAGGTCATAATGAGTGGTAACGTGTCTTGTATGTGGTTTGCGTTGCGAGGTAAAGTTTGTGAGGGTCGCAGTTGGTGTGTCGTGTTGTTTGTGTTACAACGTAAAGTTTGCGAGAGTCGCAGTTGCTGGCAAGGAGCGCCTTCGGCGCTCCATGCCAGCAACTGAGGCCCTTGCTACGCGAGCCTGCAAGCGTGAGCAACGGCTCTGGCTGGCTCGCCTGCTCACAACTATATATGTGATATATATATATATATATATATATATATATATATATATATATTTAATAAATAAAGAATGTGTTTAACAAAAAAAAAAAAAAAAAAAGTAAATAAGAAATATTGTAATATATTAAGTCATTATTCAGGAGATTTGTGCTCATGTGAAGAGCTTATGGTTGTTTATATGTGGTTTGTTGCAGCAGAGTTTTAATAAGTTGTGTTGGGGCAGGTGGGGGAGTTGCCCGGGCCAATGGTGAGAAAGGGCCGTCCCTACCCTAGGAAGGTGTGACGACGGCACAGAGGTTGACCTCTTGAGCGTGGGCTCAAGGGATGGGGTTACTGCCAAGCCCGGGGCTCCTTCCCCGTTGTAGTGAATTTACATATGCCATTTGCATATGATAACAATAAAACTAGCTGCGGCCAGTTGTACCTCCAACAGTTGTGTTGTGTCATTTTGGGGGGGGGTCAGGGACTTTGGGTCTTGCCGGGTCATGAACGCATACGGAGATCCTGTTGTATACAGTAATTATTATTGAGCCCAGGCTGGGAATGGGCTGCCTGGTTTTCAGGGTAGCCCCCATATGTATGGATGGGGGTTTAGGTGGTGTCTTTCGGAACCAGTTTAGAATGGCTGTGCCTTTGTTTAGACTCGGTATAGAAGTTGTTTAGCCGCATGTGAAATCAGCTGCACGTAGTATAGCAAAGTACGTTGTAGGCCGTGTTTCAACGGCTGTCATGAATAAAATGAATAAGGATGAACAGAAAGGCTCTGGTACAGTCTATATAAGTAATAAGCAAAATAACACGCAACCATTTAAACAAAAAGACCCATTGCAACACAGAACAGAGACAGAGGTTTACAAGACGTGCAACAGATGACATCTTCTAAGAAACATATAACAGAGTATTATGGCCTTCATACATAACGGATCCATGGAATGCGCCAAGTCAGAACTGGATATTTTTTATAGAAAAATGCTTATATGTTGAAGTACAGCCCCTATCAGCTATTACTGAGAACGCACCACTTGAATTTTATATAACAGGAAGAGGTAATCATTATTTTGATTTGAACAACATGCTGTTGTACATAACCTGTAAAATTGCAAGTCAGGATAATACACCAGCTGTAATGATATAGGAATCACAAGGTTTGGGAGACCAGCAGCCTAGGTCAGCAATAATCCAATTTACCAACTTGTAGGTGAAACAGGAACAAGCTTTATTGAAGGGAACAGGAACCACAATAATCTGGCAAGGTACATTGACAGGAAGTGCCTTATATAGGCCAAGGACCAGACACAGCTGAAGAGACTAGTCACTGATACTATTGCTAGCAGAGTCAAGGTTTATCAGATCTCAAGGACCGAAGGAGATCAGGAGCATGAATATTGTCCACTGGTTCCCACAAACTATCCTCCTCACCATAGCGTTTCCAACGAACCAGATATTAAAGCTTGTTGCGAAAGATCCTGGAGTCCAGAATTTTCTCCACCTCGTATTCATCCTCACCATCCCCGAGGACTGGAGGTGGGGCAGGCAGGGCTTGGCCAGGGAAAGTGTTGTCATGGAAAGGTTTCAGCAGTGCAACGTGAAACGCCGGATGTATTCTCATGGAATCTGGAAGTTGCAAACGAAAAGTGACAGCATTGATCTGAGCGATTATCTCAAAAGGTCCCATGAATCTCTGACCCAATTTATGAGAAGGAACCCTAAGCTTAAGATTCCTTGTTGACAGCCAAACCTTGTCACCAACATGATAAACTGGGGCCTCCGTTATAGGGAAATCTGCAGCTCTCTTGTAACATTCCTGAGCCTCAGAAAGAGTCTCCTTCAAAAGGTCTTGGAAATCTCGTAAGGTGGTTAGCCGATCAGTGACTGCAGGAATGGAAGTAGTAATTGGGAGACTCATTAGAAAGGTTGGATGGTAACCATAGTTGGCAAAAAATGGGCTCAAAGAAGTGGAGCAGTGTTGGGCATTGTTATAGGCAAACTCCGCCGTGGGTAGAAAATCCAGCCAGTCATCCTGCAGGTAACTAATATAGCACCGCAAATATTGCTCTAAAGTCTGGTTGGTTCGCTCAGTCTGTCCATTACTTTGTGGATTAAAAGCTGACGACAGATTCACATTAATACCTAGATTAGAACAAAAATGTTTCCAAAAACGAGATGTAAACTGCACTCCCCTGTCAGAAACTACTTCATCAGGCACTCCATGCAAGCGAAATATTTCCCGAATAACCAGGTCAGCCGTCTGTTTAACTGAAGGGAGACCACGAGCTGGTATTAAATGACCCATCTTAGTTAACCTGTCCACAACAACAAGAATGGTAGTGTGTTCCTTAGAGGGAGGTAGTTCCACAATAAAGTCCATGGATATAGATCCCCAGGGACGATGAGGAATCGGAAGAGGCTGAAGCAAGCCAACAGGGGATGAGCGTGGAGTCTTATGTCTGGCACATACATCACAAGAGGACACATACTTCTTAACATCCTCATAATACTTCAGCCACCAAAAGGATCGGGCAAGTAGCTATTGTGTCTTTCGGATTCCTGGATGACCTGCTGGTTTTGAGTCATCGTAGAGACGTAAAAAGGTCCAGTCGCACTGACTCCGGAGCAAACAGACTGTGAGGAATTGACTCTGCTGGGTTTTGAACCCTGGTCCACAGGCTGCTATACCTTTTCCCTACCACTGCGCCAGCCTGCCTTTTGTGAATTTCATTGAGATCTGATAAGCTTGACTCTGCTAGCAATAGTATCAGTACCTAAGTCTCTTCAGCTGTTTCTGGTCAGGTGTCTGGTCCTTGGCCTATATAAGGCACTTCCTGTCAAATGTACCTTGCCAGATTATTGTGTGGTTCCTGATCACTTCAATAAAGCTTGTTCCTGTTTCACCTACAAATTGCTGAACTGGATTATTGCTGACCTTGGCTGCTGGTCTCCACAACCTTGTGATTCCATATCATTACAGAATAATCTGGCAACTTTCATGGAGACCGCCGGGTCAGATTCTGCATTGGCCCAGCATGTTGCTTTATTTGCAAGAACTGTGCAGACCCAGGCACAGACCATTCAAGTGATGCAGGACCAGATAGCTGAACTGCAAAATAAAATTCAGTCAATGCACAGTGAGTATACCAGCTACAGGGCACGAGATGTTGTGGCTGCTACTGTTACACCTGCACAAGATGCCCGCTTGCCCCTACCAGAAAAGTTTGGAGGAGGGGTTTCCTAAATGCCGTTTGCACTTCATGATGTTACCTCAACGATTTCCATCTGAAAGAGAGAAGGTGGGATTTATTTTTTCCTTATTCAAAGATAAAGCCCTGGCTTGGGGCTCCCCTCTTCTGGAACAGGACAGTCCAGTCTTGGGTAATCTAAATGACTTTCTTGAGGCCATGTGCCGAGTTTTGGATGACCAAAATCAATGTGCTACAGCAGAAGCCACTCTCCTTCATTTGCATCAAGGGAGGCGCTCGGTGGCTGAATATGCTGCTGAATTCAGACAGTGGGTTGCTGATACAACCTGGAACCAATCAGCCCAGAGGTTCCACTTCAGAAAAGGTCTCTCAGAAGCTATAAAAGATGAGCTAGCTCGTGTTGATCTTCCTGCTGACTTTGATGCATTTGTGCTTTTGGCTATCCGTATTGATCGGAGACTTTCTGAAAGAAGATTGGAAAGACAGGGCTCTTTTAGACCAAGTACTACTCCAATTTCCTATTCAAGAACTTCTACTCTGATCCCACAAACACCTACAGACTCTGAGCCAGAGGCTATGCAGGTAAATCTAATAAGAGGGCCATTATCCAACGAAGAAAAACAGTGGCGACGCACTCACAATTTATGCCTGTATTGTGGTAGTGCAGGGCACTATGCCATCAATTGCCCTAGCAAATCCAAAAGAACAATAGCTATGGCGGCTGAGGGTGCACAGATTCAACACCAATCCCAGATTTCAGATCAACTGGATTCTGTCACACAACCCTTGTTTTCTCTGGCTCATGGTGAAGAGGGTATGTTGACTCAACATCCTCATTTTGTGGAGCCTATCACGTTGCAATGTTGTGATCATAAAATTTCAACTACAGCTATGATAGATTCTGGAGCAGGCGGAAACTTTATGGACATTAAATTTGCAGCAGGAAATAGAATTCAGTCTCTCCCTAATTCTTCACCTGTGTTAATGGAGACAGTTGACGGTTCTCCACTTACGTCAGGCCCGGTTACACATGAGACTGTGCCCTTAATGTTGACTGTGGAAGTGAATCACCATGAGGCTATCTCTTTCCACCTAATTTCCTCAACACAGTTTCCAGTGATTTTGGGGGTACCTTGGCTTGCTCTGCATAACCCACAGATTGATTGGAAGATCAGAACTTTGTCCTTTCCTTCAGAACACTGCTTAATGAATTGTCAACCCACTAAGGTAACACCTGTTGCCACAACAATTAATTAAATGGTTGCTACAAACTTGACTAAGCTTCCTCTATAATATCGGGATTTTGCAGATGTCTGTGATAAGAAGAATGCCGATCAGCTTCCACCACACAGGCCTTATGATTGCCCGATAGAGCTGTTGCCTGGGGCTGCTATCCATTTGGCCGTATATATTCCCTTTCTGAGCCTGAATTGAAAGCTCTTCGTGAATACCTACAAGAAAATCTTGCCAAAGTCTTTATTCGACCATCTACTTCTCCAGCAGGAGCTCCTATTTTCTTTGTAGAAAAGAAAGATGGCAGCCTACGGCCATGCGTTGATTACAGGGACATTAATAACATCACTGTTAAAAACCGCTACCCCTTGCCTCTGATTCCTGAACTTTTGGAGAGACTTCGCTCAGCTAAAATATTTACGAAGCTTGATCTTCGGGGGGCATATAATCTGGTTCGCATAAGACCCAATGATGAATAGAAAACAGCTTTCAGAACCAGGTACGTGCATTACGAATATCTAGTATTGCCTTTTGGGCTGTGTAATGCCCCTGCAACTTTCCAGCATCTTATCAATGATGTACTACGAGATCTCCTGGATCAGTTTGTTGTGGCATATTTGGATGATATCCTAATATTCTCTGATAATCTTGAAAACCACAGAAAACAGGTCCGTATAGTTCTAGAGCGCCTTCGTACCCACCGCCTATACATTAAACTAGAAAAATGTGAGTTTGAACAAACAGAAATTCAATTCCTGGGGTATGTAATAACTCCCAAAGGTTTAAGTATGGACGCAAGTAAAATTAAAGCTGTGCTGGACTGGCCCATCCCCAAGAATGAAAAAGATATTCAGAGATTTGTGGGGTTTGCCAATTTTTACAGGCGTTTCATTAAGAATTTCTCTGCCGTTATTACACCGATCACTGAACTCACACGTAAAGGGACTCCTTTTCAGTGGTCCGATAAGGCGGATACTGCATTTTCCCGGTTGAAGACTCTGTTTACCTCTGCCCCTGTCCTGGTACATCCTCAGCCGGAATTACCATTTATTGTGGAAGTTGATGCTTCTGATTCAGCTGTTGGTGCTATACTGTCTCAAAGGACTGGACCTAAGATGCTGTTACATCTGTGTGCCTTCTATTCCCGCCAGATGGTGCCAGCAGAAAGAAACTATGACATAGGGAATAAAGAACTATTGGCTATAAAAGCTGCCTTCACCGAATGGAGACATCTCTTGGAGGGAGCTACCCATCCAATTACTGTCCTCACAGATCACAAAAATCTGGAATGTATTCGATCAGCAAAGAGACTGTCAGCCAGCCAAGCACGCTGGTCCCTATTCTTCTCGAGGTTTAATTTTTTCTGAAGTGGAACCTCTGGGCTGATTGGTTCCAGGTAGTATCAGCAACCCACTGTCTGAATTCAGCAGCATATTCAGCCACAGAGCGCCTCCCTTGATGCTAATGAAGGAGAGTGGCTTCTGCTGTAGCACATCGATTTGGGTCATCAAAAACTAGGCACATGGCCTCAAGAAAGTCATTTAAATTACCCAAGACTGGACTGTCCTGTTCCAGAAGAGGGGAGCCCCAAGCCAGGGATTCATCTTTGAATAGGGAGAAAATAAATCCCACCTTCTCTCTTTCAGATGGAAAACGGTGAGGTAACATCATGAAGTGCAAACGGCATTGATTTCGGAAACCCCTAAATCTTTTGCGATCTCCTCCAAACTTTTCTGGTAGGGGCAAGCGGGCATCTTGTGCAGGTGTAACAGTAGCAGCCGCAACATCACATGCCCTGTAGCTGGTATAGTCACTGTGCATTGACTGAACTTTATTTTGCAGTTCAGCTACCTGGTCCAGCAGCATTTGAATGGTCTGCGCCTGGGTCTGCACAGTTCTTGCAGTAAATGCAACCTGCTGGGCCAATGCAGAATCTGACCCGGCGGTCTCCATGAAATGTCCAGATAATTCTGTAATGATATAGGAATCACAAGGTTTTGGAGACCAGCAGCCTAGGTCAGCAATAATTCAATTCAGCAACGTGTAGGTGAAACAGGAACAAGCTTTATTGAAGGGAACAGGAACCACAATAATCTGGCAAGATACATAGACAGGAAGTGCCTTATATAGGCCAAGGACCAGACACAGCTGAAGAGACAAGTCACTGATACTATTGCTAGCAGAGTCAAGGTTTATCAGATCTCAAGGAAATTCACAAAGGCAGGCTGGCGTAGTGGTAGGGAAGAGGTACAGCAGCCTGCGGACCCGGTTTCAAAACCCAGCAGAGTCAATTCTTCACACCAGCGCCCAATGGGGCCCGTGTAAGCTTAAATCAACTACGCTGTATGTACACTGTTTAACCAACTCAATGTGACATTAGGCGATCATCTCATTTCACAATCCAATAACCTATACGCTTACCTCGTGTACATTGAAGCAGCCAGTCACCATCAAGGTCCATATGACAGCAAGGGGAAAAACTGTAGAACTGATTGGCAAACTACATGCTGCTTTGTTTTTTCAAGAGAAACTGATGTTAAATGGCTTAGATCTAAAAATAAAACTCACCAGAAATAAGGATACATTCTGTATAATGTCTGCTGAAGCAGAGCCTTATAAAAGTACAACTTCTAAGCGCATCCCGAAAGACACCACCTAACCCCCATCCATACACATTTTTATTCTGATCGTTCTTTATTTCTAGTCAGACTCAAATGTAATCCGGTTTTGTGTAACATTGTGTGACAATTTCATTATTTTTACCCATTATCGCGACTGTTCACAGTAATGGTACAAAACTTTCACCCTCAATGATGTTGGTGTAAACAAACATTGTATAGAAACCAGAATTTATATCACAGAGCTGTTTTTGTATCATTGGTATCCATACCTTATATTTTTGTTTGTCTGTTACTGGTGATAAGGGAGTATTGTATGGGTTGGACTACTGATACAATTCTGTCTAAAGGATCATGTTTTAATCTTGAATCAATACCAGTATTTACATCTTCTATTTTGTCTAATCTTAAATCAGTCGTAGGTATTCTCACCTTTTCGATCGTTTTGATCAGTTCTTCCATACTGCCATAAAAAACAGCTTTCACATACATTAGGGTGACAACTGAATAATTCTTAAATACAAATATGTTACCATCCAAAGTTTCAAAAGTGTTCCAGGTGTGTAGATACTGTATCTCTGTCAGTGCACCTTCCCATTCACCCTTCAGTGTAATAGGTTTGGCTAATTTTGTTGTGGAACAGGCTATATCATTATCTGGAAACGTATTGAAAGAGACTTTGCTTGGTAAAGTCACATAAAATGATGATTCCTCCATACTTAAGAAATTGAAATGGTTAACTGCTCACTTTCTACCCAGCTATAAAGACATTTGGGGTACCCAACCCACTTTACGTAATACACTTTACCTCTAACGCTTTTACTTTTCAAAGGTTTCTCAACTCTGTAAACACGTTTATAATCGTATTTAATTTTCTGATCCTGCTATCTGCTCGTCATCTAGATCTTTAAATTGGTAAACAGGCTTCACACTCTTTGTATTTATACTATTGACGATAAATATCTCATCTGTGAAATTCTGTTCAAATTCTTTGCTGAAGATACCTTTATTCTTTGCTATTCTGACGTGGTCGCCTGTTTTTAAGTCAGGCTTTAATTTTGCTGTTTTTTTAATATACACCATAAACATTTTTTGCGATCTTTAGTGAATTTTCAAGTGTTACCTCAACAGGTTTGCAACAAATAGTTCTGTGGTGCGTATTATTAAAACTTTTTATCAGGTTGGGTAATACATTTATATATCTAAAGCTCTTGAAATATGTAAAATAATGCCACATTCTTGATTTTAAAGTCCTGTTGAATTGTTCAATAATTGCAGCTTTGACAATGTTATTTGCAATAAAAAAAAATATTTTATACTGGCTGAAAAGTTTTTGTATGGTTTGTCACAACCTGTATGTTGAATGGGGCATGATTAGAGCCTATTGCCCAATCCTCTCCTCACAGGTGTGACCAGTTTGTTTTACCTCTGTACAGCAGGAAAAACTTTCAGCCCTTAGGTTAGACTGAGAGGTGTCTGTGGTCTTGCTTAGCATAAGGATCTTTCTAAGTTCTGAAAATAACTTACTCCATCAATCAGAATTCCCACCATTAATACCAAAACTCACACTTAAATTATGTAAACCTGTATAACATCTTTATTACTGAAACCATCAAACATATTTATACCACATTCTTAGCAACAACAGACCAATCAATGCAAATGTGCATCCATGGTTACACCCAATTCTTCTAGCTCACGTTATCACCCCTGCCTGCCAGTCTAAGAGATCTACACATTGATTTCCCTTGGCACCGCTGTATTTTTGGTAGGGGGCAATTACATACAATAGGCATATAGACAACATGCTGAGGCTTGTGATAAATAAGGAGAGATACTGGTGTCATGTGACTCCTAGGGATCAATTAAATCCCTAATCTTGTTAATAAGACACTAGTCCATTACTATGAAATATTGGGCATATACAATATTTCCCTTGTAAGTGCTAGCCCCCCGCCCCCCCCCCCCAACAACCTAGACATACATCCCATCACTCCCATCATGTTCATATGCACACCCCAACTATAAACATGGGTACCACAGTATGGACCAAGTGGAACCCAGGGACCTGGCATAACAAGGAATAACACATAAGTCACAACATCCTCAATGTTAACCCATCTTAGTGGGCTCCTTTCCCCTGGCACAATAAGCCCATCTTAAAAGGCTGTGAGGGCATCAGTCTGTAAGGTATTGCACAGCTGGTGTCTTGGCATGCTTCAGCCATGGCAACTCCTCCCTCATTTTCCAGTGTACCTTGGGGAGTCCATTGGATCTGAGGACTCCTCAACTACACTGAGGTTTAGTGATCCTCTTGTCCAGGGTGAATTCTCCCTCCTTCCCAATGGTGTAGTGATCTTCCCAAGCACCTGGGGAAAAATATAAGACCACTGGCCTGGAGGACCCTTTAAGGCAGTCCAGGGGAAACCGTACATCCAGGCTAGTAGGTCCAGCAAAAACTTGGGTATCCTGGGTAAAAGAGAAGACCCTCACTTCCCCCTTGCCAATGATCCTGGCCAGTGGCCCCTTCCTTTCAGTGGTGGAGGCACACAAACAGTGTATTTGGGCCGCTGCAGGGGAGGCAATGCAGGGAGGCCAGGTGACAAACCACACACTGGGGTATCCTTTGTGGAAATCCAGGAAAACTGGCCCATCCACTGGTGAAGAAATCTGGGATCCTGGGGCCTCACCCTCCCCAGCCAAGCCAGTACAAACAGCTGACTGGTGGTATTTACAACAACCCATGGGCCTAAAGGACCACAAATGGCCAATATTCTTCCCTCCCCATGTCTGGTCCTTACCTTGTCCAGTGTTTGAGTCCTGTGGGATCTGTCTGACCTTCTGGCTTACCCAATTTAAGTGGTTTAAGGGGGATAGCCAGTTCAACTGAATGTTCATCAGGGGTATTACCATCTCACCCCCCAACCGCCAGGACCACTGTCCCCTTTTTCCCCCTCCTTTAGGTAAAATATTCTTATGGGGCACCCAATAAAACAATAGCTCCACTGAGGACTGTACCTGCCGCATCTGCCAGTCTGTACTCCTCCTGATGGCCTTGTCTGGGCACTCCACTCGTTGGAGCTGCACTGAGCTCACTGTCTCCCAGCCTCCTTTCTCTGGAACTACTGTCTGGGTACAGCTCTCACCTCCCTCTGGATCTTTAATCCCTGGATCCTTGGGCACTGGGTCCACCTGACCTGCTATTACTGTCTGTAATTTGGACTCCACTGTCTCTAGTATGCACCCATCATTAATAGTATTATCCTCATCTGTACCATTTATAGTTACATTTACCTGGGCCTAGCCCATTTATATATCCATATAGACACAGGCCTGGTCAGAATCCATAACATCCTCTCCTAAAACCCATTGACATGTTAAGGGGCCCTCTGAGGGAAAGTCCTCAGTCGTTACAAAGTCCTTACAGTGCCTGTCTGACCCAGCCATAGCCCAACTTATCTGGGCTCCCTTGGTTTCTGGCACATTATCTCTGGTTGCGGAGTCTGTCTCTTGAACTGTGGCTGGCTTCCTGACATTTGTTATCAGCTGAAGCCGCATGCTATGTTCACTGCTCATGGGTTCTTGAAAGAACCAAATATTGACTAAGTGGCTCCCCTCCAGGCCTTCTCCTTGGCCTGGCACTACTGTGGTTTGGCCCTGTCCCCATGCCTCTAACTGGGCAAGGCGCAGCTCCCCTTAAGATAGGAACGCATTCGTCTCCCCACTCCATGAAGGCACCCTTGTTACTTTAAGAATCCCTGAGATCAGAATTCTCCCAACAATCCATACCTTTCTCTTGTGACCCAGCCTTTGCAAAATTTAGCAAAAATTAGTCTGTGTAGTCTCTGGGAGGTGACTCTCCGTCATGCCTGACTGGCAGGACTCTTCCCAATTGGGTAGCCAAAATCCCTCTAGGGATGCTTCCTCCTGGATCAATGGCATCAGTGTAAATGCCTTATCCGACCATGGGGCCACCCCCAGAGAGTTACAACGTCTCTAAAGCACATCCATTGTACACTGACAAGAGCCCACCCCACTATCCAGAGGGCAATATACCAGCTCCCAGAGTGCCTCCTTCAGCCCTACTGACAAATAGAGCTCCACACTAGGGATTCCAGCCTCTCCCATCCAGGCTGCATACTGGTCCTCTAAGTCACTTTCCTGCACCACTAGGTCCTCCAGCCATTTAATTAGCTTGTGACACGGCCATAGTCCAAGAAACACCATCCATTGGTTTAGAAGCGTAGTTTCTTGACAATCCATTCCAAGTACAAAAAATTGTTTCTCCACTGGGGATAAGCATTCTTCATCCACAGGAGCTGGGCAAGGGCAATTGCATACCCCTCTCCTCTCCCATTGTCCCAGGATAGTCAACTGCTGATCCATGCTTACATGTGGAAGCCTTTCCTCTCATCTCAGCTTTATCATGTCCTTGTAAGTTGGCATCTTCCTGTATTCCACAGAGGTTCCAGCACTGCCAACAATTGTCACAACCTGTATGTTGAATGAAGTATGATAAGAGCCTATTGTCCAAACCTCTCCCCACTTGTGTGACCAGTTTGTTTTACCTCTGTACAGCAGGAAGAACTTTCAGCCCTTAGGTTAGACTAAGAGGTGTCTTTAGTCTTGTGTAGCATAAGGATCTTTCTAAGTTCTGAAAATAACTTACTCCAGCAATCAGAATTCCCACCATTAATAACGAAATTCACACTTTAATTATGTGAACCAGTATAACGTCTTTATTACTGAAACCATCAAACATATTTATACCACATTCTTAGCAACAACAGACCAATCAATCCAAATGTGCATACATTGTTACACCCATGTTACTCCTAGGGGTCAATTATCCATTACTATGAAATATTGGGCATATACAATATTTCTCTTGTAAGTGCTAGCCCCCCCAAAGCACAACACAGACATACATCCCATCACTCCCCTCATGTTCATATGCACACCCAAACGATAAACATGCGTATCACAGTATGGGCCCAGTGGCACCCAGGCACCTTTAAACAGACATAAAAAGGAATAACACATAAATCACAACATCCCGAATGTTAACCCATCTCAGTGGGCCCCTTTCCCCTGGCACAATAAGCCTATCTTATAACGCTGAGGTCATCAGTCTGTAAGGTATTGCACTTAACATGCTTCAGCCATGAGACTGTTGCATTTAAAAATGATTTCCCTTTATTAGCCTGTATTTTCATATTGCATTAAAAGCCTTTGTAACAGCCAATCCAGTCTCATTTTGCAAGCCTACATCCCAAGCATACTTAGTGGGGACATCTATCTATCATGGTCAGAATATATTTAACTCATTCTGTATATATTTAATGTCATTCTATTTAGAATAGTCTATCATGGATGCAAGGTCCGCCTGAAATTCTGCATCTATATGCGGGACAATCATTGTATTCCCTTTGTAATGTCTGCATACAGGCCAGTGCAGCGTGTAAGTGTCTTGATCACTTAAAAAAAATCAACAACCGTTGTTTTTTTTTTAAGTTGTGTGTTTTACTTCATTATAAAGATTTTGCAAACCGCCAAAATCTATTAATAAGTGCACAATGCATAATGTGAACACTTTAAACCTTTCTATAATTTAGTAAGGCTACAGTAAATAATGTACCCACTTTTTATTTTTTATTTATCATTTCTAAAAATTATATCATTCCTATAAAAATGGGGGCTCAATGCTATTGGGTGCTTTGGGGTGGGGATATGTGAATGTGCAGTAGGTGGAGTCACAATATGGAGCAAGGAGCGTGGTTAGGGAGGGGTGGGAAGGGCGTGGGGTGAAATGGGTGGGGCCACCTGCCAAAATACATTTTTTATTTATCATACATACATACATATACTACTGACAAGAGCAATAAAGGCAAGCAAATTTTATTTTATTTTTGAATGTTTTATTGCTTTTTTCTTAAACAAATTGTGTCACAATGTCTCACAACCTTCTATATATTTTTCAGACTCTTCTCAGTTTCTCCACATCATGCCTCTAGCAGCATAACCATTTCACCATCACTTCTCTCCTTTCCCCTTCTTTGCTCCCATGAACTCTTCCACCATCCAGTCACTTTCTCCTCCCTCTTCTAAAGCTTAAAAGTAAAAACGCTTCTGCAAGTCCCACTAAGATCTCCTCTCAGTCTCATTCATACTTTTACTAGCTGCTGGAGACATATCCCTTAATTCAGGTCATTACCACCTACTATCAGCCACTCACAACCCACAGGGCAGCGAACACCAATAATCTTATACCGATCACTTGTTATAAACCAGCTGCTTTGCCCTTCTCCTTTGTCCTTTGGAAAGCATGTTTCATTTGCAATAAACCCACTCCCATTAATAACCTATTAATTCATTACTCTGTTGGCTATCAGAAACTTTTCTCAGTACATCAGAAAATCCCTCCCCTGCAGAACTTATATGGTGGCTTTCTCTTCAGTCACACACGCAGGCCTAGAAATATGCAAGACGGAGATGTGGGCATATTCATTTTTTCTCCCTGCACATTTCACTGCATACCCTATTTTTTATGTTTTGAAGATCACACTTACTGTCTCTTCTCACTCATCCCTGCGAGTTGCTGTGATAGGGGCTACCCTATCAATATAGTGATCACGTTGTTGGATTAGTTCCTCATTTTCTAACCCCTAGTGTACCTTCACTCATTCATGTCGATTTTAACTTTGCCACTGGCACAGCCACACCCTCTACAGCCGCAAAATGACTTTTACTTACCTCTTTGGCAGTCTCTGCAAGATCTCCAACTATTTCCATCTCCTCACTCCCTCTATTTAAACACCACCTTCTAATTTCCAAGAGCACTATACCTTCCACTCACTACCCTTCTTCAAGCTACAGAAACCTCCAATCACTTGACCAAGAGTACAACAGGATACTAGCTTTCACTAACTCGACACTTGTGCCCCCACAATCACCAGCAGATCCTGTGTCTCTCACCCACAACCATGGAACAATACTCAAACACGCTACATTGAAAGATGCACCCCCACTGCTGAATGACTATGAATGAAATGTTGCACTTCAGTACACATTCACCATTCCAAGTTTATTCTGTGCTCCTACTCCGCTACCTTCAATCTTGCCAAACAGTACTTTTCATTGTTATATCTACTCTGTCCTCCAACCTTAAACTTTTTTTCACTCAATTCAACACTCTACTCTGCCCATCCCCACCTCCTACCCTTTTCTATCTCACAGCTGAAGATGTTGCCAGTCACTTTAAAAATAAAATCTACAACACACTCTCCTCTCCAAGTGGCTCTAGCCCACCTTCCTCTCAACAATCTGAGAGCACCCAGTCTTTGCCCTTACCCAAACCCAGTCTACTATCAACCTCTCACCTTCAAACTATCACACTTGATCCTATTCCATCACATCTAATCTCTCCCCTCTCTACCATCCCCTATCCAAACTCTCACACACACACCTCTCCATAAGCACCTGCATGTTTCCATAATCTTTAAAACATGCCTAAATTACATCATTTTTAAGAAACTCTTATCTGACTCAGCTTCTACATCAAACAATCATCCCAACTCTCTACTTCCTGTGGCTTCAAAAATGAGATCTCTCTCACAAAAGTCACTAATGACTTGCTCACTGCCATGTCAGAGGGTCCCTTTCCTTCTCTGGCACCTCTTCTTCAAAGTCACTCGGAATGTTGGCATACCACAAGATTCATTCCTGGGACCCTCCTTTTACCCACCTATACATCCTTCCTTGGTACCCTAAAAAAAAATCTTCAGGATTTCAGTATCCTCTATATGCAGATTACAATCAAATCTACCACTCTGCACCAGATCTATGGACCACACTTTTATCACACATTGCCAACTGCCTCAAGCACATTCTCCTACATTTCTAACTTAAACTCAACATATCAAAGACTGAGTTCCTAATCTTCCCACCCTCTACTTCTGTTTCCACTTCTCAACTATCCCTCACTGTTGACAATGACATCATCTCTTCCACCTCTCAGACCTATTTTCTTGGGGCTCGTTCATTCCTCACAATCAATAACCAAATCATGTAATTTTCATCTGAAAACAACTCCAAAATAGGTCACCATCTTTCACAAGACACAAATTATATTCTAATCAATTCTCTCATCATACCTCACCTTGACTACTGCAACTCACAGTCTTCCAATTGCCTCCAGTAGAATTATGAAACTAATATAGAAGAAATCCCTTAAAACAAATGTGCACCCCCTTATATCTCTGCCTCATCTCAAAATCCTCCCCAATCACCTTATTTGCTGTTCTAACAACCTTCTTTCCTCCTATTTTAATACCCTGCAACTGAAAATGTTGATGTTTTATAAATAAAGAGAAATCATAAAAAACATGGAATGCCCGTAAAGCCTGAACTGGAACAATCACCCTGATCCACAAGCTAAACGTAAGAGCATAGATTGAACATTTTTCTTGTAGCCAACTATTAGACTGACCTGAAACACAACATTGACTTGAAAAAAAGTTAATTTTGCTGCCCACAGCAAACATTTTAGATTGATTCCATAACTCAGTCATGATACTTAGGACTATCTAACTCCTGACAATGCAAACAAAGTTCCAGCACCAACATAGAACTGCTTGAACTAATCAGATCCTTTAATGACAATAAGAGTACACTGTAAAAACTGTATTTATATATTTACTTGTAAATTGCCCCTCTCCCTTCCCTGTGTCTCCCCCTTCCCTTTGTATCTCCCCCCTTGCCTGTGTCTCTCCCCCCATTCCTCCCCTGTGCCTTTCCCCCCTTCCCTCCCCAGTGTCTCCCCCCTTCCTCTCCTGTGTCTCTTCCCCCCCTTTCCTCTCCTGTGTCTCTTCCACCCTTTCCTCTCCTGTGTCTCTCCCCCCCCTTTCCTGTCCTGTGTCTCTTCCCCCCCTTTCCTCTCCTGTGTCGCTTCCTCCCTTTCCTCTCTTGTGTCGCTTCCCCCCTTTCCTCTCCTGTGTCTCTTCCCCCCTTTCCTCTCCTGTGTCTCTTCCCCCCTTTCATCTCCTGTGTCTCTTCCCCCCTTTCATCTCCTGTGTCTCTTCCCCCCCTTCCTCTCCTGTGTCTCTTCTCTCCCCTTCCTCTCCTGTGTCTCTTCCCCCCCTTTCCTCTCCTGTGTCTCTTCCACCCTTTCCTCTCCTGTGTCTCTCCCCCCCCTTTCCTGTCCTGTGTCTCTTCCCCCCCTTTCCTCTCCTGTGTCGCTTCCTCCCTTTCCTCTCTTGTGTCGCTTCCCACCTTTCCTCTTCTGTGTCTCTTCCCCCCTTTCCTCTCCTGTGTCTCTTCCCCCCTTTCATCTCCTGTGTCTCTTCCCCCCTTTCATCTCCTGTGTCTCTTCCCCCCCTTCCTCTCCTGTGTCTCTTCTCCCCCTTTCCTCTCCTGTGTCTTTCTCTCCCTTTCCTCTCCTGTGTCTTTCTCCCCCTTTCCTCTCCTGTGTCTCATCCCCAACTTTCCTCTCTGGCGTCTCTTCCCCCAACTTTCCGCTCATGTGTCTCTTCCCCCCTTCCTCTCCCCAGTGTCTCTTCCTCCCCTCTCCCCAGTGTCTCTTCCCCCTTCTCCCCAGTGTCTCTTCCCGACCCCTCTCGCCTGTGTCTACCTGGCCCCTCTCGCCTGTGTCTTCCTCCCCCCTCTGCCCTGTGTCTTCCTCCCCCCTCTGCCCTGTGTCTTCCTCCCCCCTCTGCCCTGTGTCTTCCTCCCCCCTCTGCCCTGTGTCTTCCTCCCCCCTCTGCCCTGTGTCTTCCTCCCCCCTCTGCCCTGTGTCTTCCTCCCCCCTCTGCCCTGTGTCTTCCTCCCCCCCTCTGCCCTGTGTCTTCCTCCCCCCCTCTGCCCTGTGTCTTCCTCTCCCCTCTGCCCTGTGTCTTCCTTCCCCCTCTGCCCTGTGTCTTCCTCCCCCCTCTCCCCTCTGTCCTCCTCCCCCCTCTGTCCTCCTCCCCTGCTCT
Source organism: Discoglossus pictus (assembly GCA_027410445.1). NCBI lineage: Eukaryota > Metazoa > Chordata > Amphibia > Anura > Alytidae > Discoglossus > Discoglossus pictus. Next base: position 182,392,616 of record CM050169.1, on the reverse strand, counting down.
CCCCGTGTCCTCCTGCTCTACAACTCGAGGCTGCTGAAGAGAGCTGCACATGTGCGGCACTGCTGCACAATGTGTACGAGCGCTTGCGGCTGCGAGCTGCGCATTCGTGCACACTATGTGCGCGCAGCATCCATACAGAGGTGCGCATGCGTGCAGCTCTGTACGGACTTAGGAAGTGTCTTGTGTGTACGATCCCATGGAGCATTACACACTAACCACAATTATTATAGTTTATCAGTGCTAAGAAAATAACCTTTATCGAAAGAGGAAAAAGTTTGAAAATAATGTTATAAAAGGGAAAAAGCGTGAAAAAATATACAATGATTTGCAAGAATGCTGTTTTAAGATTTATCTTATAATATGATCTATTTTTATCCTGTAAATATTGTGATAGCATCTAAGTTTTAAAGCATACCAAACTTGATCCTTTCCAGATAATGTGTAGTCAGAAAGTCAATTTATATTAAAAACACAAATTGTTGTGTCAGGCCATCTTGATAAAGTTATAAGCACACACAGTACAGTCTGAGCCTGTCCGGATAATGTGCCTAAATTACATCATTTTTAAGAAACTCTTATCTGACTCAGCTTCTACATCAAACAATCATCCCAACTCTCTACTTCCTGTGGCTTCAAAAATGAGATCTCTCTCACAAAAGTCACTAATGACTTGCTCACTGCCATGTCAGAGGGTCCCTTTCCTTCTCTGGCACCTCTTCTTCAAAGTCACTCGGAATGTTGGCATACCACAAGATTCATTCCTGGGACCCTCCTTTTACCCACCTATACATCCTTCCTTGGTACCCTAAAAAAAAATCTTCAGGATTTCAGTATCCTCTATATGCAGATTACAATCAAATCTACCACTCTGCACCAGATCTATGGACCACACTTTTATCACACATTGCCAACTGCCTCAAGCACATTCTCCTACATTTCTAACTTAAACTCAACATATCAAAGACTGAGTTACTAATCTTCCCACCCTCTACTTCTGTTTCCACTTCTCAACTATCCCTCACTGTTGACAATGACATCATCTCTTCCACCTCTCAGACCTATTTTCTTGGGGCTCGTTCATTCCTCACAATCAATAACCAAATCATGTAATTTTCATCTGAAAACAACTCCAAAATAGGTCACCATCTTTCACAAGACACAAATTATATTCTAATCAATTCTCTCATCATACCTCACCTTGACTACTGCAACTCACAGTCTTCCAATTGCCTCCAGTAGAATTATGAAACTAATATAGAAGAAATCCCTTAAAACAAATGTGCACCCCCTTATATCTCTGCCTCATCTCAAAATCCTCCCCAATCACCTTATTTGCTGTTCTAACAACCTTCTTTCCTCCTATTTTGTTACCCTGCAACTGAAAATGTTGATGTTTTATAAATAAAGAGAAATCATAAAAAACATGGAATGCCCGTAAAGCCTGAACTGGAACAATCACCCTGATCCACAAGCTAAACGTAAGAGCATAGATTGAACATTTTTCTTGTAGCCAACTATTAGACTGACCTGAAACACAACATTGACTTGAAAAAAAGTTAATTTTGCTGCCCACAGCAAACATTTTAGATTGATTCCATAACTCAGTCATGATACTTAGGACTATCTAACTCCTGACAATGCAAACAAAGTTCCAGCACCAACATAGAACTGCTTGAACTAATCAGATCCTTTAATGACAATAAGAGTACACTGTAAAAACTGTATTTATATATTTACTTGTAAATTGCCCCTCTCCCTTCCCTGTGTCTCCCCCTTCCCTTTGTATCTCCCCCCTTGCCTGTGTCTCTCCCCCCATTCCTCCCCTGTGCCTTTCCCCCCTTCCCTCCCCAGTGTCTCCCCCCTTCCTCTCCTGTGTCTCTTCCCCCCCTTTCCTCTCCTGTGTCTCTTCCACCCTTTCCTCTCCTGTGTCTCTCCCCCCCCTTTCCTGTCCTGTGTCTCTTCCCCCCCTTTCCTCTCCTGTGTCGCTTCCTCCCTTTCCTCTCTTGTGTCGCTTCCCCCCTTTCCTCTCCTGTGTCTCTTCCCCCCTTTCCTCTCCTGTGTCTCTTCCCCCCTTTCATCTCCTGTGTCTCTTCCCCCCTTTCATCTCCTGTGTCTCTTCCCCCCTTCCTCTCCTGTGTCTCTTCTCTCCCCTTCCTCTCCTGTGTCTCTTCCCCCCCTTTCCTCTCCTGTGTCTCTTCCACCCTTTCCTCTCCTGTGTCTCTCCCCCCCCCTTTCCTCTCCTGTGTCTCTTCCCCCCCTTTCCTCTCCTGTGTCGCTTCCTCCCTTTCCTCTCTTGTGTCGCTTCCCCCCTTTCCTCTCCTGTGTCTCTTCCCCCCTTTCCTCTCCTGTGTCTCTTCCCCCCTTTCATCTCCTGTGTCTCTTCCCCCCTTTCATCTCCTGTGTCTCTTCCCCCCCTTCCTCTCCTGTGTCTCTTCTCCCCCTTTCCTCTCCTGTGTCTTTCTCCCCCTTTCCTCTCCTGTGTCTTTCTCCCCCTTTCCTCTCCTGTGTCTCATCCCCAACTTTCCTCTCTGGCGTCTCTTCCCCCAACTTTCCGCTCATGTGTCTCTTCCCCCCTTCCTCTCCCCAGTGTCTCTTCCTCCCCTCTCCCCAGTGTCTCTTCCCCCTTCTCCCCAGTGTCTCTTTCCGACCCCTCTCGCCTGTGTCTACCTGACCCCTCTCGCCTGTGTCTTCCTCCCCCCTCTGCCCTGTGTCTTCCTCCCCCCTCTGCCCTGTGTCTTCCTCCCCCCTCTGCCCTGTGTCTTCCTCCCCCCTCTGCCCTGTGTCTTCCTCCCCCCTCTGCCCTGTGTCTTCCTCCCCCCCCTCTGCCCTGTGTCTTCCTCCCCCCCTCTGCCCTGTGTCTTCCTCCCCCCCTCTGCCCTGTGTCTTCCTCTCCCCTCTGCCCTGTGTCTTCCTTCCCCCTCTGCCCTGTGTCTTCCTCTCCCCTCTGTCCTCCTCCCCCCTCTCCCCTCTGTCCTCCTCCCCTGCTCTCCCCGTGTCCTCCTGCTCTACAACTCGAGGCTGCTGAAGAGAGCTGCACATGTGCGGCACTGCTGCACAATGTGTACGAGCGCTTGCGGCTGCGAGCTGCGCATTCGTGCACACTATGTGCGCGCAGCATCCATACAGAGGTGCGCATGCGTGCAGCTCTGTACGGACTTAGGAAGTGTCTTGTGTGTACGATCCCATGGAGCATTACACACTAACCACAATTATTATAGTTTATCAGTGCTAAGAAAATAACCTTTATCGAAAGAGGAAAAAGTTTGAAAATAATGTTATAAAAGGGAAAAAGCGTGAAAAAATATACAATGATTTGCAAGAATGCTGTTTTAAGATTTATCTTATAATATGATCTATTTTGATCCTGTAAATATTGTGATAGCATCTAAGTTTTAAAGCATACCAAACTTGATCCTTTCCAGATAATGTGTAGTTAGAAAGTCAATTTATATTAAAAACACAAATTGTTGTGTCAGGCCATCTTGATAAAGTTATAAGCACACACAGCACAGTCTGAGCCTGTCCGGATAATGTGCAGATAAGAGGTTGCTCTACATCAGATTGACAACCAGTGTAGTCTGAGCCTGTCCTGTTAGTGTGCAGCTAGCAGGTTACCCTCAATTAGACAGACCCTGCTGTAACTATGGTTGTAAGTGCATTATCACAACATGAACTACAATGATTACTATTATTATTGGTGAGAGAGGTGTGGTAAACATTAATGCTTATATCTTCTAATAGTAGCTACTAAATATTCAGAATGACAGGAAAAGTCAACTACGTCTCTTAGTTATAAAAATATTTTTTTCCAAATTTGTAGACATATTACATCAATTCATAAACATACTAAAGAATATAGGGGGGGGGGAGAGGAGAGAGGCTCTCTTTCTGTTGCATTAATTAGCTTACTGCAGATGTCTGCTGGCTGATCATACTGGTATAAGTAGGATGTGTGGTCAGAATACCTCTGCGTGCTTTTTACTTTACATAATTTGCAGAGTAAAAATCCAAACCTTGCAGATTCCCAGCATGTGCAGACCACTGGTCAATGGGATGGGTCAAATGAGTGGCCTCTTCTGTAGCACAGTCAGATTTACAAGCAGCGATATCGTCAAGGGATAGATATGGGAACCACATTTTTTGACAGTCTCTTAAAGATGTGTTGGAGTGTCACCGAAGTTTTTTTTTTTTTTGACTGTTTATATTTAAAATTACAAACTGAGGTTTAATTTTGAAACATATGAATTTGAGTATGGCCCTTAAAAGGTGTCTTTAGAGAATGAATCAACAATCTGATATCTAGTGAGATAAATCATTTACCAAACGGTACTTGAATACTTGGGACAAAATGGTAAAAAGAATGTTGGAGTCAATCTAAAAAGACAAATATTCATTTCAATATTAAAGCACTAGCAATATAAGCAGAGATCACATTATGTCATCATAGAAGTATGTGTATAGTAGTAACTAACTAGCCACAATTTTCAGACCCCAAGAATATATAACCACTGGTTGAGGGATCAATCATGAGGTAGATCTTATATATATTTAACGTACCAAGGCAATAAGTAATGGCTGATTATCAGTCATGAAGTAATTAAAACTATAACAAACTCATAAATTATTTACTAACATCAAAAATGATAATGCTTGCAAAAATATTGACAATCATTTTATGCAATACTCTTTTGTTTTTAAAATTGCCGCGCCACCTAAAATCAGACATTTACATCAATTGGTACATAATACAATATAAGGTTGCAGTTTGAAAATGATTTAATTTTTGCGTCTTAAGTTAATCAAGGTGTAATTACATCTAGTGTTGAAGCTTGATAGTGTTTAAAGCTACACCAATTGCAACAGTTTAATTGAAGACGTAACTTTGTCAAAAAAAAAACTTTTGGGGAGCAAGATAAACATCTAGATAAAAATATGGATATAAAAAAAATCCTACAATAAACTTCTGTATATAAAGTCTAGCATATAATGAGCATTAAGTGTTTTTTTTAAGACATAAGTCATATTTTAACCAAAAAGTTTTTAAAGGTTTTAAATAAACTTTCATGTTTTTATAAATATCATATAAGCTATCTATTTGAACAACTAAAAATTCAAAAAGGGTACTCTTTTTCATTTTTCCTCCTAGTGAATGGTATTATCCATTCAGAAACAATATTTGCTGGTATTATATATAGGAACCACAAATAGTTAGTGTTACAATTTTAACAAATGCATCTGTAGGCATTATTATCAAGTTTTAATTACATAAAAATGCACAAGAAAAAAAGCAGTCACACTACAATATATTATGTGCAAAAACATATAAAAGTATATGTACCTTCAGTGAAGTTTCAGGAAATATACAGCAGTCCCTTAAAGATGTGATGGAGCGTCACCAAATATTTTTTTAATACTGTTTATAAGGGGTGTATCAAGAGATCTACTTTTCTACTGAATTTTTATTTAATTTTGTCTTTGTTACATCCTAGAATACTACTCCTATTCACTATCACTAACTCCCCCAACCAAGGACAAAAGAACAGATATTGATGGAATGGAACAGTTCATGCAGTTCATGACTATGTGATTGTAGCATTCCACAGGCTAAACTTATCTTAAATAATTTTTTTCTTGTCTACATTACTCTATTTAAAAATATATAATTTTGCATTACAAGATCAACAACACACAAAGTGTTGTTTGAATGTCATATTTTGGTTTGGAAAGCTATCAAATAATATATTTATATAACCTACACCAGGTGTAGTTGATTCTTTTTACTAAATTCACCAAGGTCTTAGGGCCTCATTCAATTGTGATTTGGCCAATTGAATAGGGCTCTCTATAAGCACATAGTATATTTTTTTACAGAAGTTTTTAGTTAGAACTTCTATCCAAAAGCATGTCTTCACTAACTAAATACCTATGTAAACCTATTCAATTGGCCAAATCGGTTTTTTAAATGAGGCCCTTAATGTACTTATGAAAATTAAAGATATATGGAAGTTTCCCTGTTTTAAATATTAAAATAAACTTCCAAAGTGTTAGATGATGTTTAGATATGCAAACTTAAAAATGTTTTAAAGCTTTGTTTTTACTTACTTAGATCTTCCTGATAGTCTCTGCAAAGGTCTGCCACCACAGCTCATGCATACAAGGGGCCTCATTCGATTATCGGCCGTAGGAGATGCGGGGCCGCAAGGACCGGCCGCAGGCTATTTGCCTATTCTATTCCCTTCTGGCCGGGGGCTCCGGCAGGCTTGCTGCCGGTGCCTTGTTATCCCTTGCGGCCGCACGCACCGCAGGAAAGCCTTTGATCTTAAACGGCCGCAAGAGTTTCGGCCGCAAGAAAAGCCCGGTTGCTATTCTATTGCTCCGGGAACCCTCTCGGCAAGGCTAAAACCGAGCTGCAGCTTACTTGCACCAAAAAGGTCCCGCAGGCACACAATTAAGCACATAATAAAGCCATCCTGCACTCTTATGAGACAATAAAGTGATTGGGGGTGTTAGCATTCATAGCACAACATTTCCCTACACTCAAATCCGCAAATAATTTTTATTTTAATTCATGTCAAATATCCGTGGACAAAGTCCAGAGGGCTTGGAGCACCTCAGACCCGCCCAGGCTGCGGGACGGAAAATAAACCGTTAATGAAATATCGGATTTGGGCTGATGTGCAAGCTTGAGAGGGGGTTGCTATTAATCCTCATGTCCCCCATTATGATCCCTAGCATTTACAGAGCTTTACAGTGCCATCTTGAATTTATTTTTGCATTTAAAGTTTTCAGACCTTGCGGCCGGTTGCATGATATGCGGCCGGCCGTAAGGGGGATATCCTTGTGGCGCCGTCTATTTGAATTGCAAGGTAAAGGTAGCTCTACACGGGCCGTAAGTCGGCCGCAAGGAATCGCAGCTTTGCGGCCATTTTACGGCCGATAATAGAATGAGGCCCAAGGTTTCTAATGATAAGAGTTGTACTAGCCACTTAGACAGTTTTGCAACAGCATTTTTGTCCATAATGATGGCTGCATTCTTTTAAAAGGAGCAATCACATCCCCTAACAGTAGATTTATGTTTTAATTAGGGATTATATTTAACTAGCGACTTGCCCGTCAAAAAATGACGGTCAATAAAAGAAAGTGTTGAAACGCTGTTTGTCACACAATGTGAGTGTACTGTGTGCCTCAACTATATAGACCCCTCTAACACACTAATGAATGCATGTAATAACACTATAAGTGCCACAAGGGTCATCCAGGACCCTCATGACCCAAAGTGTAAGCACTACACCATTTTAACCCGGTCACTTATGTGGGTCTATCCAGACCCTCATAAGCCTCTATGTAACCCCATCAGTCCCATAAGGGTATATTATGACCATTATGGGCCTGTTACAACCCAACATTAACCACATAAATGCCATGACGGTCCTCAAGGACCTTAATGACACTAAGTATAAACACTACACTGCACTATACCCCCCCAATAAAACATTAAATATCAACTAAACAACCTCTACACTAACCTATTAACACCTTCACTACCTACCTACCTACCTACCCCCTAATAACCCTCTCCCCACCACTGTAATCTACATTACATAAAATAAAAAAATAAAAAATCACCAAAAATAAAAAATGTTCATTACAGAAAAAAATAAAAACCTAAGTCACAAAAAATAAAAAAAGGAACATTACAGAAAATAAAAAAATACATTACAACCCCCCCACTACAGAAAAAAAAATTACACACCTGAAAAGGAAATACATATAATACATACAATACAATACAATTAAATACAATACAATACAATACAATTAAATACAATACACCCCTATCTTATATACATCCCCCTATCTAATATACATCCCCCCATCTAATATACATCCCCCTATCTAATATACATCCCCCTATCTAATAAACAATACTATCTATTTAATATACACCCCCTATCTATCTAATATACAATAAATACTATCTATGTACTATACATCCCCCTATCTATCTAAAATACAATACATGTTATCTCTATATAGCAACCCTAATTCTAAGCTACAATAAAATAATTAAGACCACTTACCTTTGATATGTTTCTTCAGATCACCAACCTAGGGTAAAAATAGATTTAAAAAATTACTACAACACGTTTACATAAAATAAATAAACATTCTAAATATTCTAATTATTCTACTCACCTTTCCAGCATGTCCCGTCTCCATCTTTGCTTCTCCGGTGCCTGTTAAAAAAAAAACATTACATTAGAACACATACATAAACATAAAACCAAGTAAAATAAACACAATCTACATTGTACTTACCTCCTCGCGATGTCTCCGGCCTCCTGGTGTTCTACCCCGGAAGCATCCGCGACGCTAATGAGCTTCCTACGGAGTGTTCCAGAATAAAATTGGCAATGGCGGCTTCTGATTGGCTGAAAACGCTGTCTATCAAATTCAGCCAATGAGAAGACGCCAATTGTGAACCAATGAGAAAGGGATACACCCCAAAATCCCACGCTGATTGGATAACGCACATGTCAATCTTTATTTGAACCAATCTGAAGGCTTTATTGCCATCAGCGAATCACAATGGGATACACCCCCACGTACTGATTGGTGAAGACATCTGCGCTTCCCATTGGCTGTAATACTGATTGACATTGACAATAGCCAATGAGAAGGCGCAAATGCCTTCACCAATCAGTATGTGTATTCCATTGTGATTGGCTATTGTCAGTGCAACCAATTAGAATGTGCAGATGCCTCCAGCCAATCACCCTGTGGGGGTGTATTCCATTGTGATTGGCTGAAGGCATCTGCGCCTTGTGATTGGTTTAAATAAAGATTGACAGGTGTATTATCCAATCAGAGTGGGATTGGCGCCTCCTGATTGGGTGAATTTGATAGACAGCGTTTTAACCAATCAGAAGGTGCCATTGCCTATTTTCTTCCGGAAAAGTCTCTGGGAGCCTCATTAGCGTCGGGTATGTCCGTGAGTGTGGATTTGAGTATTTTTTATTTTTTATTTTTTACAGGGCGGGGCAGAAGAGGAGGAGGCCGGAGAAATCGCGGGGAGGTAAGTACAATGTAGATTATGTTTATTTTATTTTGTTTTTATGTTTATGTATGCGTATTAATGTTATGTTTTTTTTTAACAGGTGCCACGCCACAGAAGAAGAAAAGAATAAGGACCGGACATGCCGGAAAGGTGAGTATAATATTTAGAATGTTTAGAATGTTTATTTATTTACTGTAAACGTGTTGCACTAATTTTTTTATTTTTTTTCGCTAGGTGTCTGATCTGAATGGACATCTGCAAAGGTAAGTGGTCTTAATTATTTTATTTTAGCTTAGAATTAGATTATTTTATATATAGATAGCATTTATTGTATGTTAGCTAGGGGTATGTGTTTTATATAGCTAGCATAGCATGTATTGTATATTAGATTGTGGTATTTATTTAGATAGATTGGTGGATGTATATTATATAGATAGGATGTATATTAGATTTTGGTATTTATTTAGATAGATTGAGGGATGTATATTAGATAGATAGGATGTATTGTATATTAGATAGGGGTGTATTGTACTGCATTATATTGTATGTATTATATTGTATGTATTGTATTGTATGTATTGTATGTATTTCCTTTTCAGGTGTGTAAAAAGAAAATTCTGTAGTGGGGGGGGTTGTAATGTGCTTTTTTATATTCTGTGATGTTCCTTTTTTTGTGACTTAGGTTTTTTTATTTTCTGTAATGTAGATTTTTTTGTGAGTTAGGTTTTTTATTTTATGTAATGTAGATTTTTTATTTTTCGTGACTTTAGGCTTTTTTATTTTCTGTAATTAGAGTTGTGGGGGGTTGTTAGGGGGTAGGTAGGGAGTGTAGGTGTTAAAAGGTTAGTGTAGAGGCTGTTTAGTTGATATTTAATGTTTTATTGGGGGGGTATAGTGCAGTGTAGTGTTTATACTTAGTGTCATGATGGTCCTTGAGGACCGTCATGGCACTTATGTGGTTAATGCTGGGTTGTAACAGGCTCATAATGGTCTTAATATACCCTTATGGGACTGATGGGGTTAAATAGAGGCTTATGAGGGTCTGTATGGACCCCCATGAGTGACAGGGTTAATTAGCGGTTTATGGGGGTCTGTATTGACCCCCATGATTGAGGGGGTTAATTTAGGGCTTATGGGGGGCTGTATTGACCCTCCTGAGTGACGGGGTTAATTAAGGGTTTATGGGGGTCTGTATTGACCCCCATGAATGACAGGGTTAATTAGGGGTTTATGGGGGTTTGTATTGACCCCCATGAGTGACAGGGTTAATGAAGGGCTTATGGTAGTTTATATTGACCCCCATGAATGACAGGGTTAATTAGGGGTTTATGGGGGTCTGTATTGACCCCCATGAGTGACAGGGTTAATTATTATTATTATTATCGTTTATTTGTAACGCGCCAACATATTCCGTAGCGCTATACATAAGTTAAGTTACAGGCAATGACAAGTTAAAGATTCACACATTGCAAAGAGTGGATGGCCCTGTCTTTGAGCTTGGGATCCAGTGTCCATAGCGCTTTCCCTAAAGCACTGCGCAGGATTGAAACTCGCAGAGTTACAATCTAAAGGTTAAAGTTTGTATGTGGTACAGTAGGGAGAGAGTAGTGCTGAGCAGTGCTGAGCATGTTAGGGAGGAAGGTTTTAGGCTTCTTTAAAGAGGTGCGTTTTTATTGATGTTTTGAAGGATTTAAGGCAGGAGGATAGTCTGGTGAAGCGAGGCAAGGAGTTCCAGAGAATAGGGGCAGCGCGAGAAAAGTCCTGGAGGCGGGAGTGAGAGGAGGTGACAAGAGTGGTAGAAAGAAGAAGGTCGTAAGCAGAACCAAGAGGGCGTGTGGGGGAGTATTTGGAGATGAGAGCAGAGATGTATGGGGGTGCGCTGTTGTTGAGGGCTTTATAAGTTAGGGTCAAGATTTTAAACTTTATTCTGGAGGCTAAGGGAAGCCAGTGGAGTGATTGACAAAGAGGAGCTGCCGACACTGAACGATGTGTACTGAAGATGAGTCTGGCGGAGGCATTTATTATGGATTGAAGTGGGGAGAGGCGAGTGATGGGCCGGCCAACAAGGAGCGGGTTGCAAGTAGTCAAGACGAGAAATGATAAGAGAGTGTATTAGAATCTTAGTAGTGTCTTGTGTAAGGTAATGGCGTATTTTGGATATGTTTTTTAGATGGAAAAGACAGGATTTGGTTAGAGACTGTATGTGTGGGATGAAAGAGAGGACAGGGTCCAGTAGAACCCCGAGACAACGGGCTTGGGAGGTGGGAGTGATGATGGCGTTGTTGACAGAGAGAGAGATGTGAGGAATTGAAGCTGTAGTAGAGGGTGGGAAGATTAAGAGTTCAGTCTTAGACATGTTGAGTTTCAGATGGTGGGTGGACATCCAAGAGGAAATACTAGAGAGGCAGTCGGAGACGTGTGCTAGAAGAAAGGGGGATAGATCTGATGCTGAGAGATAGATTTGGGTGTCGTCTGCATAGAGATGGTACTGGAACCCAAAAGAGTTTATTAGGGTGCCGAGTGAGGATGTGTAGATGGAGAAGAGGAGGGGGCCTAGGACTGATCCTTGGGGTACGCCAATAGACAGGGGGTGAGGAGAAGAAGATGTGCCGGAGAAGGAGACGCTAAATGATCGTTCTTGGAGGTATGATGAGAACCACAAGAGAGCAGTGTCTCGAATGCCGAGGGAGAAGAGAATGTGGAGTAGAATTGAATGGTCAACGGTGTCAAAGGCGGCAGAGAGATCCAGAAGAAGCAAAATAGAAAAGTGGCCTTTCGACTTGGTGGTGAGCAGGTCATTGGTGACTTTTATGAGGGCTGTCTCAATGGAGTGTTGGGGCCGAAAGCCGGATTGGAAAGTGTCCAGAAGAGAGTTAGAGGAGATGAAACTGGTGAGGCGGTTATAGACGAGCCGCTCCAGCAGTTTGGAAGCCAGGGGAAGTAGAGAGATAGGGCAATAGTTAGATGCAATGTCAGAATCGGATGAGGGTTTCTTGAGAGTGGGTGTAATTATGGCATGTTTTAGAGATGATGGAAATGTGCCAGTGTTTAGGGAAAGGTTGAAGACATGTGTGAGAGCTGGAATAAGTGTAGTAGAGAGGGGAGGGATGAGCTGAGATGGAATAGGATCTGAAGGACAGGTAGTGAGGTGAGAGGATGATATTAGGATGGAGACTTCATCTTCTGTTGCAGGGGTAAAGTAGTCCAGAGTGGCTGTGGGAATGGAAGGGGGGGTAGATTGGGTGTTGTTGGTTAGTAGAGTTAGTTGAGAGAGTGAAGTGTGTGAGCCACGGTGAGAGGAGAGTTCATTGTGGATAGATTGAATTTTATGTGTAAAATGGTTGGCAAAGTCTTCAGCCGTGAGACAGGAAGGGATGGGGGGAGGTGGTGGGCGAAGGAGAGTATTGAAAGTGGCAAAAATACGTTTTGGGTTAGAGGACAGAGTTGATATTAGTGATGTAAAGTACTGCTGTTTGGCCAGGTTGAGGGCAGAGGAGTAGGAACGTAGCATAAACTTGTAGTGAAGGAAATCTGTTGCGGAGCGTGATTTCCTCCATAGTCGTTCAGAGCACTTCTAAATGTAACGTGTGTGTGTAGTGTGCCATGGTTGTGGATGAGATTGAGGGCGTCTGCGTGTAGTTATGGGGGCCAGAGTGTCAAGAGTGGAAGAGAGAGTAGAGTTGTAGTGTGTGGTGGCAGTGTCAGGACAGTTGAGGTTGGTGATAGTGCTGAGAAGAGGTTGGAGCACGGTGGAGAGTTGGGTAGGGTCGAGTTCTAGCAGGTTTCTGTGGGTTATTGTGGCTGGGGTTGAAGAAGAGTGATGGGAGTAAGATGTGTTGAGGTTGAAGGTAAGGGGGTGATGGTCAGATAGAGGGAGAGGGTGGATGACTAGGATGGTGTTGTGGGTAATATTGGTAAAAATAAGGTCAAGAGAGTGACCAGCATGGTGAGTTGAAGAATCTGTAGGTTGTGAGAGGCAGAGGGAAGAGGTGAGTGCAAGTAGTTTGGCGGCTGCTGAGGAGGTGGGGTGTCAATGGCAATGTTTAAGTCACCAAGTATCAGTGTGGGAATGTTGGAGGAAAGAAAGTGTGGAAGCCAGGCGGAAAAGTGATCGAGAAATTGAGAGGAAGTACCTGGGGGGCAATAGATTACAGCAACACGTAGAGAGATAGGAGAGAAGAGGCGGATAGTATGAGCTTCAAAAGACGAAAATTGGAGGGATGGGACAGGGGGTATGAGGTGGAACGTACAGCGAGAAGAAAGTAATGCACCCACACCACCACCTTGTTTGTTCCCAGGTCTAGGTGTGTGACTGAGGTGAAAACCCCCATGCGAGAGTGCTGCAGGGGAGGCAGTATCAGAAGAGGAGAGCCAGGTTTCAGTAAGAGCCAGTAGATTGAGGGAGTTGGTAGTGAAAACGTTGTGAGTGAAAGTGAGTTTATTGCAGATAGATCGTGCGTTCCAGAGAGCACAGGAGAAAGGAAGAGTGGAAGGTTTGTGACAAGTGATGGGTATCAAATTTTGTGTTTTTCTGGTGTTTTCTGCCCTTGGAGTAGAGCGTGGCTGAAAGCAGGTAGAAATGAGGGAGGGACCTGGGTTAGGGGATATGTCTCCAGCAGCTAGCAGAAGGAGGAGTGAGAGTGAGAGAATATGGGAGTGGGACTTACAGTGATGTTTCTGCTTATGAGTGTTGGGGAGGGGATGAGATTGTGATTGGAGGAGAGAGAATAGCTCATGGGAGCAGAGAAGAGGAGAGGAAAGCAAGGAAGGTGAGATGGTTATAGTATTGGAGGTGTGATACGGATAGGCTGCAAATGATAGTCTGAGAGAGAGGCAGTAGAAGATGAGGAGGAGAAAAAAGTGAGAGAGCATTTCGACACAGTGTGTAGGTGTAGGGAGTAGATGAGATAAAGGTGTGAGAGTAAAAGAAAAATTGTTAGTGACCAACATGGGAGAGTAGCTGGGTTGTGTGTAATTATATATATATATATATATATATATATATATTTTTTTTTTTTTTTTTGTGTGTGTATTAAATTAGTTGAATCATTTGAAGCAGGTGATGCTGAGTGAGCAGGTGTAAGTCAGATGAGTATCTATAAATTGAGACAACGCAAGGGTGGGTGGGAGTGGGGCAGGGAGGGAGGGCAGAGAGAGCAGTGTCTGTAGGAAGCCAGGTGAGTGTTTTAAAGATGGATGCTGGAGGCTGGAACAGAGAAGAGATTGTGAGATATAGTTTGTGGCTAGCCCAGTATTTATGCATTTAAAAGGAGCATTTGTTGCAGACAGATAAGAAGGTGTAAAGGGGGTGGGAGATTGTGGTGGAGAAATACAGTGTGAAAGCTTACAATTTACCAGAGAAGTAATAAAGTTTCTATGTGAACAAAAATTATATCAGATATGGATATTTATAATTAATGTTACAGGAGGATACAGTAGAGTCAAAGGTGAATCAGTTAGATGGCTGTAGATACCTTGTAGCAGTGTCTGTAGGAAGCCAGGGCTCATGGGGGTCTATATTGACCCCCATGAGTGAGGGGGTTAATGAAGTGCTTATGAGGGTCTGTATTGACCCCCATGAGTGACAGGGTTAATGAAGGGCTCATGGGGGTCTATATTGACCCCCATGAGTGAGGGAGTTAATGAAGGGCTTATGGGGGTCTGTATTGACCCACATGAGTGACGGGGTTAATGAAGGGCTTATGGGGGTCTATATTGACCCCCATGAGTGACAGGGTTAATGAAGGGCTTATGGGGGTCTGTATTGACCCCCATGAGTGACAGGGTTAATGAAGGGCTTATGGGGGTTTATATTGACCCCCATTAATGACAGGGTTAATTTGGAGTTTATGGGGGTCTGTATTGACCCCCATGAGTGAGGGGGTTAATTGAGTGCTTATGGGGGTCTGTATTGACCACCATGAATGACAGGGTTAATGAAGGGCTTATGGGGGTCTATATTTACCCCCATGAGTGACAGGGTTAATGAAGTGCCTAAGGGGGCCTGTATTGACCCCCATGAGCGACAGGGTTAATGAAGTGCTTAAGGGGGCCTGTATTGACCCCCATGAGTGACAGGGTTAATGAAGGGCTAATGGGGGTCTATATTGACCCCCATGAGTGACAGGGTTAATTAGGGGTTTATGGGGGTCTGTATTGACCCCCATGAGTGAGGGGGTTAATTAAGTGCTTATGGGGGTTTGTATTGACCCACATGAGTGACAGGGTTACTGAAGGACTTATGGGGGTCTATATTGACAGGGTGATAGTGTATATTTGTTTTCTTTTATAACGGGTCCTTTAAGGACCTTTACAGTCCTTTAAGGACCCGTAACGCTGGTGTAACGGGACTTGAATATTAAATCCCCAGATTTCCGCTGGTATAGAAGGTAATATCCCACATCCCCCAGTAACCAGACGAAACATCGTTCAGGGAGTCAACTGAACTTTTTTTAATTTCCGCTCCAGCAGTAAACTGCCAACGGTCAACTTTTTAAAAATGTTCTGCAATGCATTACACACACATACCCTTGGTTCTTAAAGTGGTACATACATATTGAACCGAACGGATACAGGCATTTAAACAGCAGGGAGAAGGTTTAACTGAGGGCCCACAGGCAAATACATGAAAAAACCTTCACAATGGCCCCCCTTTTTCTCCCTGCTCCGGCAATTCGGTTGGACCTTTCCTGGTCCAATAGGGTTGACGGGACTTTCCAAAGTTTTTAATCTGAGGCCAAGTCCATTTGGCGCGACAGTCCATCAGCATTCCCGTTTTGCTTGCCTAGGCGATAATGAATAGTAAAGTCATAGGGCTGTAACGCCAGGCTCCAGCGCAGCAACCGGGCGTTATCCCCTGAGACCCGGTTGAGCCAAACTAGGGGATTGTGATCCATAATGAGGGTGAGGGCCCGGCCATAGAGATAGGGTGTGAGCTTTTTGAGTGCCCATACCAAGGCGAAACACTCCTTCTCAATGGTGGCATAACTGACCTCCCTTGGCAACAACTTCCGACTCAGGTATGCCACCGGGTGCTCTCCCCCATCCTCTCCGATCTGGCTTAGTACTGCCCCCAGTCCAAACATTGAAGCGTCTGTGTGGACAATAAACCTTTTGTTAGGATCTGGGGTAACCAACACTGGAGCCTTAACGAAAGCATTCTTTAGTGCTTGGAAAGCCACCTCGCATTCCGGGGACCACAGGACTTGTCGGGGTAACTGCTTTTTGGTCAGGTCGGTCAGGGGTTTGGCTAGGGCGCTATAGTCAGGTACAAAGCGTCTGTAATAGTCGGCTGTGCCAAAGAAAGCCATGACTTGTGTCTTGGTTTGGGGAGTGGGCCAATTGGCAACGGCCTTGATCTTAGCCGGCTCCGGCCGTTGCTTACCACATCCTACTCGGTGTCCCAAATATTGTACCTCCGCCATACCCAAATGACATTTGTTTGGTTTCAGGGTCAGCCCGGCCCACCTTTATCCTATCTAATACTACCCCTACGTGTTCTAGGTGCGCTTCCCAGGTATCGCTATGGATGGCGATGTCATCCAGGTAGGCGCATGCGTAGTCATGGAGACCTCCCAGTAATTGGTCCACCATCCGTTGGAAGGTGGCCGGGCGTTCTTCATCCCGAATGGCATAACCCGGAATTGGTATAGGCCGAACGGGGTGATGAAGGCAGACTTGGGTATGGCATCTTCTGCTAGGGGAATCTGCCAATATCCCTTACATAGGTCAATTGTGGTCAGATACTTCCCTGCAGAGATACGGTCAAGCAGTTTGTCCATCCGTGGCATTGGATAGGCGTCAGAAACTGTTTTGTCGTTGAGTCGCCGGTAATCCACACAGAAGAGGGTTGTCCCGTCCTTCTTTGGTACTAGGACTACCGGCGAGGCCCAAGGAATCTCTGAGTGTTCTATTACCCCTAGCCGAAGCATCTCATCAATTTCCTTCCGCATCCCTTCTCGGACTGCTTCCGGAATACGGTAAGGGGGCTGCCTCAGGGGTGCTTGCCCTGGAGTCTCCACCTTGTGGACGGCTAGGAGTGTGTACCCAGGCTCCTGAGAGAATGTGGCCTGTTTGGTTTTTAGCATGCGGACAGCCTGAGCCCTCTCTTGTGGTCCTAGTTGTTCGCCTAGCTGGACTTCCTCTATCTGGGTCCTCCCTTCGTTGCAGCCCAATAGGTCGGGAAGAGATAGTGTCTCTGTGTGCACAGATAGCGGTCACCTCCTCTGCCCGTTCCTGATAGACCTTAAGCATGTTGATGTGAAAGGTTCGCTTCACATACTCATCCTCGCAGCTAGCTATGGTGTAGGTGGTGTCGCATATCTGCCCTATAACTTTGTAGGGGCCCAGCCAGGCGGCCTGGAGCTTGTCTGTTCGGACCGGCCTTAGCACCATGACTTTTTGGTTGATCCGAAAACTCTGGTGCCTAGCCCGTCGGTCATACCATACCCTCTGACGCTGCTGGGCCGCCTGGAGGTTTCCCTGCACCGCCTGGGCTAGTTCCTCCATGCGGTCCTGCAGCTCCAGCACATAAGGTACAACCGGGGTCCCCTCAATCTCCATCTGCTCCTCCCAGTGGTCCTTGATAAGATCTAAAGGCCCCCTTACCGCCCCCCATATAGGAGTTCGAAGGGTGAGAATCCGGTTGATTCCTGCTGCACCTCTCGGTAGGCAAAGAGAAGGTGTGGCAGGAACCGCTCTCAATCCTTGTACGCCCCCCGTGAATGACTTCAACATTTGCTTTAGTGTCCCGTTGAAGCGTTCACACAGGCCATTAGTCTGGGGGTGGTATGGGGAACTAGTCAGGGATCTAACTCCACAGACTTTCCATATCTGCTGGGTTACCTCGGCCGTGAACTGTGTACCTTAGTCGGACAGTACCTCCTTGGGAATGCCCACTCGGGAGAATATTCGGACTAGCGCATCTGCCACCGTCTCAGCCTGTATGTTAGAAAGGGCCACCGATTCGGGGTAACGGGTGGCGTAATCTACCACTGTGAGGATATAACGTTTGCCGGAGCGGCTAGGTTGGGCCAAGGGTCCTATGATGTCCACGGCTACCTTCGTGAACGGTTCTTCAATTATGGGCATGGAGACCAGTTTAGCCTTTGGGTGGTCTCCCTTCGTACCTATGAGTTAACATATCTCGCACGTCTGGCAATACGCCCGGACGTCATCGGATACCCCAGGCCAGAAAAAGTTCTGGTTTACCCGATATCCCGTCCTGCGTATTCCCAAGTGTCCTGCCAGAGGAACGTCGTGCCCAATTCTCAATAACTCCCGCCGGTATTTCCGTGGAACTACCAGCTGGCGTTTTTGCCTAGGCCCAGGTGCATTAACCCTTGTCTCGGTGAGCCTGTACAAGCGGCCTTTGTCCCAGATAAACTGTTCCTTCTCTAACCCCCCCCGTTCCCCGCCTGGCCTTCTCTCGATACTTTCTGAGGGAAGGGTCTCCGGTCACCTCCCACCCAAAGTCTTCTGGGGTGTCCCAGGGAAGGGGTTCTATAGTCAGGGGTAGGTCGGGTTGGCTTACTTGGGTCTCAGTAGGAAGTGGATGGCTCTCGGCAGCGCGACTTTGTGCTCTGGTGGTTACTGCGTGGGCCTCCTGAGCGGTGGTTGAGGCGAACGCCGAAGTCAGGTGCCCAATGTCATTGCCCAACACGACTTCAGAGGGTAAGTCTTTCATTACGCCCACTTGAACATTGCCAGCTCCCGCACCCCAGTCCAGGTGTACTTGTGCGGTAGGAATGCGATACACTGCCCCCCCCTGCCACTCTCACAGCAATTGATTTCCCCGGCTTCTCCGATGCGTTAATGAGATGTCGTTGTACTAGCGTGATGGTCGCACCACTGTCTCTTAATCCCCGTGCTGTCTTGTCATTAACCATGACCAGTTGGCAAAGGTGTTTCCGATTGTCTGTGACTGTGGATTGCACCATGAGGGCTTCGTAAAGGGTGCCCAATGGTTCTTCCTGACCCAGCTCCTTGGGATCCCAAGTCGAATCTACACAATGGGCTGCTGCTGGTGGTTGCTGGTACCCAGGTCAAGACCAATTTGACCTGGTGTGGTTGTTCATGGGGCAATTCTGTCGGATGTGACCCAGCTGTCGGCACCGGAAGCACCGTAGCTCGCTGACATCCTGTCGTGGGTAGCGAGAGTTAGAAGTCACCGGTCGGTTATTTTTGCGAGTATCCGCATACTCATCCGCCAACTTGGTGGCCTCTGGTAGAGACAGGGGCCTGCGGTCTCTCACCCAGTCTTTGACATACGCCTGGATATGGTTGTAAAACTGTTCCAGGAGTATCAGTTGCAAAATCTCCTCCGCGGTGGCAGCCTGGCTACTGTTAACCCAGTTCGAGGCCGACAGGGATAACTGCCATGCCCATTCCATGTAGGAATCTTTAGCGGTTTTGCGTGAGTCCCTGAACTTCTGTCGGTAGGACTCTGGGGTTACTGCATAACGGGCCAGGAGTGCTTCTTTAACCCTGGCGTAGCTATGGATCTCCTGTTCTGGTACAGCCCGGAAAGCATCAGAGGCTTTGCCTGACAGCTTTCCTGACAATATTGAAACCCATTCTTCCTTAGCTATCCGGTGCAGGTTACATTGTCGCTCAAAATCTGCTAAATAGTTATCAATCTCACAGTCTTTTTCATCAAAAGCTTTAAAAGCGCTGAACGGAATTTTCTTTGTATCCGCTGTGTTGTATTCACTGTTTGGGGAGTGTGCTGCTGCCTGCTGGACCGCTGCCAGTTTTAATTGTAGCTCTGCGTCTCTTTTTTGTTTAGCCTCCTCGGCTAAAAGGCTCATTACTTTCAGAATAATGTCAGCCGTTGGGTTCGGACCGAACCATGCTAGTTTCTCCATCTCTTCTTTGTTGGCTGGTGATTCCTCCTCCTGAATCACTGGTGTCTCCATCTCTTGTACAGCTGGCATTGCTGCAACCAAGTTCTCTCGGTCTAGCTCCATTAACTCTGCTATAATGACCTGCTTGGTTTTGTTGCTAGCAATCCTTCCACGAGCTTCCAGTAGCTCTTTCAGTGTATTTATTTTAAGCAGGGTGTACCAGCCTTCCATTCACTGTTCCCAGTGTCTGCTTGGCATCCTGGTGTAACGGAAATAGAAGGGAAAATCCCGCCGCTGCCAACCAGTTGTAACAAGACTTGAATATTAAATCCCCAGATTTCCGCTGGTATAGAAGGTAATATCCCACATCCCCCAGTAACCAGACGAAACATTGTTCAGGGAGTCAACTGAACTTTTTTTAATTTCTCGCTCCAGCAGTAAACTGCCAACTGTCAACTTTTTAAAAATGTTCTGCAATGCATTACACACACATACCCTTGGTTCTTAAAGTGGTACATACATATTGAACCGAACGGATACAGGCATTTAAACAGCAGGGAGAAGGTTTAACTGAGGGCCCACAGGCAAATACATGAAAAATCCTTCACAGCTGTAATTTTGAATTTTCATTGCAGAGGGGGACCCCGATTGCGTGCGATCGGGACCCCCACTGCGATGGTTAATGTGGGGTTAATGCAGGTCTCCGAGCTTATCTCGGATCTTGTAGGGTTAATGCAGGTTTCCAAGCTTATCTCGGATCCCTTCTTGGGTAATTTGTATGTGGCTGGGCTTTGAGCTTCGTTTTCATTTTTTTTCGGCGGACATTTTTTCTCTCGCTTATTTTCGTGTGTCTGAACTCAGGAATTTAGACTTAAATGGAGGTGTAACTTCACTTTCAGAGGTCCTGGATGCCCCCCCTTGCTATGAGTAAGCTTTTTATGTATTTTTTGTGAGTATTTGGTGTGTTTTGACTGTTTTTAGGTGCGTGCGGTTCGACCGTTATGGTCGTAATTTTCGTGCGTGTGGGTGTTTGTCAATGGCGGCTTTTGATTGGCTGAATTTGATAGACAGCGTTTTCAGCCAATAAGAAGGCGCCAATGTGTGAGCCAATCAGAAAGGGATACACCCTAAAATCCCACTCTGATTGGATAATGCACCTGTCAATCTTTATTTAAACCAATCAGAAGGCTTTATTGCCATCAGCCAATCACAATGGGATACACCCCAACGGAGTGATTGGCTGAAGACATCTGAGCCTTCTCATTGGCTGTAATACTGATTGACATTGGCAACAGCGATTCAGAAGGCGCAAATGCCTTCAGCCAATCACTACATGGGGGTGTATCCCATTGTGATTGGCTGAAGGCATCTGCGCCTTGGGATTGGTTTAAATAAAAATTGACAGGTGCATTATCCAATGAGAGTGGGATTTTGGGGTGTATCCCATTCTGATTGGCTGAATTTAATAAACAGCGTTTTCAGCCAATCAGAAGGCACCATTGTCTATTTTCTTCCGGAAAAGGCTCTAGAAGGCTCATTAGCGTCGGGGAGGTCCGCGAGTGCGAATCTCAGTTAGTTTGTTTTTTGTTCCAGGATTGTTCCAGGACGGGGCAGAAGAGGAGGAGGCCGGGGACATCGAGGCGAGGTAAGTATATTGTGTTTATTTTTATTTTTTTATGTTTATATGTATGTGGTAGTAATGTAATGTTTTTTTTTTTAACAGGGGCCGCGCCGGAGAAGAAAAGAAGAAGGACGGGGACATGCTGAAAAGGGGAGTAGAATATTTTGAATATTTAGAATGTTTATTTATTTTCTGTAAATGTGTTGTACTCATTTTTTTTTCCTAGGTTGTTGATCTGAAGGGACATCTGCAAAGGTAAGTGGTCTTAATTATTTTATTTTAGCTTAGATTTAGGGGTTTGTATGTTATATAGGGGTATGTATTTTAGATAGTTAGGATTTATTGTATGTTAGGGGTATGTATTTTAGATAGTTAGGATTTATTGTACATTATATAGTATTTATTGTATGTTAGATAGGGTTATGTATTTTAGATAGTTAGGATTTATTGTATATTAGATAGATTGGGGATGTATTTTAGATAGATAGGATTGATGGTAGGTTAGATAGATAGGGGGTATTGTATTTTATTTTATTTGCATTGTATTGTATGTATTCTATATGTATTTCCTTTTAAGGTATGTAATTATTGTTTTTTTCTGTAGTGTGGGGGTTTGTAATGTATTTTTTTATTTTCTGTAATGTTCCTTTTTTTATTTTTTGTGAGTTCTTTTTTTTTACTTTCTGTAATTAGAGTGGTGTGGGGGGTTTATTAGGGGGTAGGTAGGTAGTGTAGTTAGGTAGTGTAGGTGTTAATAGGTTAGTGTAGAGGGGGGTTAGTTTAGACCCCCATGGGTGACGGGGTTAATTAAGTGCTTATGGGTTTCTGTATTGACCCCCATGAGTGAGGATGTTAATTAAGTGCTTATCGGGTCTGTATTGACCCCCATGCGTGACAGGGTTAATTAAGTGCTTATGGGGGTCTGTATTGATCCCCAGGAGTGACAGGGTTAATTAGGGGTTTATGGGTGTCTGTATTGACCCCCATGAGTGAGGGGGTTAATTAAGTGCTTATGGGGGTCTGTATTTACCCCCATGAGTTACAGGGTTAATGAAGGGCTTATGGGGGTCTGTATTGACCCCCATGAGTGACAGGGTTTTTTAGGGGTTGATGGGGCTCTGTATAAAGCCCCATGAGTGATAGGGTTAATTTTTTTTTTATTACTGTTCCTTTAAGGACCTTTACGGTCCTTTAAGGACCCGTAAAGCTAGAATTTAGAATTTTCATTGCAGCGGGGGTCCCGATCGGGGACACTCACTGCGAGGGTTAATGTGGGGTTAATGCGGGTTTTGGGGGTTTGGTTGACCCCCATGAGTGACAGGGTTATTTAGGGGTTGATGGGGCTCTGTATAGAGCCCCATGAGTGATAGGGTTATTTATTTTTTTTATTATGGTTTCTTTAAGGACCTTTATGGTCCTTTAAGGACCCATAAGGTGGGAATTTTGAATTTTGTTTGCAGCGGGGGGCCCCGATCGCGTGCAATCAGGGACCCCCACTGCAAGGGTTAATGTGGGGTTAATGCGAGTTTCCGAGCTTATCTCGGATCCCGTGGGGTAAATGCGGGTTTCCGAGCTTATCTCGGATCCCTTCAAGGGTAAGTTGTACGTGGCTGGGCGGTCCAGGGTCGTGGAGCGTCGTTTTCATTTTTTTCAGCGGCCATTTTTTTCCTCTCAGGGCCGTTTTTTGAGTGCCGAAACGGTGAAATTTGGGGTTAAGTTTGCGTGTAACCTCACTTCCAGATGTCCTGGCTGTCCCCCAGTGCTGTGAGTGAGTGTTTTTTTGTCATTATTGGGTTTATTAGTGTGTTTTTAGTGTTTTTGTGTTAGCCCGGTTCGGGGGTTAGTGCAGTGTTTTGTAAAACACAGGGGAGGGAGAGGAGGAGGGGAAGGAGAGGACTAAGTGCTGCGAGTTTAGAGGTGTGTGGGGTGGTTTGGGGCGCCATAGGACTAACTGCTGCGAGTTTAGAGATGTGTTGGGTTGTGTTGTTTGCAACTCATGCGCCATAAAGGCTCCACCTTCCGCAAATGCGGCCCCTCGCGCATTTGTGGACCAAACTGCATGCAGGGATGCAGTTCTTGCAAGCTCGCAAAGCGTGACAACGTTTTGTAGTTTGACAACTATCATATGTAATGTAATACTTTTCTTACTTTTGAATGTTTCAGTTTTCCCATCAAGCAGAGCCACTTAGCTCCACCTCCCCATGCCAGCTCTGTCTGGAAGCTGGAATAAACAAAGTCTTTCTGGTCAGACTCAGATTCAGACTGATCTTGATCAGTTAAAGGATGAAGGCCTATGATGGCTCATGCACTGTCACTATGAGGATCCTATAGCCCGACTGTAAGCAAGTTACTATACAGCAGTTACATCTATTATTTAATGGGGGTGGAGGTAATTCTTTCATGGGATGGGCCAGTGACATCATAGCTGAACCTGCTTCTAAGTTCCATGATGATCCAGCACCCAGGGAGGTGCAGGCAACTCTGCTTGAGGAGAAAAAAAAAAGTAAGAAGAAATATTAACTATTATTAATTATAAACTGCATATTGTTTTAAACTTCTCTGCAAAACAAACTAGCACAGAAGCTTTATTTTTAAATGCATTGCAGTGATCCTTTAAAAGCACATTGGAATAACATCAGATCTACTGAATGGAGAGCCTTGTTACAAGACATTTTTGGACCCCTCTCTAAATTAGAGAATATTGCCACTGTTATCCCCTTCCTTAATTTTCTCTCCATTATTTACTGCACCTTTTTTCATTCCTTCTCTAAACTATATGACCTAAAATAAAGAGAATATAAATTTCTTATAAGCATATCATAAATGCTAGTCTTAAACCTATATGGTATACTAACAAAGTATTTCACAATCATTAAGCAACAGCACATTATAAATCAGTGTTAATTTAACCTCTATCTTATGAGTCACAATTACATCCTAGTTTCACATTAGTACTGTCCAGAATTTAGATCACTGACTGAAGATCTGTTATGAAGGTAGACTTGAAATTTGATATTTATGTCACAATCCGCTCTTCGTTAGGTTTGAAAAGGTCAAGAAGAGGTCAAGAAGACCAATCACATGTCTCAGCCCCTGATGATTGAGATGTAACAGTCTCATGAAACGTGCATCTGGCGCATACTGATGATGTCACAACCAGGAAGTAGCCAAACTAGCTAATACAGAGAAGCATGGTCTAACAAACGCAGCAAAGAGATAGCTAACAGCAGGCAGAGGTAACGAATGATCAATATAAGTATAAGGGTTTGCCAGAATTAAGAGAAACTCCCCAATAAGACTGCATTTATAAATATAAATATTATACTATTGGGATAGTAACACCAGAGCTAGAGCAGTGGAAGTAATAGAGCCACTACCACGTAGCAATTCACATTACAAGAAAAGGGCATGTGTGCAATTTGTCCAAAGAGGTATAATTAAAAAACTGTGTCACAACTATAAAAGCATTTTAAGGGAGTCTTATTCACAACACTCCGGTTAAGCACTAAAGCACTTAAAAAAAAAAAAAAAAGTTGCATTGACATGCAAAAAGAGAAGTACAAATTAAAGAATCACTAAGAAAAATTCAGGGATAAGACACAGAGTGCTTACTATAGCACAAACACTGAGAAGTTTAGGTTTCAGTATAAAGAGCTGTTATCAATTTAATACAAGCAGAAGCACTTTAGTGTGCAACAACTGCACAAATAAGTTATTTAGCACCTTTAAAGCACAAAAGCATTTTTATACCACAAATAACTACTATTGAACCATGCCTAAAAACAAAGCCCATTACTAATATATGTAAGATAGAGAAATTATTACTAACTAAGAATTGGGAAAGTTGAGACGTCATCGCAATTTAGTTAAAACTTCAGAATTTTAAAAGAAAATAGTTTTTAAAGTTTTTATACACACATATATATATACACACACACACACGCATATATATATGTATATATATATATATATATATATATATATATATATATATATATATATATATACACATACATACACATATATAAATAATGTATGTATATATCTATCTATCTATTGTAATGGAGTGCCATTAGGGGTCACAAAAGAGCTCTGTAAGACTTCTCCCCTGAGAATGAAAAGAGATAACTCCAGGCAGTTATCAGAGGCTAATGGAAGCCCAGCTGTAAACTGCCTTTAAAAGCAGCAGAGAGATGGGTGGAGTCTCTCTCACTTAGGCTTGGGCCTAAGAGCTGTGAGCTGTGAGCTGTGAGCTGTGAGCTGTGAGCTGTGAGCAGCTGCAGCTGCCGTGTGTTTAAAGAAGTAGCTCAGCTG
>CM050169.1:182226779-182361779 GCA_027410445.1 Discoglossus pictus | reverse complement strand
GTGGGGATGGTGTTAAAGAAATACAGTGTAATTAATGGCCTCATTGAGGCCTGACGGGGCCATGGAGTTAAAGAGGAAAATCCATTTGCTTTCTGCTTTTGAAAGGGCATTCTCCAGGTTACCTCCTCTTATGCCAAGGGAGATTTGTTGGACCATCCAACATTGCAATAGTGTAGGATCCGATTTGTGGAACTGAAAGAAATGTCTGGCGACCGATGTCAATTTCTTGAAATTTTCCAAGTCTTTCCTACTGTTTTTAATATTGCGAATGTGTTCGCCCAGACGTT
The DNA here is from genome assembly GCA_027410445.1 of Discoglossus pictus. Classification (NCBI taxonomy): domain Eukaryota; kingdom Metazoa; phylum Chordata; class Amphibia; order Anura; family Alytidae; genus Discoglossus; species Discoglossus pictus. Next base: position 182,361,492 of record CM050169.1, on the reverse strand, counting down.
GACGCATCTCGCGTGTGGTCATGCCTACGTATTTCTTGGGGGGTTTACAAGGGCATTCAAGAACATATATGATTTGTTTAGAGCTACAACTGAAAAGTTGTGGGACAGAGTGTTGATGTCCAAAGTGATCTTTAAAAGTTGTCACATTTTTAATATGTGAACAAATGCTGCAGTGTGCACAGCGGTAATTGCCCTTGATTTTGTCCTTTTTGTTGGTCCGTTCTTTGATGAAATGACTCTTTACTAGCATATCCCCTAGCGAGGGACAACGTTTCCAGCTTGTGGAAATACCGTCTTTAAACCACAGGTTAAGATCTTCATCAGTTTTCAGGATATGCAAGTGTTTGTGTAGTATATTAAGAATTTGCTTCCATTGTGCGTGATAGGATCCAATGAATCTGATCTGATCATCAGCAAGTTTCTTCGGTTTAGGGGTTAGGAGGGTATCTCGGTCTAAATAGAGGGCACGATGATAAGCCTTCTTAATATGTCTGTTACTGTATCCTCTTAATTTAAGGCGGTCGCGCAATTCTTGTGCTCTTTTGTTGAAGATTTCTATTTGAGAGCAATTACGCCTTAAGCGGATAAATTCCCCAAAGGGTATGCTTCGTTTAGTTGAAGGAAGATGAAAACTGTCATTGTGTAATACACTATTTGTGGCAGTCTCTTTACGGAAAAGATCTGTTGTAAGTTGACCGTTGGATCCTCGTGAGATGGTAATATCAAGGAAGTCTACTTTGTTCATATCCATGTGATATGTTAACCTAAGGTTAAGATCATTATGATTCAGCTTTTGCATATATTCATCCAAAAGTTCTTTAGGACCATCCCACAATATGAAAAGATCGTCTATGTGTCTTAACCAGATCTGAACATGCTCTGTGTACTGATACATGTTATCTCCAAGAGCTATTTGATGCTCCCACCACCCCATATAAAGGTTAGCATAAGTTGGGGCACATGAAGTGCCCATTGCTGTACCTCTCAGTTGCAAGAAGAATTTATCATTGAATGTGAAGTAATTATGAGTCAAAACAAAATGTAAAAGTTGGATAATGAATTCATTCCTCTCCTGGGAATACTGAGATTGCATACTCAAAAAGAACCGTACTGCCTCCTCTCCTTTTTGATGTTTGATTGATGTATACAAAGATTCGACGTCGCAAGTTACCAGATATGTGGTTTCGTTGAGTACAATATCATCCAGTTTATTGAGGATGTCCATTGTGTCTCGTATGTAAGATGGAAGACTGATCACAAAGGATTTGATGGAAGCATCTACAAATTTGCTAGCTGATTCTGTCAGGTTGCCTCTCCCGGATACAATTGGTCTACCCGGTGGGTTGACTAGCCTTTTATGTATTTTGGGAAGTAAATATAGTGTTGCTATTTTCGGTTTGTCAACTTCCAAAAACTCAAATTCACGTTTAGAAATTAATCCATTTGTCAAGGCTTCGGAGATGATTTTGTGATAAGATGTTAAAAATTCTTGAGTAGGGTCTCCTAAGAGCCTTTTGTAACATTTTGAGTCCGACAACTGCCTCATGGCTTCCCCAACATATTGTTCACTCGGCCATAGTACCACATTGCCACCTTTGTCCGATGGTTTAATTGTGACATCTTTCCAGGATTTCATGTCATCAATACATCTTCGTTCGTGTTTACTGATGTTAGATGCATGGATCGTCGGTAGTTTGGTTAGATCATTGATGACAAGTTTGGTATATATGTCAATTTGCGGACAAATGTGCATGGGAGGGACGAACTTGGATTTTTTCTTCAGATTTAGAGTCCCCTTGTCCGAGGGACAGGGTTTCTGAGCTGATGTTGCTTCATTTTCTGCCAATAAGTCACACAGGTCTTCAAAGATCTGTGTTTCAATATTATCAGAATTCGATTCCTCTCGATGATAACATTTTTTGAGTAAGATCTTTCTAGCAAAGAGATTAACATCTTTGGCTACATCAAAAAGTACAAACGAATTAGTCGGCGAGAAGGACAATCCTCTCTGGAGGGTTCTATATTGATCTGAAGTTAGTATCCTCCCTGTAAGGTTGACAATGTGTGATTGGTCCAATGTGTTATTGTAAGTATTGGAGTTAGCAATGACCTTGTGTTGGTCATCTAACATTACTGACAATTGGTTAATTATTATATTCGGTTCGGCTAGTACTAGTTGGTTTCCTTGCGTCGTCGGCTGGTTGATGCAGTTGGATGGTACCCCCATGTTTCTCTGTCGCGGAGAGTTCTGTATTGAGTCATGGGCGGGCCGTAATCTCTCTCGTCCTGTTCCTGGGACAAACCTCTCCTGTTCCATGTTGGATCCGGTGGATAACCTCGTCTTTGCCCCCTGTCTAAAAAAGACACTTGTGTGTGTTCTTTCCTGTTTGACAAGTTGGTGTTAGAGCTGTCTGATTCTTCAGGTGCAGATGATTCATAATCTGATGATGACATTCTGAGAGAATTGTTCCTTCTTGGTTGTCTAGTTCTGTAGTTATAGCGTTTGTCCTTGTGGTTCCAATTAAAAACTTGTCCCTTCTCAAAATCCTTTATGTCTCTGTTCATTTTGTTACGTTTGTTCTGTATGATTTCTCTTTCTTTTTTATCTATATCTCGTTTGATATTGTTGTACCCCTCTGAGAATTCTGATTTGGTCTCAAATTTAGTGAGCTCATCATGTAACTCCTTAATTTCCTTGTCAAGATTGACCAAAATTTCTTTCTCATAGTCTGAGAGGATGGCCAGTAGTGTTTTGGAGCAAGAGATCAATGCATGTTCCCACCTTTCTTTATATGCTTCTAAGTGGAAAGCATATGAGGGAAAAACCCTTACTCTCAATCCTCTGGGTACAATATGTTTGGCAAGGTATTTGTCGAATGTGCTCTTGTTCCAAAATGAGCGTACATGTTTAAGTAATAAATGTGAGAGTTGTTTGAGACCTCCCTGCCAATCTAATTCGTCTCTTGGAGGGGCAACATCTAGATTGTCAAACGCTTTTGCTACCTCTTCCATCATTTTTTCATTTTTGATCTTAAATTCTTTGTAAAAATCACACTCTGCCATGACAAAAGGTGGACTGGATGTACAACAAAGAACTAAATGAGGGAAGGATGTGTGTGAAAAAAGGAAAGGTGTCAATAAGAAAAAGAGTAAATGACCGCTGATGAGAGAAATGCTATCATAAATAGCTACATAAGTATATGAAAGAAAAAAGGAGGGGTTTTGTTTCACCAGCGTTGTCAATATACACAGATAAGCTGGAACAGAGAGAGAAAGGAGAACTAAATGGATGTGCTCATATGTAAAGGTAATTGCTGTAAAATATGAGAATAACATGGAGAAAAAAGCGGCAACTAATAATATGCATATGAGAAACACATTGATTCCAAAATAGGAGAGAGGGTGAAGAAACGGAACCCACAGCTCATACGGTTTGACCACGAGATTGTAAAAGCGTAACAATCAAGAGAAAAGGTCAAGGACATACCAAATCATCGCTGAATAGGTGTGATGAAAGCACCAAAAGGTGAATTAAAATTTAACCTTTAATAGATATGTTAAAAGGGTATGTAATAATGAAAAAAATATAAAATGTGTGTGCTAACACAGGACCACAGAGCCTAAATAAGGTTATGTGACAAATAAGTGCTACCAAAAATTGTAGGGAAACAGGGAAATGGAATATAGCCTCTAATTGTGGCTAAAAGAAGGCTATAAATTAGGAGAGTGAAAGCCCCTGCGCCTAAAAGGAAAATGAGGGACAAGCACAATGGTGAGCACTGACAGACGTAGTCATGTCAAAAAAAACCTAAAGCAACATATGTGCCAATGTATACAATCATCCGTATAGTGCTCTCAATTGTGAGTGTCCCGAGCCTTAGAACTCCACAACATTTACTCGTAGGTATCACATACTTTACTAGTTATACACATTCATTTTGCCAGTTATAATTGATTGCTGTCTATTCTTATTCTGTTCATATCTTTCTTGTCTACCCCTTTAAGAATTGATATACCCATGAAGGGTTAATGTTACCACACACAGGTATATATAGTAGGTGTAATCACCATCAATACAGCCCCAGTTGAAGCCTCCTAGTGCGAAACGCGCGTTGGGCGATCCGGCAAGCGCATGCGCGATCACTTTTTGGCCTGCAGAGCCAGGACGCGCTTGAGCGCAAGCACGCGCACGTCTGGTCGGCGCTGGCCGCGACCTATACGCGAGTACGTCACCGACGAGTGACGCAGCGCTGCAGCACGCCAGCAAGTGGCGCGGAATACAAACGAACCTGCGAAATCTACACACAGGCTTATTTTCGAGTTTGGAGACTCGGGACCTTCACAATGGTGGGTACTTTATGTATTTTTTTTTATATAGACGCATATATTGTTTTGTGACACGATTGTGTCTGTCAGTACCCACTATTGTGCTTGTCCCGTGTATCCCCCGTAAGGCGCAGAGGTCTTTATATTTTTTTTATCTACAGCCTTCTCTAGATATTTATTTCCTTTTCTCTATTAGCATTTATTTGCAGCACAAACCTGATTTAGGTCTCTTGCGAGACTATCCTATTTGTGTAACCACCTATCTACAGTTCTAAGGCTCGGGACACTCACAATTGAGAGCACTATACGGATGATTGTATACATTGGCACATATGTTGCTTTAGGTTTTTTTTGACATGACTACGTCTGTCAGTGCTCACCATTGTGCTTGTCCCTCATTTTCCTTTTAGGCGCAGGGGCTTTCACTCTCCTAATTTATAGCCTTCTCTTAGCCACAATTAGAGGATATATTCCATTTCCCTGTTTCCCTACAATTTTTGGTAGCACTTATTTGTCACATAACCTTATTTAGGCTCTGTGGTCCTGTGTTAGCACACACATTTTATATTTTTTTCATTATTACATACCCTTTTAACATATCTATTAAAGGTTAAATTTTAATTCACCTTTTGGTGCTTTCATCACACCTATTCAGCGATGATTTGGTATGTCCTTGACCTTTTCTCTTGATTGTTACGCTTTTACAATCTCGTGGTCAAACCGTATGAGCTGTGGGTTCCGTTTCTTCACCCTCTCTCCTATTTTGGAATCAATGTGTTTCTCATATGCATATTATTAGTTGCCGCTTTTTTCTCCATGTTATTCTCATATTTTACAGCAATTACCTTTACATATGAGCACATCCATTTAGTTCTCCTTTCTCTCTCTGTTCCAGCTTATCTGTGTATATTGACAACGCTGGTGAAACAAAACCCCTCCTTTTTTCTTATATATATATATATATATATATACACACACACACATTTGTGGAGGTGGAGGCTCCCACGTCGACCGCAAAGTTTATGGACTTACCGTCCATAAATACAAGCAGCGGGACTTTTAAAAAAAAACATTACGACCTCGCAAAAATACGACCTTAGCGCCTAAAACCAGCGCACATGAAAACATTAAAAACACAATAAATACATACAAGAAACACATTAAAAGCTTACCCACAGCAAGGGGGGGGGGCACCCAGGACCTCAAAACTGAAGTTCCACCTCAATTTAAGTCGAAATACAAGAGTTTAGACACCCGAAAATCACCTAAGCGAGAGAAAAAAAGGCCGCCGAAGAAAACGAGGCTAAGGACGCAAAATTACCACACTTACTCGCAAAACGGAACAAACACTCCAGACCAGTTTACGCGGCACGTAACACACACTATAAGGCACGTACCACACTGAAATTCCCCACCATTTTACATGAAACACACAACTATTAGCCGCAAAATGGTGGCAGGAACGCAAATTTAAGGCTGGAACTCAAATAGCGCATGCGTATTGCGTTCTAACGCTTTCAACCACCTCAAAGTTTAGTAGTACTGCACACTTTCCAGAAAATTCTACATTTCTCCTCAGGTGATAAACAGTGTGACTGGACAGTTCGCTGCTGCCGTTACTTCAGAAGAGAATTACTTAGCAATTTACAACTTCACAATCAGCAAATTCCAACAAAGAGGTAAGCTATAATACATTTAATTTATTAAGAAAGACCCCCAAAAAAAAAAAAACATTTCAAAGATTGACACCAAAGACTTCATTCATGTATAGTGACATTTGAAATAAACACATATGTGTATGGGCTGTACAACAAGCTCATCTTAATTCAGACAAATCAAATAAATATATTCAAGTGACATTGATTCACAGGAAATAATGCCACAATAAAAATTTGACACACATACATATTTAACCTGCAGCTCAATATTTGCCTTTTTTGCACAGTTCCAACAGACTCTGCATCAACAGCGTCACTCAAGAATTTGCAGGATGGACTGTGAAAGGGGATCACTTTTAAACAAGACAAAGAAAGAAGAAGAGGTAAGATACAAAAATACATTACATGCAGAAAAAGACCATGCTTTTCCAAAACCAAAAAAATAAATATACAATTAACCATTTATCTTTCTCTTTCAAACCAGACACTACTTAAAGACTGGCAGATCAACATTGGCAGTAGGGGACCCTCTATCATTCAGACAGCAAAAAAGACTTCAATCAGGGTATAGTATAACAAGTAAAAACAAAAAAATAAATCCCATCTTTCCTGCCCACCAATATCAAAAGTAAAAAAAATAATAATAAGCCTCAATACAAATTACAGCAAACTCAAAACACCACACTTCATTAAATATTGCTAACACATATAAAATTCTAAAATAAACACACTTGCATAGGAAAAAACTCGCAACACAACCCATAACTAGAATAGAAGTGGCGGACACAAAACAGGATAATACAGCAAAGATTAGCAACATATAGAAAATCAACTTAACATTCCTGTTTAGTCTACAAAACCTTTAACCCTCAGCCACAAGCCAAATGGAGCATCCCAAAAGTGGTAGACACAAAACAGGATAGTTCAACAAACATTGCTAACATATACAAAATGGAACAAACTGTAACTGTAACCCAGAACAAAAATCAATCAATTTAAAAGTGGCGCACAAAAAACAGGATTGTATAAGAAATCCTGATAAGACATACACAATTCAAAAATAAAAAATACTGTTTTATGGCCAACAAACTACTACAGTAAAACAATAATCCAATTACACCAGTGGTGTACACAAAACACGATACTACTAAATTCTAGCCAGGATTTTACACAATAGGATTTTACACACAACAAACAAACCAAAAATGCTAACACATTGCTTTTGAAATAAATAAAACATGCTGTTGCTCAAAAATAAATTACAATAAAATAACAGTTCTCTTTCTCTTTTACAACAGACACTGCCTGAAGACTGTCGCACAAAGATTTGCAGCACCGGATCCAGTGATATTCATCCTCAAATCAGACTTCCAACAAGGTATAGTACAACAAGTAAAAAAAGAGAAAAAAAACAAAAGCATGTTTGCTGTGCAGCAATGTCAACATCGAAAAGAAAAGAAGCAACCAAAAACGAGGCACACAAATCACGATCCTTCAAGAAATATTGTTGACACATTTAAAATTTAAAAAGCTATTTTGTTTTACCTACACCAACCTTTAACACTAAACCATAACTTCAATCTATCAACCCAAATGTGCCCAACATAAAACAGAATACTACAACAAATACTGCTAACACATAACAATTCAACAATAAATTCTCTAATCTGGGCCCTAACCAACAACATTAAGCCCACAACCTAAACAGACACAGAAAATAGGATACTACAACAAATATTACTAAAACCTACCAAATAATACTATAAAGCCTCTTTTCTGACCCACACCATATAAGCCTAAAAGTAAAAAATAATCCTACTATTACAACAATCACCTACAGTAAAAATTCAAATTAGTCAAATATTACTACCATTGGCAACATCCACTCCACAATTCCATTGCCTCTGCTTTGCCTCTAAGCCAAACCTACAAACCTACAAGATAAAAAGGAGCGTCCACCCAAAAAAATAGCACATACTAATTTAACACTATAAAGCAACTTCATCTACAATAACCTATAATCCCATACAACCAACAGTAATCTATGATTACAACAGTGTTGCACCAAAAACATTGTAGTAAGAAAAAATACAAACAAGCACTTCCAAAACAAATTACAATCACAAACTAAACTAATAATACATTCTTTTTATTTACAGATTAGTAATGGCTGATAACGACAACAAACAGGAAAAGATAAGACGTCAAGCTAGAGAACTACAAAAAAGATGGGCTAATCAGCAGACGCCGGAGCAGAAGGAAATTCGACGAGAAAAAGAACGAAAAAGACTTGCAAGCAAAAGACTATCAGATGAAAAAATAAAAGCTACAGCAGAAAATGCAACAAAAAAACAAAAGCATTTAGAACCTGTTCCTGAACCATCACATAACATTTTCAATGATGAATTACAAACTGAAACTGATATATGCTTTTCAAATTGACCTTTACTTAAGTCTTTAGCAGTAGAGGTTCATAATTGTGGTGACATTAATATTCTCTGTCATTTTTGTGAGGCTTATCATTTCAAACAGGAAAGACCCAGAGATGTTCATTAGTTGCTGTCAAAAAGGCAAGGTCAAACTTCCAGAAAGACAACAATTCCCAACATATTTACAAACCATTATGACTGAACCTACTTTTCCAACTTACAAACATTTCAAAACAAACATAAGATCATACAATAGTGGCATATCCTTTGCATCTATGGGGGCAACATTAGCTGCTAATGTACCAGGACATGGCCCTTACTGCTTTAAAGTCCAAGGACAAATTTACCATCGTACTTCCAGAGGAAGGAGAGCAAAGAAAATTTGCTCAACTATATGTCCTAGATACAAAGGAAGCTGTTGACCAACGTATGCAGCTTCAAGAAAATAAAAAAATGCTTACCCAGTGTTTTTATAGAGCTAGATAAAATTATGGCCAATAACCGCTACACTCAAAATTGGCAGAAGTAGAAAAGGAACAACAACTTCATGCACAGATACATCAATTACCAATCCCAAAGGTCAATATGGTGCTTAAAAGAGCTAGACAAACTGATAAACGCCATTATCATTTCCCAACATCAAATGAGGTTGCAATGATGTTTCAAAATGATGAAGGAGAACCACCATTTCAGAGAGACATTAGAATATATCCCAGAAATGAGGAGCATCCTTTCATTAATATAAGTATCTTAAGTACAAATTTAGATCCAATGACATATCCAATATTTTTTCCACATGGGGAAGCAGGTTGGCAACCAAAATTAACCCTTCAGAGGTACCCAAATTCTAAAGTAAGAGTGTGAAATAATATTTCCATGCTTGAATTTAAAGTAGCTCAAATTGCCATTCGAAATACATTCAATCCAATTTTATGTGGTGGAAAACTAACACAACAATGAATTATTGATTCCTATTTGCAAATTGAGGCGAATAATTTAAACTTCATAAAATATCAACAAGATAAACTACGTGTAGAACAGTATTGTGGATTAATGGATTATGTCACTGAGGTTGCTACAAGCAGAGACATGACAGCTGGCAAAGCCATCATTTTACGATTTTCTTTCCAGGGATCTCCTCGCAATATGCGAGAAAGATACAATGATGCCGTGGCTATTGTCACCAAATTTGGGAAACTAGATTTATTTATTACATTTACATGTAATCCCCAATGGCCAGAGATTACACACAATTTACTCATTGGCCAAACTTCTTCTGATAGACCAGATTTAGTGGCCAGAGTTTTCAAAATAAAATTAAATGAATTAATACGTGACATCACTATAACTCTGTTATTTGGCAAATGTCTGGCTTATGTTTATACAATAGAATTTAAAAAAAGAGGACTTCCACATGCACATATTGTTATAATCCTTCAAGAAAAAGATAAGTTAGATACTGGTGACAAAGTGGATTCAGTCATTATTGCTGAACTACCAGATCCAGAACTACATGGTAGACTATATGAGATTGTAACTCATCGTATGATTCACGGACCGTGTGGAGATATTAATCCACAGTCACCATGTATGGAAATAATAAATGTACTAAAGAATTTCCAAAAGATTATAGAGACAAAACTTATGCCAATTGTGATGGCTATGCATTATATAGAAGAAGAGAGGGACAAAATGCCATTATTCATAGCAAAAACGTTGACAATAGATATGTGGTACCATACAATCCACATTTGATCATGAAGTATAATGCACACATTAATGTAGAAGCCTGCACTTCCATCAAATCCATTAAATATATCTACAAATATATTTACAAAGGCTATGATGCAGCTATTGTAGTCGTCAAAAGTGCAGACAATACTGAAAGCACTGAGTTAGTACATGATGAACTTGCATCTCATGTAGATGCTCGCTATGTCAGGGCGCCAGAAGCTATGTGGCTAAATTTTAAATGCACAATCGATCACATGCAGTATATAGAATAGCTGTACATTTGCCACAAAGACATTTAGTGTATTTCCATGCTGGAAATTAAACAAATGCATTGGCACAAAATGAGCATCATCACACTACACTAACTGCATGGTTTCAATTAAATTCAACAGATTCACAGGCAAGGGAATTGATATATATTGACATTCCATATCATTATGTTTTCGTTAATGGATTATGGCGTACAATAAAAAGCCAGGGAAATAAAATAATACCAAGAATTTACACTGTCAGTCCAAGAGACCTTGAACGTTTCTGCTTACGATTACTACTTTTAAATGTTCTTGGTGCACAAAGTTTTGAACACGTAAGAACTGTTAATGACATACTATATGAATCATTTCATTTAGCTGTGCGACATAGAAACTTCCGAGCTGATGATACAGAATGGGAAAGATGTCTAGAAGAAGCAGCACTATGTCAAATGCCACGGCAGATGAGGGAACAATTTGCATTCATTTGTATCTTCTCAAATGTTTCAAATGCATTAGCTTTGTGGGACACATTTAAAAGTAATATGGCTGAAGACTTTATGCAACGATACAATGAACCTATTGCACACTTAAAAGCATTAATGGAAATCCAAGAAGTATTTCGGACTCATGGATTAAGTTGGATCCAGGTCTTATAGAAGACATCAACTTTGAAGACTATGACATTCAACTACAAATAGAAAGAACAAAAGAAAGACTTGCAACTTTAAATACATTACAATTGCAAGCATTTAATTCCATCAAAAATGCCCTAGATGATGACATGGTCAAAAAGCATTATTTTCTCGATGGACCTGGCGGATCAGGAAAAAAGTATCTATATAATTTATTTATGAGTTTTGTACGAGCACAAGGTCAAATAGCACTCTCATTTGCAACCACTGGAATTGCTGCACTTTTGTTAGAAGGTGGAAGGACTGTGCATAGTGGATTTAAACTGCCAGTGCCTATTTTAGAAACATCAGTGTCGGCTATTCGGATGACATCATTACAAGCCAAAAAACTTAAAAAAAGTAAATAAATTATAATAGATGATACTACAATGATGTCATGCTATGCCCTACAATGTATTGACCGCTTGCTTCGTGAAGTCATGGATAATACTTTGCCATTTGGTGGAAAGGTAATGTTGTTAGGTGGCGATTTTAGACAAACATTACCTGTCGTTGTACATGGAAATCTAACCGACATTATCGAAACATTGAAAATAATGAAAGTCAAGGTGATTTATTAGAGGATGGACGCATTTTTACAAATAACATTGTCTACTATGAAGTACTGTAACTTTCAATCAAAGAAAGACAACCCATCCCACACAAACTGCAAAGAAAAGTAACAAATGATCTGAAGGACAATTTAACAACATTTTTAACAAAAAACAAAGCAAAAATATAGAGAACCGTCGGTTTCTTTCAATAATTCATTTTTATGGCACTCAAAAACTTTTGACAGCACCACTATTTCCATTTTAAACTCTATACAATGGCAAAACACACAGAGAACAGTGATTACACATCGCGGACGAACTTTAATGTCTCGCTTTCTTTTTTTAGAGAACCACTCTTCCAACTCTATGTGCCATTTTAAACAATTACAACACCAATAAACAAATGTCAACCATTCAAAACCACCAATGACTAAATAACTCATTACTATTTCATGGAAGTACTGTTTATGCATGATTAGCCGCACAAAACACTTGCCTTGCATTTTCTAAAAAAATAGGTTCAAATGTAAATTAACTATGTTACTGTTTATAACGTTACAAGTTTAACAAAAAATAAGTTCAAGTTGGTTAGTTAACATTTTAGAAACTTGATTTTAACAGCACAAGGACATTTTCCTATACAATGTAAATGTTGTATTTCATGTTCAATATTAATCCAGGGAGTAATCCGATCGCCAGTTAATGGGGTCAGGAAGGAATTAATTTTTTCCCTGCTTTGATACAATTGGCTAAGTTTCAAGGAGGGTTTTTACTGTTGCCTTCCTCTGGATTCAATATACTGTATATTTCATTTGACACTTCTTAATCTACAAGTTGCATGTTAAAAAACCATTCTGTAAACTTTACAATACTCATTAATCCGATGTTCAACTATTGTTCCATTCAAATGTTACCACTTTTACAAAAAAAACTTCAACAGTTCCTCCAGAAAAAATGGCAATGTTCCAAAAATAAACATGTTTAATACAATAATTGTACTTCTTTACACATAAGAAAAAGTTTACAAGGGTCAAATACGTATATTACTGACCAAACAAATTTACAAACATACAAATTTCATTGCCGTCATTTTTTGACGGGCAAGTCGCTAGTCGCATATATAGTTCTCAGCAAAATGGGTCGTTGCTAACGCTTGCGGGCTCGCATAGTAAACCTGCCACTTGCGGGCTCGCATAGCGAGTCCCCCGCAACTGGTGGAGATCAGCGCTGTAGGCACTCATCCCTACGACCCCCTATGACTTTCGGACGTGAGGAGCCGCATTTGCGGAGGTGGAGGCTCTACGGCGCCTCACAAGCGGTTACAAATGACCACAGAAGCGTGACTTTGAAAAAAAACACAAAACACGCAATGACTAAATACGGACTTACACAAAAAAATACGACCCGCGGGACATAGAAAATAAAAAATTGTGGACTTACACAAAAAAGAAAATACGAGCCGCGGGACTTAGGAAAAATCTATTACGGACTCGCAAAAATACAATCTTAACGGACAACCCGCACACAGCGAAAACCATAAAAAAAACACAAAATACACACAAAAATAAAATAAAAACCTTACCCACAGTAAGGGGGGTCACCCAGGACGTCTGGAAGACAGGTTACACCTCGATTTCAGTCAAATTTAGAAAGTTTACACACTCGAAAATCCCCTAAGCGAGAGAAAAAATGGCCGCCGAAAAAAACGAAAACAAGGCTACACGACCCCTAAAACCGCAAAACACTGCCAAGCACATACGACTTTTACAAAAACCCGTACAAGGTACAACATACACCATCAGCACAGACCTTACAATAAGCGCAAAAGCAGTATGATAACAAAAAATACAACACCCCAGAGGCTCATGAGGCGCTCAGCGCGAGCCTCGCAATGAGCGTTGAAGGATCTCAGACCACCAAAACACTTACTCTCTGTGGCAAACAGCATTACCTGCCTTCCAATTCTATTGCCGTCATTTTTTGACAGGCAAGTCGCTAGTTAGATATTTTTATCAAAGTATTTACTCCCAAAAATCACTAATGATGTTGTTCACTAATAACATTAAAAGAAGTGCTGGAAAACACTTTGGACATATTATTACTTGTGATCACTTGTAAACCACGCTTGTGTCACTGTAATGTGCTGGAGTGTTCACATAACAATGTTTTGGAATGAAAAGAAGTGTATATATTTCATCATCATGTCACATGTCATGCAGAATTCAGGTGTTCTGTGCACCAATATGTGAACTGATGTTAAAAATGATGATATTAGCATCAGATTTAACATAAAAATTTAAAAACTTGGCCATAACTACTTAAATTTCTAAACAACTGTGACATGCAAATACATTCTTACAGTCATTGATGCATGAAGGGATGAGTATACAGGGTGTTGATAAACATACTAAAATAGTATTGTTAAGTAATTGTTACATATGTTGATTTCCCAACTCAGAAATCATTAGAAACACATGGAAACATCAATATTGGTATAACAATATCATTGTTTATTATATACACACACAGTGATAAACTTAATTGACCGTTTATTAATATCATGGGTGTGGTGTGGGTAGAACTGATAGGATTAGAGGCTGCTTGGGACAATGGGAAAAACCTAAAAGGATAAAAGTTATACTGTATAATAACAATGATGCATAGAATCTACTAGAGTTACATGTGGTCATTACACCGCAGTAACTGTAACTAGATGAATAAAAATATCATCATTCAACTCTCCATATAAAAGAAGTAATGCTCATAGCACTTATATCATGTCTTCATCTGCTCCGTTACAAAGATGCATTAACTCCTGGATTATATAATCCAATTCAATTACACAAATACAGTGTGTTCAGGAAATCAAAAATGTAAAAAAAAGTTGGTCATAATCTAAAAAAAGGCAGAGGAGGAGAAAAATCTAGCCATACCTGTATGTACAGTAAAGTGCTAAATACTGTAACTATAACAACAAACCAGCTTACTATCTTCATCTACAAGCAGAGAAAAACATTATGTATCTGTTATGAGAAATCACTTGCCATGACCATTAATAATGATGTGGGATCTGACAAGCAATGCTTAGCTGTGACCACAGCCATCTCTATATGATATTGTTCGGACACATTGATATCACATTCATCTGGTATACAGTGTTAACAGATTATAACTGATTGTTATGATATCATGATGGATGAACACGCACCCATTAACACTAGGCGGATATAAAAGTTAATTTTAGCAGAAAGAACAGAGAAGGCATGCGGAGGCACGGGTCATACATTTTTTACTGGCTAATAAACCAGGCACATTATTAGCTGGACAATTACCGTCTGAAATAATACACTCCAAAGTTAGTAGTATTAAGACAACTTCAGGAAATATTACATCTAATCCTGCTAAAATCCACGAAAAGTTTGTTAATTTTTATCAAAAATTATATTCTTCTCCTAAATCATCAACAGATTTTCGCATAGACACCTTTCTATCAGCATGTGATCACCCCAAGATTAAAGAAATGGAACTTGCACACCTTAATGCTAATATTTCAGTAGATGAAATTGAATGGGAAATCCAAGGCCTTAAAATGAGTAAAGCCCCGGGGCCAGGTGGCTTCTCAAATGCTTATTATCAGAAATTCCACACTTTACTAGCACCACATTTAGAGAGTCTTTTTAATTCATGAGGGGAAATCCACTGCCGCCAGAAATGATTCAGGTGAATATTGTGCTATTTCTGAAGGAGGGAAAAGATGGGTTGGAAATTAAAAATTACAGACCCATATCCCCCCTTAATGAGGATATCAAACTGTTGGCAAAAATTGTAGACAGGTTTGCAAGCTTCTTACCCCAACTGATACATAAAGATCAGGTGAGGTTTATTGCTTATTGGCAGGCTAGAGATAATTTAAGGACAGTCGTCAATGTGATTAATCAAGCTAACTTTACCAAAACCCCGCAATGTCTTTTATCCTTAGATGTTAAAAAAGCCTTCAACACGGTGGATTGGGATTATTTTAAGGAGGTCCTAATAAAATTTGGGGTGCAGGGGCAAAAAAAAAAAAGTTAGCAGCTGGTATCCTTGGGGGTTGTGGTGGGCCTAGTGGTGGAGTGGCCAGGACGTGCCAGTGGTAGGATGGGGAGCTGATGATGGTAGTGGTGACATGGACCTCTTATCAGTCTAATAAGAGGGCCTGGGGGACGAATATATCTGGGGGAGGAGGGGGCCAGTGAGGTTGAATGCAACTGGTGTTGCTGACGGGCCAGCAAGTCTCCCCATGGACCACATGAATTGAAGGTCCTCCTCCTCATCACGAGGACCCTCTGATCCTCTCCTTAGCCTCTCCTCCTGACATGAATACTGGTGGGCAGGTGCACGGTCCTGCACAATTATCTCCGATTGAGCCACTGGTTCGTTAGTGGACTCAGAACACCTCCTGCCAGCTGAAATGAGAGAAGAATGGTTTATGAGTTAAACACATTGTATGATCATTTCAGTGCTGTGTGTTCCTATCTATCTAACATCATGTTGTCTTTAACTAAATAACTCAACACACAGCCATTAATGTCTAAACCGTTGGCAACAAAAGCGAGTACACCCTTAAGTGGAAATGTCCAAATTGGGCCCAATTCGCCATTTCACTCTCCAAACTCGTTAGTGTTTTAAGGTCTCAAGTGTGAATGGGGAGCAGGTGTGTTAAATTTGGTGTTATCGCTGTCACACTCTCTCATATTGGTCACTGGAATTTCAACCTCATGGCAAGAACTCTCTGAGGATCTGAAAAAAAGAATTGTTGCTTTACATAAAGATTGCCTAGGCTATAAGAAGATTGCCAAGACCCTGAAATAGAGCTGCAGCATGGTGGGCAAGATCATACAATGGTTTCACTGGGCAGGTTCCACTCAGAACAAGTCTCGCCATGGTCGACCAAAGAAGTTGAGTGCACGTGATAGGAGTCATATGCAGAGGTTGTCTTTGGGAAATAAACGTATGAGTGCTGCCAGCATTGCTAGAGATGTTGAAGGTGTGGGGGGTCAGCCTGTTAGTGCCCAGACCATACGCCGCACACTGCGTCCCAGAAGGAAGCCTCTTCCAAAGATAATGCACAAGAAAGCCTGCAAACAGTTTGCTGAAGACAAGCAGACTAAGGATAAGGATTACTGGGATCATGTCCTGTGGTCCGATGAGACCAAGATAAACCTATTTGGTTCAGATGGTGTCAAGCATGTGTGGCGGCAACCAGGTAAGGAGTACAAAGACAAGTGTGTCTTGCCTAAAGTCAAGCATGATGGTGGGAGTGTCATGGTCTGGGCCTGCATGAGTGCTGCCAGCGCTGGGGAGCTACAGTTCATTGAGGGAACCATGAATGCCAACATGTACTGTGACATACTGAAGCAGAGCATGTAACTCTCCCTTTAGAGACTGGGCCGCAGGGCATTCCAACATGATAACAACCACAAACACACCTCCAAGATGACCACTGCCTTGCTAAATAAGCTGAAGGTAAAGGTGATGACTGGCCAAGCATGTTTCCAGACCTAAACCCTATTGAGCATCTGTGGGGCATCCTCAAACGGAAGGTGGGGAGTGCAAGGTCTCTAACATCCACTAGCTCTGTGATGTCATCATGGAAGAGTGAAAGAGGACTCCAGGGGCAACCTGTGAAGCTCTCGTGAACTCCATGCCCATGAGGGTTAAGGCAGTGCTGAGAAAATAATGGTGGCCACACAACATATTGACACTTTGGACCCAATTTGGACATTTCCACTTAAAGGTGTACCCACTTTTGTTGCCAATGGTTTAGACATTAATGGCTGTGTGTTAAGTTATTTTGATGGGACTGCACATGTACACTGTTATACAGGCTGTCCACTTACTACTTTACATTGTAGCAGAGTGTCATTTCTTCAGTAATGTCTGTTTAACCACTTTTGACAGGTTTCTGCTACTTTAAGGTCTTACACAGCTTCAGTAGAAGGAGTACCATAAAATTAGATTGGAATTGGCTTTGAGTGAAAATCAGTGGAATCCCAGACTGTAAATTAATAACACTGGTCAGTTCAGCTTATTTGTGGTGGGTTTGCGCAGCCCTGAAAAATTGAGTGACTGAGATTGACATGTTACTACTTTACGGTGTAACTTGCACCATAACTACCTGACAGTTGAGCTTGAGTTTTATAAAATGTAAAGCCTCTCTGTTTCACTTTGTGTAAAAAAATTATATATGAAACTTGCAGTAATGTATCTCACCAAATATCTGCTCTCAACTAAGATCACACACCTCTCATTCCATTCTCACTTAACACAGACAAATACTTATTTTTTATTGAAAGGGAATGTTTATGATGCTGGCAATAAACAAGAGGTTGTCATTAGATGCAGCATGAGGCAATTATCACAACATATGAGAAACCACACAAATTATAAACTACTCTAGGGTCTGGGAACCCTATGACAATATTGAGGACTGAAATGGTATTTAATAATAATAATAATAATAATAATAATAATAATCATAATACAGCTTAATCTTTGCACTCTCAAACTTATTTTAAAAGGAATAGTAAGTTTAAGTTTCTGTAAGCTAAATCAATGGAAATTAAAATTGTATGTAAAGGTTGTGATATGGGCATATTTTGTTTTTTTTTCTGTTTTAGAGAAGGTCATTTAGGTGGTGCAGCAAACACAGAAGAAATGAAGCAGTTATGTTTATTTTAATTCACAGCTGGAATCTGCTTGCTTTTAAAGACTAGAGTCATGGTGACAATACTTAATTTTGGATTTATGTTGCTGGACTATATATCTGAAACCCTAATAAATAGATCATTGGTATTTTAATTAATATAAAAAATTAGATATTCCACAATAACCAAATGTTTTAAGAAAAACATTTTTGAGTTGTATACTATATTTATTTGTAACAAATCAAACTTATTTGGCTCACCTCCTAACATGTAACATTATCACCCACATAGAAAGGAAAAAGTACAATTAACAGCTTTTCTGTCAGTGTAAATGAGATGGTCAAAAGTTATGCAAGATGATCATTTTATAGAAGGCTTATATATGTACCTGGTAATTTCCTTATATGTACTTTATATATACAGTTGTGCTCAAAAGTTTGCATACCCTTGGCAAATTGGTAATATATGTACTATTTTTAAAGAAAACATGAGTGAGCAAATTTATTTTATTTCTTATGGGATTCATATTCAACTGTAGGTTATAACAGAATGGCACAATCATAAAACAAAGAAAAAAATTAAATGACCCTGTTCAAAAGTTTGCATACCCTTAGTTCCTAATACTGTGTATTGCCTCCTTTAGCATCAATGACAGCTTTCAGTCTTTTGTAATAGTTGTCTATGGGGCCTCTAATTCTTGCAGGTGTTATAGCTGCCCATTTGTCTTGGCAAAATGCCTCCAGGTCATGCAAAGTCTTTGGTTGTCTTGCCTGAACCGCACGTTTGAGATGTCCCCAGAGTGGCTCAATGATATTAAGGTCAGGAGACTGTGATGGCCACTCCACAACCTTCACCTTGTTTCTGTTGTAATCACTGGAGGGTCAACTTGGCCTTGTGCCTAGGGTCATTGTCATGCTGGAAAGTCCAACAGCGTCCCATGTGCAGCTTTCGTGCAGAAGAATGCAAATTGTCTGCCATTATTTTCTGATAACATCCTGCATTCATTTAGCCATTAATATACTCCATGCCTTTAGAGCTCCCCCCCCAAAAAAAAAACATCAGTGAGCCACCACCATGCTTCACAGTGGGGATTGTATTCCTTTCACTATAGGCCTTGCTGACCCCTCTCCAAACATAGCGCTTATGATTGTGACCATAAAGCTCTGCTTTGGTCTCATCACTCAAAATGAAAGTGTGCCATAAGCTGTGAGGCGTGCCAAGGTATTGTGGGGCATATTGTAACCTTACTTTTTTGTGAAATTGGCTCAGTAAAGGCTTCTTTCTGGCACTCATTTTTGTTCAAGTATCGTCGTATTGTGCTCCTTGAAACAACCACACCATCTTTTTCCATAGCAGCCTGTATTTGTCCTGAGGTTACCTGTAGGTTTTTCTTTGTATTCCAAACAATTCTTCTGGCAGTTGTGACTTAAATATTTCTTGTTCTACCTGACCTTGGCATGGTATCAAGAGATCCCCGAATTTTCCACTTCTTTTTAGTGGTTGAACAGTACTGACTGACATTTTCAAGGCTTTGGATATCTTTTTATATCCTTTACCATCTTTATGATGTTCCATTACCTTGTTACGCAGGTCTTCTGACAGTTCTTTTCTGATCCCTATGCCTAAATATCTAGCCTGCTCAGTGCATTCACATGAGAGAAAACAAACTCATTGACTATTTATACACAGACACTAATCGCTATTTAAAAAAGTCACAGGTGTGGGAAATTAGATCCTCATTCAATTGAGCAATTGTAAGTTACATAGCCTGTAAATTAATTTGCTATTCAATTGGCGTTTTTTTGCAAGCCGAAAAGGTCTTGCATGTTATGGGCTTGATATCCTTGCAGATGTTATAATTGTCGCTATTCAATTGTTACAATTCCGCAAGCCTACAAATGTTTTCACACCCGTAAATGGCAAAAGTAGAGGAAAATCCTAAAAGTACTACAGCGGACCCGCAAAGGGGTTAAAGACATATCCGTAGCACTGTAAAAGCAAATAAAAAATCAATACTGCGCTATAATGACAGTGAAAGCAGTGAAAGACATTAGAATTACTTGCACAACAGTCTCAAGCTCGCAAATCGGCAATAAAAAATAATTTTATTTTATGTTTCATTTCAGTGTTCAGGGTTATATCGAATGCAGGAATCAATGAGTTAATACATATGAGGCCACCCATATGGACAAGAACAGTATTGGCATTCATTTTTATTATTTCGTGTTTTGCAGTTTTGCCGGTCCAATCGCATATCAGACCTCCAAAGGCTAATTGATTGACATGTAACCTCCATGTTTTACTGACCTAATGATGACGGTTTCATTTTCTATTGGCTGTTTCTAAATCGGTAGTTACGGCCTTGCTTAATTGATCATGTTCCCACCCTGAAATGCTACATAGGAGTGCATAATTTACGATTTCGTCTTTCGGCCCCTAACTTGCGGGCTTGTTCAATTGAATAGCACTGGAATTGTAGCAAAGTTCAAGCCGGGAGCATGCCCGCAGACATACGGCCTGTACACAGCAAGATGCGGACTTCAAATTGAATGTTGCTCTTAACCTTTAAATTGCCATTTTGAGCTATGTGTACCTAGGCCAAAGATTCAAGGGTATGTAAACTTTTGATCAGGATCATTTGGGTGATTTCTGTTATCATAATGATTTAAAAAGGAGCCAAACAACTATGTGATCATAAATGGCTTCATATGATTTTTGCCCTAGCCAGAAATACGCCATTTACTACACACCAAGGGCCTCATTCTATTATCGGCCGTAAAACGGCCGCAAGGCTGCGATTCCTTGCGGGGGTTCCGTTACCTCGCAATTCTATTAAACGGCCCCGCAAGGATCTCCTCTTACGGCCGGCCGTATATCTTGCAACCGGCCGTAAGCTCAGAAATCTTTAAAGTCAAAAATAAATTTAAGACAGCTCTGTAAAGCTCTGTAAATGCTAGGGATCATATTGGGGGACATGTGGATTAATAGTAACCCACTCTCAAGCTTGCACATCAGCCCAAATCCGAGTTTACATTAACTGTTTATTTTCCGGCCGCAGCGTGGCCGGGTCTGAGGTGCTCCAAGCACTCTGGACCTTTTACATGGATTTTTGACATAAATTAAAAAATATTTTTTTTACGGATTTGAGTATAGGGGAATGTTGTGCTATTTTTGCTAACACCTACAATCACTTTATATTCTCCTCAGAGTGCAGGATGCCTTTATTTTTGCTTTATAATGTGCTTAATTGGTGCTAGCAGGACCTTTTTCCTGCAAGTAAGCTGCGGCTCGCTTTTAGCCTTGCAGAGAGGTTTCCCGGAGTAATAGAATAGCAACCGGGCTTATCTTGCGGCTAAAACTCTTGCGGCCGTGTTAGATCAAAGGCTTTCCTCCTTGCGGCCCCGCAGCGCCTACGGCCGATAATAGAATGAGGCCCCAAGATTTTTGCGGAGAGTGTTTTACTTCTTTTATTTAATTTTCTGTAACAAGATAGTATAAATAAAATACTAAGAAAAACAAATATAAAACAAACATGGGGGCGTTATGCAAACAATATCCAAACACACCTAATATTAAAACAACTAAAAATGCATGTGTCTCCAAGAAGTTACTTGCTGTAGTGGAGGTTTGACAGTACTGGTTATGTAAATTTTTCATCAAGAGGATGTGTGACCAGCATGTAAACCATCATGAAATTCTTGAATGCTTGTTATTCTGCTGTGGTTCCATCTATGGATGGTAAAATCTTCAAAACATGGTGCCAGGTAATTAACAACTTATTTACTGTTTCAGTCTAATAAAAATGTTCACACAACCCTACTGAATGGTGCAGACCACCAGATTCTTGCCCTCTTCCACTTTTATAATTTCCAGCAGTTTTTGAATAATTAGAAAGGGATGCAGAGAATGTCAATAATGGCAGTTTTAAACTAAGCACACTTTCTTATTCATACTGCTTAATTGTTTCTGAAATGTTTAGAAAAACATTACATTACATATATACAGTGTAGTATTTGCCAAAGTTATCAAGCTTTACACAAAGCAATATATATAAGGCTTCAGAGTACTCTAATCCAAATAATATTTGTACCGCTTAACTTCCTTGTACTGTATATATAAATATATAAATATATAAGTGTTTGTGCGTTTATGTAAGAAAATGTAATTGTATATAGATATTTCTGTGCATATGCGCCATAGCACTGCACCAGTAAATGGTGGAAGCCTACTTGTTTAAAATAACTTAGGCTTGTTATCTTGCCCTAGCCAGAAATACAACAACAAATACATTTTTTTCCAGAGTTTGTTTTACTTCTTCTTTTATTTATTTTATAGTAAAAATAAAAGAAAAACAAATAGAAAACAACTTCGGGGCATTTTGCAAACAAAATCCACAAACCTATTATTAAAACAACTAAAAATACATTTGACCCTAAGACGCTATTTCCTGTAGTGGAGGTTTGACGGTACAGAATAAGTCGATTTTTCATCAAGAGGATGTATGACCAGGATGTAAACCATCATTGAAATTCTGATCAATGCTTGCAGCCTTATAAAATTGCGATTCGGTAAATTTAAAAGGGCTCTATTTAAGCACACAGCATATTTTATTTACAGAAGTTTTTAGTTCGTGAACTTCTATCCAAAAGCAAGGTCTTCAATAACTAAAAACTTCTGTAAAAAAAATATGCTGTGTGCTCAATTAGAGCCCTTTTAAATTTACTGAATCGCAATTTAATAAGGCTGTTGATATTCTGTTGTGGTTTCAGCAACAGATGGTGAAATCTTCAAGGCATGGTGCCAGGTAATGAACAACGTATCTATTCATACACAGCCTTATTAAATTGCAATTCGTTAAATTTAAAAGGGCTCTATTTAAGCACACAGCATATTTTTTTTACAGAAGTTTTTAGTTAGTGTAGACTTTGCTTTTGGATAGAAGTTCACTAACTAAAAACTTCTGTAAAAAAAATATGCTGTGTGCTTAAATAGAGCCCTTTTGAATTTACTGAATCGCAATTTAATAAGGCTGAAAATGTTTTAGTCTAATAAAAATATACACACAACACTACTGAGTGGTGTGCAGGTTCCCAGACTCTTGCTCTCTGACAATTTTATCATTTGCAGCAGTGTTTAAATAATTAGAGAGAATGATAAAAGTGACAGTTTTAAGCCAAGCAAGCTTTCCCATTGATACTGCGTAATTGTTTCTGAAGTACTTTTAATTCCAATAGGAGACAGACATTTAAAAGAGTAGTATAAGATAAGGTCATGCTTGCAAAAATACAAATGCTCTCAGTATTGCTTCTGACTTGATAAGGAGAGGTGTAACTCACAAGCTTATCACAAAAATGTTTGTCTGATACAAAAGGTATCACTATATATATTGCAATACTTGTATTATTCATCTAGATTACTGGACATTCACAGCTACCCCACTCTTCATATCATTATAATCAAAGAGTCTTGCAAATCTCGAGGGCTTCTGGGACTTTTTATCAAGAGCCTTGTGATTTTCCAGTCCCTGTTTTCAAATTAATTTGTTTTATATTTTACTATATAAACATCATCTTTGATCAGAGTAATTTGCTATTGGCACTATGTATCCAAATATGCATTCTGAGACAAATATTGTTCTCTGGGGCAAGGATACATGGCACTCATTAAAAACTGAAAGTGCTATTCATAAGTAAGATTTTAAAATAAGCAAACTGCTTAAATGTTTAAAACTGCTGTTTTTTTAAATAAATTAATTTGCAACAAAGTTTATCTTACTGAAGATTTACAGCCTACCACAGACTATGCAAGCATTACATAGACCCTTCCATATGCATATTTAGAAAGTTATACATTTTATTTTTATTATTATTATTCTTTATAGAGTATCAAACACCTCAAAAAGTGGAGGGCCCCGACTTTGAGTGTAACATCTTACACGCATGGTGCTTTTTCTAAAGCACCTTACAGGATTGGAAACTTGCAAACTTCCAGTCACAAATACAGGCACAGATACATATAGAAAAAAGGTCTCAATTCATAAAAAACTGTAAATAGTGATAATGCATAATATGTTCACCCCAAAATATCAAAAATATAATATCAAAACATGCATAAACAAATAATTAAACAAATATAAACATTCACAGCCTCATTAAAATCCAGCCTCGTAAATAAGAGGCTTTTACTTAAACTCTACGTACTGCAAAATTTCTCAAAGTTACGACGCTATTACAATCGCCCTGCCGCGAGCAACGTGTGAGCTACGCAGCAGGGCTGTCCGTATCAACACTGCGATAATGTACATGAGGAGTGACAGCCTGCGAGATGATCTTGCAGGCTCCCACACCTCATCAATAAGTGCAGGGGTCCTAAACGGGACCTACGCGGCAGTCCCACACATAAGCCCTGCCGTGGGGGGTACTCCAACTACCCCCCCCGGCACCTAAAATGAACCCCCCCTATGCGGGGGTCCCCATCGGGACCCCCAAAGTGTCCCCACATTAACACCTTGCTGCAGGGGACCATAGGGACCCCGCAGCTCCCACACATTAACCCCTTGGGCCAGGGTCCCTGATCAGCACCGATCATGCCCCCGCTGCATGTGAAACTTTTAAATTCCCCGCCGCGGCTCCTTAAAGGACCCGTGGCACACTATTAACAATCCCAGATGTGGCAAACAAAATTAACCCCCCACTATGCTGGGGGTCCCCGTTGGGACCCCCGAGGTGTCCCTACATTAATCCCTTGCTGCAGGGGTCCATAGGGACCCCCGCAGCGCCCCCACATTAACCCCTTGCAGCGGGGGTCCCCGATCGGCACCGATCGTGACCCCGCTGCATTTCAATTTTTAAATGTCCCTGCTTGCGGGTCCTTAAAGGACCGTAAAGTTCCTGAAAGGACTGACACTAAAAAATAATAACCCCAGGCAACTAAAAATAACCCTATAACTCATGGGGGTCAATACAGATCCCCATAAGCCAATCATTAACCCTATAACTCATGGGGGTAAATACAGATCCCCATAAGCCAATAATTATCCCTATAACTCATGGGGGTCACTACAGACCCCCATAAGGCCTTAATTAACCCTATAACTCATGGGGGTCAATACAGACCCCCATAAGCACTTAATTAACCCCATAACTCATGGGGGTCAATACAGACCCCCATAAGCACTTAATTAACCCTGTCACTCATGGGGGTCAATACAGACCCTCATAAGCACTTCATTAACCCCATAACACATGGGGTAAATACAGACCCCAATAAGCACTTAATTAACCCCATAACTCATGGGGGTCAATACAGACCCCCCATAAGCCAATAATTAACACTATAACTCATGGGGGTCAATACAGACCCCCATAAGGCCTTAATTAACCCTATAACTCATGGGGGTCAATACAGACCCCCATAAGCACTTAATTAACCCTGTCACTCATGGGGGTCAATACAGACCACCATAATCCAATAATTAACCCCGTCACTCATGGGGGTCAATACAGACCCCCATAAGCACTTAATTAACCCCGTCATTCATGGGGGTCAATACAGACCCCCATAAGCCTATTTTTAACCCCATCAGTCCCATAAGGGTATATTATCACCCTTATGGGGCTGTTAAAAACCTAACATTAACCACATAAGTGCCATGAAGGTCCACAAGGACCATCATGACACTAACTACAAACACTACAATATAACCCCCAATAAACCATTAAATCTAAACTAACTAAATGCCACTCATGCAAAGCATGCCAATATGTAAAACCAACTAAAAGCTTCTCTTCTGAAAAACATACTTATAAAATTAAGCATCTCATTACATGCAAAACAGAGGGTGTTATATATTTAATCTCATGTGTATGTGGAGCCAGATACGTAGGTAAAACCTGTAGGGAACTCAGAAGACGGATTCTTGAGCACGTCTATAGTGTCAAGAAAGAATTTGACACCCCTATAGCCATGCATGTTAATAACAAACATAAAGGCGACACTAAAGTCCTCACATTTACTGCTATAGATCATGTTGAGAAAACCATAAGGAGAGGAGATATAGACACAGAGTTATTAAAGAAAGAAGCCAAGTGGATTTATCTACTAGGCACTAAAAAACCCAATGGCCTGAATGAAGGCTTCACCTTCACTCCCTATATCTGATCTATTTCTTTAGATCATGTCATTTCCGTATTTTCCAGTAGCATTCTCATAAAGAGGCCTTTAATTTAGGCCCATTATTAGGCAAGCTCACCATGATGAGACCACCATCTGTACTACAAATATAGCTCATTATTGAAGACTCAATTTTTATGTTGATAATAGAAAAGCCCCATATATTGATATTATTCAATATATGTTGTTACTAAGATATATAGAGTCAACACACCATTTATGTTTATTATATATGCCTATTATGAATATTCAACTTATTTCTCAGTGTTGACATCATTAGATCTACCATTTATGGGCTCTCTATTTACTCAGTACTATTACAGGTGAAAAATATAGCACAGTCATATTCACCTATATTACATATATTTGAGATCAATAATCTACTTCCTTGATTAGTACCATCATGGCACTATTCAGCTTTATACATTCTCTGGAATTCATTTCCATCTTTTAAAGAGATG
Source organism: Discoglossus pictus (assembly GCA_027410445.1). Lineage (NCBI taxonomy): Eukaryota > Metazoa > Chordata > Amphibia > Anura > Alytidae > Discoglossus > Discoglossus pictus. Next base: position 182,334,547 of record CM050169.1, on the reverse strand, counting down.
ATCTATTAGTTTTTAATGGTGCACAGTTATATTTGTTCACTGTTTGCTTTTAATCCCGTTTTTTTTTTGCATTGCCATGACAACGTCTGCCTTTAAAAAGGCCCATAGGAGAGGCAGGCGTAACCCCTGATGAAATTTCAGAAACGTGCGTCGGGTGCACGTAGGAACGCCGTCGCGAGTCTATGACGTCATTACCTTGCGTCTAGACCACGGCGTGACTAGCAGAGAGTCAGCGTTTTCAGTCTCAGGCCCATAGCATAAAGCCCCTTCACCACTACATCAGTTAGGCTATTTCAGCAATAGTTTAGTGGATTTGGAAGGCAGTAACTATTAGTTATGGGTATATTCTGAAGGCAACGCTGCTATTTGGGCACTTGGGTATTTGAGATACACAATATTGAGAACATTACCTACATGATATCAGTACTCTGGGGGCATTTATTTCTCAATATCTTTCATTCCTATCCTCTACCCCTTGCCATATTTTTCATTTGGTTTACTGGTTCCTGTCCAGCAAGAAGCTGCTTATATTTACTTATACTGTTCCTTATAGGCAACCATATTCTAGTGATACACTTGCTTCACTTATATATATTTCTCATTTGTGTCATAGCACTTGGCACCTTATTTTTTGTGTCATAGCACTTGGCACTTTATCATTTGTGTCATAGCACCTGGCACCTTATCACTAGTAGCACCTTATAGCACCTTATTTCTTATCTACTAGCCACTTTATTAGTGACTATACTAGCACATTGCACTTTATATGGTCTACCTCATAGTGGCATTTTCCACAACAGTGGCACTTTCCCAGTATACTTCATATCATTTACTCTCTGCTACCTACGTTTATGTATTTTAAGTGGATTTTATTATTACTATTAAAAGTTAAGTTTTAACACTTAGTTCATTCTCTTTTTCTGAGAATTGGATTTCCCAGGTGTGCCCTAAAAAAGGATCTTTCTCTCTCTTGGTACTACTTATCCCTATTATCCTTAGGAGCACCCTGTTTTCATCCATTTGAATTTGGCACTTATCAACTATACCTGAGCCACCGTCCCTTTACTATTTAACCCCCATCTATACTAATCTATTAATACTTACACTACCTACGTACACTACCTACCCCCTAATAAACCTCCACATCACTCTAATTACAAAAAAAAACTACCGTACAAAAAATAAAAAAAACTACCTTACAGAAAATAAAAAAACCTAAGTCACCCAAAAAAAAAAAAACTACATTACAGAAAAAAAAAATACATTACAACCCCGCCCCCCCCCCCCCCACGACAAAAAAAAAAAAATGACACGCCTGAAAAGGAAAGACAGACATACACAATACAATACATACAATACATTACAATACATTACATACAATACATTACATACAATACATTACATACAATACAAATAAAATACCCCCTACCTATCTAACATACAATCTATTTAATATACAATAAATCCTAACTATATCAAATACATCCCTTATCTATCTAATATACAATAAATCCTAACTACATACAGAAACCCTAATTCTAAGCTAAAATAAAATAATTCAAATCCTAACTACATACACAGACCCTAATTCTAAGCTAAAATAAAATATTTACAATCCTAACTACATACACAGACCCTAATTCTAAGCTAAAATAAAATAAAATAATTCAAATCCTAACTACATACACAGACCCTAATTCTAAGCTAAAATAAAATAATTACAATCCTAACTACATACACAGACCCTAATTCTAAGCTAAAATAAAATAATTACAATCCTAACTACATGCACAGACCCTAATTCTAAGCTAAAATAAAATAATTACAATCCTAACTACATAGACAGACCCTAATTCTAAGCTAAAAAAAAATATTACAATCCTAACTACATACACAGACCCTAATTCTAAACTAAAATACAATAATTACAATCCTAACTACCGTATATACTCGAGTATAAGCCGAGGCACCTATTTTACCACAAAATACTGGGTAAAATGAGTAACTCGAGTATAAGCCGAGGGTGGGAAATGTGCTGCCCCCTGTGTCCCCCCTCTCTCTCCCATGTCTCTTCTCCCCTCTCCTTTCCCTGTGTCTTTTCCCCCTCCCTTATCACCCTCCTCAACTCCCCTCCTCATTCTCAACCTCCCTCCTCAAGCCCACTCCTCATCCTCAACCTCCCTCCTCATCCTCAACCCCCCCATCCTCAACCCCCTCCTCAACCTCAACCCCCCTCCATAACCTCAGCCTCCCTCCTCATCCTTAACCTCTATCCTCATCCTCAACCCCCTCCTCAACCTCCCTTCTCATCCTCAACCTCCCTCCTCATCCTCAACCACCTCCTCATCCTCCCTCCTCAACCCCCCCTTAACCTCACTCCTCAAACCCCCATCCTCATCCTCCCCCTTCAACCCCTCATCCTCATCCTCCCCCTCAACCCCCCATCCTCAACCCCCCCATCCTCAACCCCCTCCTCACCCCCCCACAACCTCAACCCCCCTCCTCAACATCAACACCCTCCTCAACCCCCCATCCTCAACCCCCCTCCTCAACCCCCCATCCTTATCTTCAACCCCCCCATCCTCATCCCCTTCCTCACCCCCCTCAACCTCAACCCCCCTCCTCAACCTCAACCTCCCTCCTCCTCATCAACCCCCTCCTCACCCCCCCCCCTCAACCTCAACCCCCCTCCTCCTCATCAACCCCCTCCTCAACCCCCCATCCTCAACCCCCATCCTCAACCCCCATCCTCATCCTCAACCCCCCATCCTAAACCCCCTCTTCACCCCCCTCAACCTCAACCCCCCTCCTCAACCTCCCTCCTCCTCATCAACCCCCTCCTCACCCCCCCTCAACCTCAACCACCCTCCTCAACCTCAACCTCCCTCCTCCTCATCAACCCCCTCCTCAACCCCCCCATCCTCATCCACCTCCTCACCCCCCCTCAAACTCAACCCCCCTCCTCAACCCCCCATCCTCATCCTCAACCCCCCATCCTCATCTCCCTCCTCACCCCCCCCCCTTCAACCTCAACCCCCCTCCTCAACCTCCCACCTCCTCATCAACCCCTCCTCACCCCCCCCTCAACCTCAACCCCCCTCCTCCTCATCAACCCCCTCCTCAAACCCCTCCTCACTTTCTCCCCTCTAAATGCCTCCCCCTCACCTGCTTCTTCTCCGGCCTCTGCTCCATCTATGCTAATGACGCGGTGCGCTCGTGACGTCACATGCGCGCCGGGGTAAAGACGGAGCAGATGCCGGAGAAGAAGCAGGTAAGTGAGGGGGAGGTATTTAGAAGGGAGAAAGTGAGGAGGGGGTTGAGGAGGGGTTTGATGAGGAGGAGGGGGGTTGAGGATAAGGAGGGGGAGGGAAAGAGACACAGGGGGGTAGAGAGACACGGGGGGGTTAGGGAGACACGGGGGGTTAGAGAGACACTAGGGGGAGTGACTTGAGTATAAGCCGAGGGGGCCCTTTTTAGCCTTAAAAAAAGGGCTGAAAAACTCGGCTTATACTTGAGTATATACGGTACATACACAGACCCTAATTCTAAGCTAAAATAAAATAATTAAGACCACTTACCTTTAAGATGTCCCTTCGGATCACTAACCAAGGGGTAAAACAAAACAAAAAAAATAGTACAAAACATTAACATAAAATAAATAAACATTATACACATTCTAAATATTCTATTCATCTTTCCAGCATGTCCCGTTCTTCTTCTTTTCTTCTACGGCGCGGCCCGTTAAAAAAAAAATTACATTACTACAACATATAGACACAAAAAAAGGAAAATAAATATAATATACATTCAACTGACCTTGGCGCAATGACCCCGGCCTCCTCTTCTTGGGCCCCGCCGGGCCGTGGAACAATCCGCGCTCTAAAAAAAACTTTAAAAAAAAACTAACGGAGATCCACACTCGCAGACCTCCCCGACGCTAATGAGCCTCCTAGAACCTTTTCCGAAAGGAAATAGGCAATGGCACCTTCTGATTGGCTGAAAACGCTGTCTATCAAATTTCAGCCAATCAGAAAGCGCCAATGTGTGAGCCAATCAGGATGGGATACACCCCAAAATCCCACTCTGATTGGCTAACGCACCTGTCAATCTTTATCTGTATTGACCCCCATGAGTGAAAGAGTTAATTAAGGGCTTATGGGGGTCTGCATTGACCCCCATGAGTGACAGGGTTAATTAAGGCTTATTGGGGTCTGTATTGACCCCCATGAAAGACGGGGTTAATTAAGGGCTTATGGGGGTCTGTATTGATCCCCATGAGTTATAGGGTTAATTAAGGCTTATGAGGGTCTGTATTGACCCCCATGAGTGACAGGGTAATTTATTGGGTTATGGGGGTCTGTATTGACCCCCATGAGTGACGGGGTTAATTAAGGACTTATGGTCGTCTGTATTGACCCCCATGAGTTATAGGGTTAATTAAGGCATATGAGGGTCTGTATTGACCCTTATGAGTGATGGGGTTAATTAGGGGCTTATGGGAGTCTGTATTGACCCCCATGAGTGACAGGATTAATTAAGGGCTTATGGGGGTCTGTATTGACCCCCAAGAGTTATGGGGTTAATTTTAGTTGCCTGGGGTTAATATTTTTTAGCGCAAGTGCTTTCAGGACCATTACGGTCCTTAAAGGACCCCAGCATAGAGGGGGGTTGATTTTAGGTGCCGCGGCCGGGGTTGCTGATAGTGTGCTGCTGGCCCTTTACGGAGCCGCGGCGGGGAATTTAAAAGTTTTAAATGCAGCGGGGACCTGATTTATGCCAATCGGGGACTCCCGCTGCAAGGGATTAATGTGGGGGGGGGGGGGGCTGCAGGGGTCTTCACTAACTAAAAACTTCTGTAAAAAAATATGCTATGTGCTTAAATAGAGCCCTATTCAATTGGCTGAATTGCAATTTAATAAAGCTGAATGTATCTAAATAGCAACGTATAATACATTTTGTCAATGTGTTGTGAATTACTGTGTGATGCGTAACATGTTACATAATGGTTAGTGCATTATGTAAAGTCTATCATATGAGCAATTCCAATAGTTCAGGATTGCAGTAAATGGCTGCTTATGTATTCAGGATAACTACAATTAATATAATGGAGTTTATCCCATTTAGGGATAGCCAGGGCCTATGGGCATTTAAGAGGTCAGTTCCAATTTAGTCCATGAGCTTGTTCATTTGGATAGAACTGGCGAATATTGAGTATATATACGTTTGGTTTGTTCAGCTTTTAATAGTGTGAATGTTTGATTTTAATGGTTTTAATTCATTGTAGTGATTGCAACATAAGTGGACAAAGATCATTGGACTGAGAAAATAGGCAATGGTTAAGCATCTGGTTGAACCAGCAGAATATTGGAAGTTACTGTTTGCCACATTTCATTACAAATTACTCTTTTGTAGTATTTCTATGTGCTATTATGTTTCCACTCAATTGATATTTGTATACCAAAGTAACCAGTGCTATATATACTTCTTTCCTTGTGTATAATTTGAAATGTAATAATTTATTATTGGTTCAGCAGGCTGGGAGACTTTGACCTTTAGTTAATATGGTGAATTAGCCAGCTTTTGGGGCTACATGCCTTCCAGTAAGGAGGATCCCTTTATTGGACATAGGCTCTGTGTGTCTGTTTCTATTGGTCTATGCTAAGTACTTGGGAGTTGTCTCTATTATAATAGGGTACATAAGCCAGCTTGGGGGTTTATATATCTTCCAGGAAGGAGGTTCCCTTCATTTGACATAGGCATTGTCTCTTTGCTTTTTTGTTTTTTTTCCCTAAATACCACTCCTGTTGTAGTTTATGACAAGTTAGACTGATTTGAAACCTGTGCTTTGGCACACCTTTTTTTGAAAAGTCTACTATTGTGTTTTAGTAAACAAGCAGCTCTGTTTATATTCTAACAACATATAATAAAGCTTAATTTTTTAGATTTGATTTTAATTCAGCTTTTTAATTTCTTGATTAAACTGAAGGTGGCTTTTGTGCAGTTCACTGTTGTTCTCATATCTTTCTCACTGTTAATTTACATACAGCTTGCAAATAAAGATTATGGGATTATACTAATTTCTCCAACCTGAACTTGAATGCTACTGTACCCGCTATTTCCACAGTATTGAAAATAGCTGTGGAGAGGGGGAGCTCCATTTCCTTAACTACACACACATTAACCTTCTTAACAATATTATTGTGGCTTGGAGTGGTGGAGAAAGCTTCATTAATAGTAATTTTGTGTTGATTAATTTGTTTTAATATAAATTAAGTTAAGATATATACATTTATATAATTTATGCTACAGAACATTGTCCCCAGGTGCCATGATGGACAGGTCACCCCTTTAATCTTAAAATTATTGGTATTAGAGAACAGATTAAAATGTTTCATGATCACAGACCACTTCATCACAGGTACAGTGCCTTGCCAAAGTATTCACCCCTTGGCATTTTTCGTGTTTTCTTGCCTCACAACCTGGAATCAACGTGGGTTGTTTGAGGATTTGCATTATTTAATTTACAGAACATGCCCACAACTTGAAGATGTTTTTTTTTTTTTTTTATTGTGAAGCAAACAACAAGTAGGACAAAATAACAGTCAATGTGCATAACTACTCATCCCCTAAAGTCAATACTTTGTAGAACCACCTTTTGCGGCAATCACAGCTCCAAGTCGATTTGGATAAGTCTCTATGAACTTGCCACATCTTACCACTGGGATTTTTGCCCATTTGTCCTTACAAAACTGCTCCAGCTCCTTCAAATTGGATGGTTTGCACTTGTGAACAGCAATCTTAAAGTCTGACCACAGATTTTCTATTGGATCGAGGTCCGGGCTTTGACTAGGCCATTCATTTACATGTTTGCCCTTAAACCACTCAAGTGTTGCTTTAGCAGTGTGTTTGGGGTCATTGTCCTGCTGGAAGGTGAACCTCCGTCCTAGCCTCAAATCATGCACAGAGTGGTACAGGTTTTGCTCAAGAATATCCCTGTATTTGGCACCATCCATCTTTCCCTCAACTCTGACCAGTTTCCCAGTCCTGGCTGCTGAAAAACATCAGCACATCATGATGCTGCCACCACCATGTTTCACTGTTGGTGTTTTTTGGGTGATGTGATGTGTTAGGTTTGCGCCTGACATAGCTTTTTTTTGATGGCCGAAAAGTTCAATTTTAGTCTCATCAGACCAGAGCACCTTCCTCCATACATTTTGGGAGTTTCCTACATGCCTTTTCGCAAACTTAAAATGTGTCATTTTGTTTTTTGCTGAAAGTAATGGCTTTCCTTAAAATGTGTCATTTTGTTTTTTGCTGAAAGTAATGGCTTTCTTCTGACCACTGTCATAAAGCCCAACTCTATGGAGAGTATGACTTATTGTCGTCCTATGTACAGATACTCCAGTCTCTGCTGTGGAACTCTGCAGCTCCTCCAGGGTTACCTTAGGTCTCTGTGCTGCCTATCTGATTACTGCCCTCCTTGCTCGGTCCGTGAGTTTTGGTGGGCGGTTGTCTCTTGGCAGGTTTGCTGTTGTGCCATGTTCTTTCCATTTGGTTATGATAGATTTGATGGTGCTCCTGGGGATCATCAAAGTTTTGGATATTTTTTTTATAACCTAACCCTGACTTGTACTTCTCAACAACATTGTCCCTTACTTGTTTGGAGAGTTCCTTGGTCTTCATGGCAGTGTTTGGTTAGTGGTGCCTCTTGCTTAGGTGTTGCTGCCTCTGGGGTCTTTCAAAAAAGGTGTGTATATGTAATGACAAATCATGTGACACTTAGATAGCACACAGGTGGACATCATTTCACTAATTATGTGACTTCTGAAGATAATTGGTTGCACCAGAGCTTTTTATGGGGTTCATAACAAAGTCGGTGAATACATATGTGAATGCCAATTTTCTGTTTTCTATTTCTAAAAAATAGTTTTATCTTTATATTTTTCTCATTTCACTTCACCAACTTAGACTATTGTGTTCTGATCCATCACATAAAATTCAGATTAACAAAACATTGAACTTAAGGCTGTAATGTAACAGAACAGGTAAAAGTCAAGGGGGGTGAATAATTTTGCAAGGCACTGTATGTTTACTAAAGTGTAAGGAGTCAAATTTAGGTTGATGATACAGTGCCCTGTAGCTGTGCAGGATCTCTAATTGCTGAGATTTTGCTTTGCACTAAGATCTGGACATGTACATAATTGTTTCTATTACCTGATACATACTCCTTATATTTTGTCAAATAGTTTGAAATTGAGAAACCAATTATGAGATCATTGAAATTTCCCATAGTAGTTAGTAAATATATTTTATTTAACAGACTTAAAACATTCAGCAAATGCAAAGCTGATATTAGATGTCTTCCCACAAAAATTTCATATTCAGATCTTTCATCCTCTCTTGATAAACTTTATCAAAATATTCACTTTGTGCTACAGTAAAATGGTTTTTCCAGTCCCCAGAGATTCCTGTAAGAGAACATGCAAATCATAAGACAATTTGGAAATTGGATTTAAACAGATGTTAAATATAAGAGTAAAAAATATAAAAATATAAGACTAACATTAGAATTTTAGTTTATGGATTAAAAGTGTACTGTTTTTTTTTCTTTTACCTTCCTTGCTTGGAGGACTTTTCACAAGCAGCAGTCAATATGAATATTCAGTAATGTCGTTTTTTAAACCTGTCACTGTTCTATTTATTACAAAACTCTCTGGTGCAAAATCATACATCTAGACACCTCCTCCTGGTATCTTACTCATTCAACCCTATCATTCAAGCTCCATTAAATGGACACTACAGTGGTAAAACAATTGTGCAGCAATCCGTGAATTGCAATTTTGCAGTTGCAAGTACTGGAACTAGGACAGCCTTGCTCCCTATGTGACAATGTGGACAAATAGAGAGCCTCTGGCTCTGTAGTGAGTGATAGAAACTGAAATATGGAGTTTCACAGCTTCAACTACAAGCTATACTAGAGGAATGAGAAGAGGTACGCAAATCAGTATGAAAAATCCCTAGAGGTGAACAAAGGAAAATAAATAATTGCAAATATTTAAAAACTATTGTCCAAATCGCAATTACCGGAGTCTGTAATGGAGGCCGTAAAAAGCTACAGAAATTTAATTGGCTAAATTTTGCAACCTGCAATCCATTTGCGAGTTACAGGCTCAAAATCACAGCAGTGGACAAAATCATAACTCCGTCCTATCTCCTCCTTTGATGTTTCAAGGCCGCAAATGTTACCAGTGCTAAAGATGCAAAATCCATATTTAATTGCAACAATTCAACAAGTCCGCAATTGCTTTCAAACCTGTAAATGGCAAATGTATCAAAAATCCTATGAGTACTAGATAGGACTTGCAAGTAGGTTAAACACCTGATGGTGACACTGTAAAAGCAAATATAAACACACTATTGTACTTTAAAAAACTGGGAAAGCAATGAAAAGCATTAGAATTAATTGCACAACAGTTTAAAACTCGCAAATCTGCAATAAAAAATATTTTTTTATGTTTTATTTCCATGTTATATTGATCTCAGGAATCAAGGAGTTAATACATATCAGGCCACCCACATGGACTAGAACAGATTATTTATTAATTATTATGGATTTCTACATTTCTGAATGGCAAGTCCGATCGCAAATCAGACTTCTAAACACTTTTTAATTGTAATCTAAACTCCATGTTTTACTGATGTCATGATGACGGTTTAATTTACTATTGGCTCTGTCTAAATTGTAACTTACGGGCTTGCTTAATTGATCATGATCATGCCTGAAATGTTATGTACCGGCTCATGGTTTGTGTGTTGGGGCCGTGAGCCTGTACTTGCGGGCCTGAGCAATTAAATACATCTGTAACTTTTTCTAATCCGCAGACATACGGGCTGTATGAAGGTAATTATGAGCTTGGAATTAAATGGGGGCCTATATATATAACTGGGCTAATAAGGCTTTTATAATACTGGATGCAAATTATACTTTTAAAAAACAACTGTCTATAGTATGCTATAGTTTACAGATAGATAAATAACATTGCAGTATTCTTTATTTAAAAAGAAATCTTAATGATAAATAAAATGTTCTTACCTCTGATGTCCTTGCCCCCTGTCCCATAGTATAAAATTCTCTGAGTGCATATCTGGCAGTATATTGTTTTTTTTTGGCTTCTTAGCAGAACTTTTACTGAACCTAAACGTATTAGCTTTGTTTTGTCGCTGTTTTAAAAAGCATTAATACAAAGCTATTCTTAGTGCTAAGTGATTTTTCCTAAATAGATTTAATGGCACTATTCTGCCAGATATGCAGTTAAATAATTTGATACTGATTTTGCTATGAAAATTGATTTTTTTAAACAAAATAATTGTAATATTGTTTATCCTATAGCAGACTTAATCATACTGCAGAGTATGGAGCATTATATTAGGCCTTTGAGGAAGTATGATGTGGAAGCTTCCTTCAGTCTTTGCAGAAGCACAAAGACTTACATTCTTTAACAGTGCGTATCTGGCAGTATAGTGCCATTAAATCTATTGTTATGTCTGCTTGGAAACATAGAATAATAGTTATAACATCATCTAATGAGAAAGTATGTTAAATACTTAACTTACCTTTGCGCATAAGAAAACCTTTTGAATGGTCCATTATTGTTTCTGAAAGAAATGTGAAATTACACATCTTGTTGTCCTTCATTGTCTTGAAAGAGGAATGTTCTACCACTGAGTCAATCGCTGCATCATCTAACTCCTTTCCCAGGAACTTACAGATTCTCACCACACTGCCCCGCAGGTCCTAAAGAAGATCAGATTAGAAGTGCACTATAGGTTAATATAGAACCTTAAAATTTTAAAGTGTAGATACATTTGCTGCAATAATTACAACTAAAAAAGAAATGTTAATTAGAACCAAATGATACAATAATAAAATAAAAAACTATAGATCTTGTAAATTTAAAATGTTAACCAATACTTAACTTGCATAAAACATGAGTAAATGCAGAAGGCTTTAAGAGGTTAGAGGTCATTTTTGAGAGTATACATGACTCATCTATTACCTTTAATTCCTCCATTGCAACCACTCAATGAATGTTGGTGATGTCACAAAATATGTCCACAAGATACAGTAGACACTCAATTATCCAGCGCCCACTGGGATTGGGAGATGCTGGATTATTATTATTATTATTATTATCCTTTATTTATAACGCGCCAACATATTCCGTAGCGCAATACAGGGGTTGGGTACAAGTATAAACGATACCCCACAATGAAAATAATGGAAGACTCTGTTATTGAGCCTTCAATCTGATATACACTGTGCTTTCCCTAAAGCACCTCACAAGATTAAAACTCGCAAACTTACATTCTAAAGGGTATGGGTGAGGTACAGGAGAGTGAGAGATGCATAGTGAATGAAGAGGCTAAAGATGATATGCTTTTTTGAATAGATGTGTTTTTAAAGAGATTTTGAAGGATCTGAGGCAGGCAGATAGTCTGGTGGTGCGAGGTAAAGAGTTCCAAAGAATAGAGGCAGCACGTGAAAAGTCTTGAAGACGGGAGTGAGAGGAGGTGATGAGAGAGGAGAAGAGAAGAAGGTCATTAGCAGAGCGAAGAGGGCGGGTGGGAGTGTATTTTGGGATAAGAGCAGAGATGTAGGAGGGGGCACTATTGTGGAGGGCTTTATATGTTAGGGTCATGATTTTGAATTGTATTCTAGACGCTATGGGAAGCCAGTGGAGTGCCTGACAGAGAGGTGCTGCAGACACTGATCGTTTAGTATGGTAGATGAGTCTAGCGGATGCATTCAAAATGGATTGGAGTGGAGACAGACGGGTGATAGGAAGGCCAGCAAGGAGAGAGTTGCAATAATCGAGGCGAGATATGATGAGAGCGTGAATAAGAATTTTAGTTGTGTCTTGTGTGAGGTAGTGGCGTATTTTGGATATGTTTTTTAGGTGAAAGTGACAAGATTTTGTGAGTGATTGGATGTGGGGAATGAAAGAGAGGGAAGGGTCTAGTAGGACCCCAAGACAGCGGGCCTGAGAGGTGGGAGTGATGATGGCATTGTCAACAGTGAGAGATATTTGTGGAGTGAAAGCTGTAGTAGAGGGTGGAAAAATAAGGAGCTCTGTCTTAGACATGTTGAGTTTGAGTTGACGGGCAGACATCCATGAGGATATGCTCGAGAGGCAATTGGCAACATGAGCTAGCAGAGAGGGGGATAGTTCAGGTGCAGAGATGTAGATTTGGGTGTCATCAGCATATAGATGATACTGAAATCCAAAAGATTGTATAAGGGCACCAAGGGAGGATGTGTAGATGGAGAAAAGGAGGGGGCCTAGGACTGAGCCTTGGGGTACACCGACAGTTAGAGGGCGAGGAGATGAAGAGGCGCCAGAGAAGGAGACACTAAATGTTCGATTTTCTAGATAAGATGTGAACCAAGAGAGAGCAGTGTCACGGATGCCAAGAGAGTGGAGAATTTGGACAAGAAGAGGATGATCAACTGTGTCAAAAGCAGCAGAGAGATCCAGGAGAATTAGGATAGAGAAATGACCCTTTGATTTGGCGTTGAGCAGGTCATTAGTAACTTTTGTGAGAGCTGTCTCTGTAGAGTGTTGGGGCCGGAAGTCAGACTGGAAGGGATCAAGGAGGGAGTTGGAGGAAATTAATTGTGTAAGGCGAGTGTAGACGACACGCTCAAGTAGTTTAGAAGCCAAGGGAAGTAGAGAGATAGGGCGGTAATTAGATGGAGAAGCTGGATCAGATGTGGGTTTCTTAAGAATGGGTGTAATTGTGGCTTGTTTCAAAGGTGATGGAAACTTGCCAGTGTCTAAGGAAAGGTTGAATAGATGTGTGAGATAAATGTAGTTTTTGGTTGCTTGAGATTCACTATAAAAAGAGGCCTATATGAGCTGCACATAGGATGCTCTGCTAAGTATATTTGTCAGAAAGGGCTGTTTTAGCAGCAGTAGCTTTCACTCCTCACTTACACACAGGTACATTCGGCTGGAGGGTGCAGTGCTGAACCTGGGGAATGTAACGTCAACACTGCACTGGCTCAGTCACTTATGCCTGTCTGCTTCCAGGTAAAACTGAATTGATGTACAGTGGATGAAATCTAGGTAAGCATTTTGTGGCATGGCAACCTGGCTCCTGGCATTTGTTGAGCCCTTTAAATTTAAATGTTTATTTAAAGTACAGTATTCAGTTTTTTTTGGTACCTTGAGAGTTCTGGTTGCTTGAGTTCTGGTTAACCAAGTGTCTACTGTATCTTATTGTACAAACAAAATAATGTAAACTTTTATAGCAGGTTGATCTGGAACTAATGGTAGCTCTGCATATGCTTAGTAGCTCTTTCCTCAGTGACAACATTATCGTTCCTATACCCACCATCGATAATCTACTATACCATGGTGTGGTAAATAGCTTGCAATATGGTTTTGCCTATTGCAGTCTACCCTACTAACTTTCAGTCTATTTTAGAAATATCTTGTGTTAAAAGGTTAGCATGTTATTTCTTGAATTGTGCATGTCTAAGTAGTGCTCAATAATTGTTTGATCAAAAGTATCATTCATTTCAAAATGGTAATATAGAATACTCAAGTAACTACAAGGAAGTAATTTGACATCAGTAGTATGCAAGCTAATGGAAACACTTTTGAACTAAAGTATTATTGAATACCAAAAATCAAATGATGTATAAGATCACTGGCTGCCTAAACTAACTGACTATTTAAATTACACAAACAAAATTGTAGACTAGGATGGAGCAGTGGATTTGGATTATCTGGATTTTAGTAAAACATTTGAGACTGTAGCACATAGTTAACTAATTTCCAATCTTTATAATCTGCCATATATGTGCTGGTGCCTGTTTTGTATAATTTATTATTGATCTTACTAATGGCCTTCAAGTGGAAGTTTGCCTCATTGCAGGCAACATAAAATCAGGGGAGATATTCCAGGTAGAGTCTGTGTATCACAGCATTTTAGTTATGCCAAATTGCAGCCCCTTTGTCACTCTTCAAGGACCTCCTCCTTCAGTTCTGGCTGTATTTCGCCCCCACCTATTTATCTGTGGCACTCAAAAGCAGGGTAAGGGACCTCTTTATCAGCTGTTCCTGGCATTAGCCAAAGTAGCAATTTATAAGTTCAGGAAGCACTGTCTGGCAATGTAGGTTCCCCAGCCCTGTGAGGCCATGTCCCAGGCACTGGTGCGCTCTTGTACCCAGGCAGATTACCTCTTGGAGTAATAAGGGTCATATCTTCTCTAGTTTGTTTAACCAACTGCTTATCAGACCTATCCCCCATAGTGGCGGAGCTAGTGAACGGATGGGCCCCAGTGCAAAAAAATATTTTGCCCCGACCCCAGTGCCATGTGTTTATATATATATATATATATATATATATATATATATATATATATATATATATATATATATACACACACACATATATAAATATACTAGCAACTTGCTCGTCAAAAAATGACAGCAATAGATTTGTAAGTCAAGGAATGGTGTTTGGCACAGAAATTAAATGTTTTGGTTGTGTGAGTACTTTTTGCGCTGATTGCGTGCCTCGTGGTGAGCACCTTTGGCGCTCATTGTGTGGCTGGCAATGAGCACCTTTGCCGTTTATTGCGATCGTGTTTTTTGGTGTTTTTTAAAGTGTTGTATATCTGTATGATTTAATGATAATTAATTACTAAATAAATGAAATTATAAATTAATAGACCTTACCTATTTGCAATTAATATATGCAGCAAGCAATGGGCTCAATAGCTACCCAATGTAGATTTGCAGTGCTGTGGAGCTGAGGTGTAAGTGTCAGCAATGTGTGCAGTGTGTAGCTTAAATAGGCTGTGTGCGCAAGGGGAAGCCGTTAGTGTAGCTGGATACATCCGCATTCTATAAGTTAGTGTTGTAAAATGGCTGTGAATGTGTATGTGGTACGTGGCTTTGGATGGTTTAGCGTCCTTGCTAATGGTGTATGTTGTAGGTCGTAAGGGTTTTAGTAAAAGTCGTATGTGCTAGCCTCGTTTTCGTTTTTTTCGGCTGCCAGTTTCTCTCTCGCTTAGGGGATTTTTGAGTGTCTAAACTTCTTAAATTGTACTGAAATGGTGGTGTAACCTGTCTTCCAGACGTCCTGGGTGTCCCCCCTTGCTGTGGGTAAGTTTTTTTTTTGTGTGTGTGTGTATTTTGTGGTTTTTTAAGGTTTTCGGCAGTGCGCAGGTTGTCCGTTAAGATCGTATTTTTGGGAGTCCCGCGGCTCATATTTTTTTGTGTAAGTCCTTATTTATTAATTGCGTGTTTTGTCCGCATTTGCGGTCTGCAATAAGTCTTCGGCTCATTGCAGCTGACGTGGGAGCCTCCACCTCCACAAATGCGGCCCCTCACTTCCGAAAGTCGAAGGGGGTCGTACGGATGAGCGCCTATATATGTACTACATTTTCTTGTAATTTTTTTTTAAATGTTCCTTTAGGTAATGCAATGGACACCCCAGGCCCAACCCCCAGCAGCAATATTCACCCCATCTCTAGCCCAGGCTCCCCTCAGCAGCACCATTTACCCCCCAACCCCCTCAGCAGCTATATTCACCCCCAGGGCCCGCTTAGCAGCAATATTCACTACCCAACCACCCAGGAGCACCACTCACCCACCAAAACCTTCAGGGCCCTCTCAGCAGCATCATTTACCATGCAAAGAATAAAAACAGGTCCCCCTTGTTGCACCATTCACCCCCCCCCCCCCCGCCATAGCCCCTCAGCATCCATTATGTTAAATCCAAAATTGAATCACAATGGACTTTTGTAACTTGATGGTGAAAATGTGAATGGCAAAGCCCTTATTGAACTAACTATATATATATCATCTATAATAAGATATATAATCTATGTGGTAGCAAAAATGTATGGGCCTCATCCTATTGAGGCTTTCGGGAGATCCGGGCTTGTAAATGGAGCCCCTTAGTTAATTTCCCATCACATTGGAGTCTTTTTGCGTGCTCCAATCTAGTTACTGGCTCTGGAATGCGAATGATTGCTATGGTTTCCATCGCAAGTTAATGCCCCTCTAAGCCTTTTATCTTTCACGGCCACAAGAGTTCCGAATGCTAAAATCACAAATCGATATCCTTTTGCTCCGATTCCCCCTCGCTAACCACTCCAATAAAGGGGCAAATGGCAAAAGTCCAACCACAAGTTAAGGGTACCAAGGAGGACTCGCAAAGGGCTTAAAGGGGTCCCGCAAGGGTAATTACCGCGGCTGTGTTAACTATTTTTGCTGCGGGCGCTTTATGGATCTTGAAAGTCTTTTAAAAACATGCGAGGTGGGAAATTAAAAATTTTCAATGCTGCGGGGGTTCCCAATTCGGACTCTCGCAGCAAGGGTTCATGTGGGGACCCTGCAGGGGTCCTGATGGGGACCCCTGCATCATGGGGATAATGTGGAGACCCTGCAGGGACCCGGCAGCAGGATTTCATTTAATGAGCCTGCGGGGGTTCCAGCAGATTTTACTGCCGTATTAATGACGGTCTTATTTTCTATTGTCTGTTTCTAAATCGGGAGTTAGGGCTGTGTTTAATTGATCAGGTTCAAGTTCGCAAATGTTACTGACCACTGCATGGTTTACGATATCGCCCCCTAACTTGCAGCCTTGCCGAATTGGATGGTACCATAAGTTGCAGCTGCTCTGTCCTTGCAGCAGCCCGGCAGACATATGGCATGGGCTCCATAACTTAAGGCCCTGAAATAGGATGAGGCTCTATGTTTTCTTGGTAAGTATTTTCCTTCATTACCTGCTGGAGCTCCTCATATGTAATGTAGAAAAATCTGCTGTCGGCCTTCATTTGCATCCATCCTTTGATGTGGTCAAACCAAGCTGGATGACACAAAATAAGGATACTAATCACAAAATGAGAACAAATTAAATAATCAACAATGATCAAAAGTTTTGGTAAAACAGTGGTAGATAAGAAATACAAATCCCACAAAGGAGAAATACAAATTGTCTATGACTACCTAATCAGACAGAATAACAAAAAAATTGTAGGTTGCTACTAGATGTTTTATCCAATTTGTAACATTTTCTATATCCCTTTAAAAGACTACTGCACAATGAAAAAAAAAATATTACAATGAAAACTATAGGTATTACAAAGAGCATAATAGGCGTACATATATTTTTTAATTTAAAAAAAGTAAATGCTGATGCCTCTGCATGTCAAGTTGTGTGAAAGAGAGGGGCAATTACATTTATGGAGAACTGTGGTTGTATGTTCTGAGCCAGTGAGGGGGACGGGGTGTGGTGTTAATTTCAATTATATCCTATTATCACACAAAGACTTTGGACTTCTGCCTGCTCCCTCCTCCCCCATCCCTCCCTCCACTTATAACTACAAACACACGCATCCATCATCCAGCTCTCATGGTGTGAAATAACAGACCCAACGTGAATTTCTTTGCTCATAAACAGAATCTTAAAAAATTCAGATTTTCCCACAAAATGTGTTATGTTTATGGCTTACACAGGTGATAATATTGTTAGTGTGGTACAACAAGCTCTTTTCTCTTTAACTTCAGTCTCATGTTGGAAAAATAACAAGTAAAGTTTACTTGTTAACCAGTTACCAGCAAGCTCTTCACACACCATAAAAAAACTAGAAATGCCCTCTCAATGCTTGTGAGGTATCTAAAATGTCTCAAATCGGACACAATAAAGAAGTTAATACTACTATCCCCATGGACCAAGGGATCCATGGGATCCCCCTCAATACTTGCTACCTACTATGAGCCCACTGGTGACCAACGATTCCCCCTTCCTACCAGCTACCTAACATGAACCAGGGGATACCCTGAGATTCCCTCTGCCTACCCCATAACCATGGGAATCTCCAGGCATTCCCCCTGCCCATGTTATATGAGCCATGGTATCCCCTGGCTACCCCTCTTCCTACATGTTAGCCTGTGACCCTGGGCATCCATGATTTAAAGTATACCAATGGGGTGCCTATAGGCTCCCATTACACCTATCATTAACCCCTAAACCATGGGGGTCTATATGGACACCCATTGTGTATCTAACTATAACCTTGGGGATCTAACTTTAACATGGGGGTAATACTTTTGTTATTCTTATAAGACCCTCCTTCGACAATCTGCCCCCAAAAAATGGGCCATGCATGTTGATTAAGGTTTTGGTCTTCTTTATTCCTTATTCTTGATTGAAGCCAACAATACTCATCTTGGGCCTTTGAAATGGGCCTCCTCCTTAAAAAACTTAAAAATAGTTTATAGCAGGTCAAAGACATAGGGGTCATAAACCCTCTGTATTATTTTTAGCGTTATAAAACCCATAGGTGCCGTGGGATGGGGTTTATATAGATAGGTAGGGATAAGTGAGGATGTGTATTTTACAGTTTTTTTGTTTGTTTTTTTACAAGAGCCCTTTGCCCTGATGCTAACGGAAAAAAGGTCCCACAGTTAGGGGGAGCCTTTGATCTGAGCTAATTGAGCCCATGGAATTGAGACCATAGTTGCCAGTTCAATGAATGAGCTGATATACTGGGAATTGTTTAACATTTTACTATGCTGATTTATGGAGCTTGTATGCATAGGCAAACTAACAATTTGCAACAGAAAAAGGGAAGGCATATTGGTTGAGAGAAACCTGTGCCTGAAATCTCTAGTGATAGGTAAATATGACTGTTATAATAAGGTTATATTGCTGTTTGACTAACCATTTTTTTCCAGAAAGTGTTCTAATGATTCCTGAAAATTTTTAGGTTCCTTGTTGAACTTCAACATCTTGCAAAAATGGAAGAGAGATACCAGGACATCCTTTGGGTTTCTCATTGTGTATACAATCTGAAAAGTTATCACAAAATATTTAAATCGGTATAACAAAAAACATGTCAGCACATCTAGAAAGATGTGGTGAGCAAATACCTGTTAGAGATTAATAATTTGGTAATAAGATAAAAGTAATATATCATAACTTTATATAACTGTGTAAATAAGGATTTCATTAAATTGGATGCAACGTATGCCGTAACTGGACCTTGACTTGTTTTACTACTAAAGTGGAGAAAAGTTGTGATCAGGATATTAGCACAGTGATTCACAGTTCTGAAATTTGAAGGTGGGCATAAGGCTTTATAAAATATTCAAAACATTTTTAAAGCACATGTCTTATTATATTAAAATAAATTAGCCTTCAGCAAGAGAGGCTGGCAAAAAAAATGAAATTGTCTTATCATACCATAAATATAACTGAAAATAATCATATGCATGTATATAAACATATAGGTACCGTATATACTTGAGTATAAGCTGAGTTTTTAAGCCCTTTTTTTAAGGCTAAAAAGGGCCCCCTCGGCTTATACTCGAGTCACTCCCCCAACCTGTGTCTCTCTAACCCCCCCGTGTCTCTCTACCCCCCGTGTCTCTCTAACCCCCGTGTCTCTCTACCCCCGTGTCTCTCTAACACCCCCGTGTCTCTTTCCCTCCCCCCTCCTCATCCTCAAACCCCCCCTCCTCATTCTAAACCCCCCTCCTCATTCTAAACCCCCCTCTTCATTCTAAACCCCCCTAAATACCTCACCCTCTCCCTTTCCCCTCACTTACCTGCTTCTACTCCGGCCTCCGCTCCTTCTTGACCCAGCGCGCATGTGACGTCACATGCACGCCACGTCATTAGCATATACCGGGTGGATGAGGATGGGGGGGTTGAGGAGGCAGGATGAGGATGGGGGGGTTGAGGAGGGAGGTTGAGGGGGGGTTGAGGAGGGAAGTTGAGGATGGGGGGGTTGAGGAGGGGGTTGAGAATGGGGGGGTTGAGGAGGGAGGTTGAGGATGAGGAGGGAGGTTGAGGTTGAGGAGGGGGGTTGAGGAGGGGGTTGAGGATGGGGGGTTGAGGAGGGGGTTGAGGATGGGGGGTTTGAGGAGGGAGAATGAGGATGGGGGTTGAGGAGGGAGGTTGAGGAGGGGGGTTGAGGAGGGAGGTTGAGGAGGGGGGTTGAGGAGGGAGTTGAGGATGGGGGGGTTGAGGAGGGAGGTTGAGGAGGGAGGATGAGGAGGGAGGTTGAGGAGGGGGGTTGAGGAGGGGGTTGAGGATGGGGGGGTTGAGGAGGGAGGATGAGGATGGGGGGGTTGAGGAGGGAGTTTGAGGAGGGGGGTTGAGGAGAGAGGTTGAGGAGGGGGGGGGTTGAGGAGGGGGTTGAGGATGGGGGGGTTGAGGAGGGAGGTTGAGGATGAGGAGGGAGGTTGAGGAGGGGGTTAAGGATGAGGAGGTGGGTTGAGGAAGGGGTTGAGGATGAGGAGGGGGTTGAGGATGGGGGGGTTGAGGAGGGGGTTGAGGATGAGGGGGTTGTGGAGGGAGGTTGAGGAGTGGGGTTGAGGAGGGAGGATGAGAATGAGGAGGGTGATAAGGGAGGGGGGAGAGACACAGGGAAGGGAGAGGGGGGATGAGGGGTTGAGGAGGGAGGTTGAGGATGAGGAGGGAGGTTGAGGATGAGGAGTGGGGTTGAGGTTGAGGAGGGGGTTGAGGGGGGGGTTGAAGATGGGTGGGTTGAGGAGGGGGTTGAGGATGAGGGGGTTGAGGAGGTAGGTTGAGGTTGAGGAGGGAGGTTGAGAATGAGGAGGGTGATAAGGGAGGGGGAAGAGACAGAGGGAAGGGAGAGGGGGCAAGAGACACAGGGAAGGGCGAGGGAAGAAGAGACACGGGAGAGAGAGGGGGGACACAGAGGGCACAAGAGGGACACAGGGGGCAGCACATTTCCCACCCAAGGCTTATACTCGAGTCACTCATTTTACCCAGTATTTTATGGTAAAATAGGTGCCTCGGCTTATACTTGGGTCGGCTTATATTCGAGTATATACGGTATATCTATATGACTATAAATTCCTTACATAAACACATATCTACAGTGAGAGAGACAGATAGAGAGACAAACACACATTTCAAGGGAGAATAAGACAGGGAGGAGGAACGACACAGAAAGGAAAAAGAAAGAGATACAGAGAGAGATAGATGAAGATAGATTTACATAAATTTAACAGAAAACATACCAGCACTAGTGATGTCCTGAACAGTTCTCCGGAGAACTATTCTCTGTGATTTTCGCATGTTCGCGTCCACCGCGAACGGCGAACATTTGCGCTTTTCGGTTTGCCCCCTATACTTTATCATTGAGGAAACTTTGAACATCATTTATTTTATTTTATAATTTTTTTTGTGTAATTTATGCCTGCCTGCCAGCGTGTGTGTGTGACAGGCTAACACCTAACAGCTTATATTGTGCTTATTTTCACTACTCATACCTGGTGGTGTAACATACATTGAAAACAACCATTTTTTTCCTGTAATCTAATTTCAGTTGCCTGCCTGTGTCAGGCTCGCAGTTTATATTGTGGTCAGTGACATAAAACAACACTTTTTTGACTGTAATAGATTGAATAGCAATTGCCTGCCTACAGGCGTGTGTGTGAAGCCTATTGCATCTACTCAGCCAACTTTTGCCAGTGCACAGTGATACGTCATATCTGGTGCAACCGTAGTGTACAGTGACATAAAACAACACTTTTTTGACTGTAATAGATTGAATAGCAATTGCCTGCCTACAGGTGTGTGTGTGAAGCCTATTGCATCTACTCTTCCAACTTTTGCCAGTGCACAGTGACACTCATATCTGGTGGCACCTTAGATTGCACGCGCAGTGCCCCAAATTTGAAGTAGGAGGTCCGACCAAGCATCTTTTTCCATCTCCCGGTTCCAAAAATCAATGGCATATACACGTCCCCTAATAGTGGACGTAACAGGGATTAAACTGATAGGAATAGTACTACTTAACAGTACACACCTTATAATAACGCAGACAGAAGCAACGCAGAGAGAGGAGTCTGAAGAAGAGGAGTCAGAGGAGGAAGGTGGCTTTGAGGAGGTGGAAGACCAAACACAGCAGGCGTCCCAGGGGGCTTGTTGTCACCTTTCGGGGACCCTTGGTGGCTGGGTGGAGGAAGAGACTCTCAATGACATCAGTGAGGACAAGGGACATGGCTAGCTTGGTATCCAACCTTGTGCAAATGGGGAGTTTGCGGTTGTGCCAAGGGACTGTTTGCGGTTGTTTGCGGTGCATTAAACGGGGAGATTGGTCTGTTACTGTGAATCGGGTGTAACCATTACACTTCCTGATCGATACAACATCATACCTGATGTTTTAAAGCATGTTATTCCAAATAATTTAGGAATGTTAGGTGATTTATGCCCTTTATGGCTTAAAACCAGACTCTGCATCAACTATATAATTTTCCATGGGAGTTTTGCCATGGATCCCCCTCTGGCATGCCACAGTCCAGTTGTTAGTCCCCTTGAAACAACTTTCCCATCACTATTGTGGCCAGAAAGAGTCCCTGTGGGTTTTGAAATTCGCCTGCCCATTGAAGTCTTTGGCGGTTCGCCCGGTTCGCCCGGTTCGCCCGTTCGCGAACATTTGATTGAAGTTCAAGTCCGATGTTCGTGGACCGAAAATTTGATGTTCGCGACATCACTAACCAGCACATCGAGAAAGATATAATTTGTAGGCATTGATCCCAAGAACTCCTGAAGCACTGGTTGTTCTGGGTCTTATACTAGCCAGGGACAAAATCTCAGCAACATGTTGCAACATAGTGCTGTGAGGTCACTGATTTGTTATCATGAGAAGCTAAATCTAAAAAACATTTCCAAAATACTTCACTACCTTACACAAGACACAACTAAGATTCTAATACATTCTCTCATCCTTTCTTGTCTCGACTACTGCATCTAGCTTCTTGCTGGCCTGCCCACCACTTGAATCCATAATGAATGCCTCTGCTAGACTCATCTACTGTACACAACATTCAGTGTCTGCAGCACATCTTTGTCAGTCACTCCACTGGCTTCCTGTAACCTCCAGAATAAAATGTAAAATCATGACCCTAACCGACAAAGCCCTCAACAATGGTTCACCCCCTTATATTTCTGCTCTCGTGTCCAAATACTCACCCGCCCTTTTCGCTCTACTAACAACCTTCTTCTTTCCACCACTCTTGTCACCTCCTCTCATACCCGCCTTCAGGACTTCTCTTGTGCTGCCCCAATTCTCTGTAGCTCCTTGCCTCGCTCCATCAAACTCAAAACCTTTAAAACATCACTAAAAACTCATCTATTTAAAGAAGGGTATCATCTTCCACCATAACACAACACTTCTCTCACCCTCTTGTACCACACCCAAAACTTTTAGTGTGTACGTTTGAGAGTTTTCAATCTTGCATGGTGCTTTGGGGAACGCTCTATGGACACTGGATTCTAAACTCAAAGACAGGGCCCTCCATTCTTTTCAATGCGTTAATATTGCTATTGTCTTTTGCATTTAACTGTACTCTTGTATAGCGCAATGGAATATGTTGGCGCCTTACAAATAAACTATAATAATAATACAATTATTTTTGTGATTCCTGAGAACTGGCAAAGATGATTAGTGAATAAGAAGTAAAAAGCAGTCAGATTTGATAAATAATTATGATCATTGCTTAATGCCACAGTTCATACCTTAGCTTTTGATGTGAAGAAAGATTTTGCAAAAATGTGGAATGGTAGGTGGGAAGTAAGTAACCTCGGAGAGGGGAGATCTTTCAGTTTTGATTGCTCCTTATATGTTTCATACCAAGGAGACCTCACAAAATTCGGTACACTTTTGCATAAAGTGGG
The DNA here is from genome assembly GCA_027410445.1 of Discoglossus pictus. NCBI lineage: Eukaryota > Metazoa > Chordata > Amphibia > Anura > Alytidae > Discoglossus > Discoglossus pictus. The sequence goes on along the minus strand of CM050169.1, from coordinate 182,310,811 downwards.
GTCTCCGTCATGTTGGATCAGAGTCAAAATCTCTGCCATCCAATTAGTACCTTTAAAAGGGAAAATATCTTGATCAGAACCTAGATACAAAAATCATAAACTGATAGATACATTAGGGTAGAATAATATTTGACCAATTATTTCTTTAGCATCAAATAGGAACGGAGTCATATGAACATAGGGTGTGAAGGATTACCTGATTTAGGGTATGTAACATTGTAGATATCATCATCCTGGACTTGGAATTCCTTCTCTGCAAATCTGAGACCCTCCTCGGTGTATATGCTAGATAAAAATTTCACTCCTTTGTATGTGAAGTACTCAAAAGACATTTTACCTATTAAGTAATAAACAAATGGTTACTGTATGAACAAGTTAAAAATGTTATATCTAATGTATATGTAAATGTGTGTTATAATATGATGGTAGTCATTGTTTATTTCAGCGGAATTAATTTTGCCAATGTAAATAATTAGTTTATCCGAAGATAATTTTCCTTCATGAAGCAAGTTTATGAACAGGCTGTTATTATGCTTATGGACTTTTTCGACCTCATGTTTTCTTTTGTTTTCAACCATATGCCTCCATACCCACCTTGTTTAGCAGAAAATCCCTAGTTTCACTTATGATGTTGAAACTCTCTTTAAGGGGACACCAACCTACTTAAAATGTGTAAGTTGTGTCCATCCAAATAAAAGCCCTGTTAGCAAATGATATAGAATTAGAATATATAGTTGTAATTGTTGAATTCTTTCTTCTCACCATTGCTTGTCTCTCTCCCTCACATATTGCAGTTCCTAGTGCAGTAGCCAGCCCCTCACTGAACTTTATATAACTGTATGAATAACATTTTCATTAACATGGATGCAACTTATGCATTTAAAGAACCATGACTTGTTTTAGTACTAAATTATCCCCTTAAGAGGAGAAAAGTTATAGTCATCTAAAAGTATAAGTTGCAATCAGTATAGTGAAACACAAATTAGTGAAGTGATATACAGGAAGAAAGAGTGACACAGAGAAGAAGGAGGCACATATGTATACATATGTGTGTGTGTGTGTGTATATATATATATATTGTGAGCATAAAGGTGGAATAGTGGTTGATGGGAGATACATCAGACCTGATTTGCTAGACAGCAACCAGAGGATTTCTCAGTTAAATGCCCCAGGGAGAGATGTTACAGTTTGCAATATGCATAGCTGATGCTCTGCAAAACATGGTATGGGTCCCTGGGGCGGAGTATTTGGAGAGCAGGGGGGGCCAATGCTCCAACAGCACTAGTTGCTGTATAACAGACCACAGCTTGGATCTGGTTTTTAAGAGTTAGCTAATTGGCACTCACCTGTAGCTACTCAATTAGCAGACAGGCCTTTAAAAGAAGAGAGCAGCCTGCTCCAAGGGAGAGAGGAAAAGACAGCTAGGAGAGGCTGCGCTTATTGCAAAGACATTGCTTTTGTTTGGGAAATTGGTAAGTGGGAAAGCCACCCAATTGCAGATAGCAAGTACTGTCTAGGAAGAGCTCAAGTAAGAGCAAGGGATTTTGTTTGTTTTATTATTATTTAAAGTACCTGCTTTCAAACTGAATAAAAAAGGAAAACTGAGCTGAAGGTGTCCTGGACTTTGTATACCCTAGAAGGCTGTGGTTACTGCAAGATCGGTGACAATCCTACCTGTAAAAGAAGTGGTTTGTCACAATATATATACAGTATCTCACAAAAGTGAGTACACCCCTCACATTTTTGTAAATATTTTAATATATCTTTTCATGTGACAACACTGAAGAAATGACCCACTGCTACAATGTAAAGTAGTAAGTGTACAGCCTGTATAACAGTGTAAATTTGCTGTCCCCTCAAAATAACTCAACACACAGCCATAAATGTCTAAACCGTTGGCAAAAAAAGTGAGTACACCCCTAAGTGGAAATGTCCAAATTGGGCCCAAATTGTCAATATTTTGTGACCACCCTTATTTTCCAGCACCGCCTTAATCCTCATGGACATGGCGTACACCAGGGCTTCACAGGTTGCCACTGGAGTTTTCTTCCACTCCTCCATGATGACATCGCGGAGTTGGTGGATGTTAGAGACCTTGCGCTCCCCCACCTTCCGTTTGAGGATGCCCGACAGAAGCTCAATAGGGTTTAGGTCTGGTGAAATGTTTGGCCTGTCCATCACCTTTACCTTCAGCTTCTTTAGCAAGGCAGTGATCATCTTGGAGGTGTGTTTGGAGTCGTTATCATGTTAAATACTGCCCTGCTGCCCAGTCTCCAAAGGAAGGGGATCATGGTCTGCTTCAGTTTGTCACAGTACATGTTGGCATTCATGGTTCCCTCAATGAACTGTAGCTCCCCAGTGCCGGCTCTGTGATGTCATCATGGAGGAGTGGAAGAGCACTCCAGTGGCAACCTGTGAAGCTCTGGTGAACTCCATTCCCATGATGGTTAAGTCAGTGCTGGAATATAATGGTGGCCACACAAAATATTGACACTTTGGGCCCAATTTGGACATTTCCATTTAGGGGTGTACTCACTTTTGTTACCAACGGTTTAGACATTAATGGCTGTGTGTTGAGTTATTTTGAGGGGACAGCACATTTACACTGTTACTACTTTGCATTGCAGCAGAGTGTCATTTCTTCAGTGTTGTCATATGGAAAGATTTAATAAAATATTTACAAAAATGTGAGGGGTGTACTCACTTTTGTGATATACTGTATATATGTATATATATATATATATATATATATATATATATATATATATATATATATATATAACAAATACATTTGTAAGCTCATCTGCATAACTAAAAGGTAGAGACAAACAAATGACAATGTACCCTGCTCTTTGGATCCAAAAAAATAGCAAGTTTATACATTGCTCCCTTTAAGTATATGTTCACTGTATTTAAACAGCTTTTAAGCAAACATGGGGATTAGATTTTTGCACAAACCAAGAATCATTTGCATACAGAACTGTTTTAAGCTTACAGGCTATCATCAGTGCAAGGCAGATTCTGGTTTATGCATTAGATCTTGTGGTATATAAATATATATTATTTATTTTTTTACATCGTTCAGTTGTTTCTGACTCTCCATGACCTCATGGACCATAAAATACCAGAACATCTTTATGTCCATGGTCATGCTGATCCACTTGGTTTTCATGGCAGAGGTACTGGAGTGGGTTGCCAGTTCCTTCTCCAGGGGGCCACAGCATACAGCTCCTGGTATTCCTAGATGGTTTCCCATCCCAGTACTGACCAGGCCCAACCCTGCCCAGCTTCTCGGCGAGAGAGAGAAAGAGAGAGAGAGTTTGGGGGTGAACCTGGTCTGCCTCACCCCACGGACGTGACAGTCATAAAGCCCTAAACTTCATAAAGCCCTAAACTTAATAATAATTATTATTATTAGGGCACAAATCTAGTATTTTTTTAATTAAACTGACAATGTGGATCTATGTTGTTGCAGGATGTTGGTTCCCAAGCCCTGATCGTATGCCTTGAGCCAAAAATATATTTTTTTTACCAAGTTATTTGTCCCTAGAGTGCTCTGCGTCATTTCACAATTTTTGAACAGTAATTTAATGCATAGAATGTGTTTTGGGGTCTAACTGTTACATTTGGGCGTATAAAAATATTTTGGGGTTAGTAACAATTTAAGGGCAACCAGTAGATGCTTCCAGTAGCCAACCGAGATGCCCAGTTCATTACCAGTTCATTACTTCTATGGGAGATTCACGAACCTCATTACGCCATCAAGTAAAATGATCAAAGCTGTCAAAACAGCAAAACTAGGTTCAATAGACCAAGGTCAAGTGTTGTCAAGTACTCTACCCCTCATTCATTCTCTTGTAATTAACCGCATAGCGAGGGCTGCGGGCAAGGGCCTCAGTTGCTGGGATGGAGCGCCATTCCAACAACTGAGGCCCTTGCCCGCAGCCCTCGCTGCCCTTGCAACCAGCCGCCTTCATGTCTCTAAGGAAGTGAGAGGCTGCACAGACTTCAGCACATCACTCTGACGGTGTGGGAGGGGTTTATACTGGGCCCGAGGCCTCGGTGTTTCTTGGCTGCTGTCGCCCGACATTAAGCTCTTCTCCCGGGTGTGGGCTGCGGGCAAGGGCCTCAGTTGCTGGGATGGAGCGCCCCGCAGCCCTCGCTGCCCTTGCCCGCAGCCCTATACATATATATATATAATGATGTATTGTGTGTGTGTGTGTGTAATGTGCAGAGTGTATACATATATATATATATAATGATGTATTGTGTGTGTGTTTGTGTAATGTGCAGTGTGCGCGTAGCGAGGGCCACGGCCGAGGGTTAATACGTAGCACTTTGGCAAAATACGGCTGCAACTCGCGAACATGAAAAAACATCCAAACACAATAAATACACACAGCACATACATAAAAAGCTTACCGACAGCAAGAGGGAGCACCCACGACCTCAAAAAAACAAGTTACACCTTCATTTACCTCAAAATAAAAGACTTTAGACACAAAAAAATTCTCTAAGCGAGAGAAAAAATGGCAGCCGAACAAAACGAAAACGAGGCTACAGCACTCTAACCACAAAAAACACTTACGTATAATCCGCTAACACGCATAACACACATTACGACATCACAAAAATCGTATGCAACCCGCGGATAGGAAAAAAGCAAAAACACAAGAAATACACACAACACATACATAAAAAGCTTACCTACAGCAAGAGGAAGCATCCAGGACCTCAAAAAAACTAATTACACCTTCACTTAACTAAAAATAAAAGAGTTTAGACACTACAAAATTCTCTAAGCAAGAGAAAAAATGGCGGCCAAACAAAACGAAAACGAGGCTCCAGCACTATAACCACGGAACACACTTACGGATAATCCGCTAACACGCATACCACACATTACCCGCCATTAAACGACCTACGGATAATACGCGAAGATGCATACCACACATTACCCGCCATTTTACGCTAATGCGGAAGTACACAACTACACTAACGGTTTCGGCTCGCGCACGCACACTATTACACTGCACACGTTCATCATGCTCACACAGCACCTCCACACCACGAATGCTGCAGCAACATCAAACAAGGTTCACAGCTCTTCAACACAATGCATAAAAATAGGTAAAGTATATTCATTTATTAATTGTATTATATATTTCAGTAGGACGTCACATATATAGTTGTGAGCATGCGGGTTGTTGCTAATGCTGCGGGCTCATATAGGCACTCCTTGCCAGCAACTGCGGACCTCGCAAAATTTACAGACTTACATGAAACAAATACGAGACGCGGAAATTAGAAAAAAAACCTCGCAAAAATACGACCGTACAGCCCGAAACCCGCGCACATGAAAACATTATAAACACAAAAAAAAAAAACACAACAAATACATAAAAAAGCTTACCTACAGTAAGGGGGGCCACCCTGGACCTCGAAAACTGAAGTTACTCCTCAATTTCACTAGAAATAGAAGAGTTTAGACACCCGAAAATCCCCTAAGCAAAAGAAAAAATGCCCGCCGAAAAAAACGAAAACGAGGCTACAGGACTCTAAAGACGCAAAACAACACCAAACACCTCGGTTTTTCCAAAAAAGACGGACGCGATACAACAACAAGGACGCAAAATCAGCCACAGACGCGTACTACACATTAGGCGCCATTTTACAACACTAACTTACAGAATGCGGAAGTACACAGGTACCCTAACGGATTTGGCTCGTGCACGCAAACTATTTACACTACACACTGCACACATTACTGACACTTACACAGCAGCTCCACAGCCCTCAAAACACACATTGTATGCTGCAGCAACATCAAAACAGATTACCAGCTATTCTGCACAATGCTTCCTGCATATATTACTTCAAAATAAGTACAGTATATTCATGTATTATTTTATTAATTATTTCATTAGCATTAGCAAAAAAAAACAATGCTCATAGCACACAAACAACCAACAGCCTCGCAATGAGCGCCGAAGCATCTTGGAACACCAACAAAATTAATCTCTCAACCAAACACTATTACCTGCCTTATAATCTTATCGCCGTAATTTTTTGACGGGCAAGACGCTTGTCACATATAATAGTTGTCAAACTGCGAGACGTCGTCACGCTTTGCTGCCTTAGCAAAGTGAGGGCTGCAACTGACGAGAACTCGCAGTTTCACAACTCCCCCTCTCATGGCTCACCCTGCCCCACTGATGCTCGCGATGAGCTCATCGCGCGACATCAGCCCTGCGGCCATCCCTGCTCTCTGTGGGACGCGCAAGCACGAGCGGGAAGGCGCACACGGGTAGCCAGGCACAGTGCATGCACGTGAAGACAAGTGCATAAGCAGCTTTAAGGTTAGGGAGGAGTGTGGGAGAGACACAGGAGGGAGAGGAATGGGGGAAGAGAGACACGGGGGGAGAAGAGAGACACGGGGGGAGAGGAGGGGGGAAGAGAGACACGGGGAAGAGGAGGGGGAAGAGACACGGGGGAGAGGAGGGGGAAGAGAGAAACGAGGGAGGGAGAGGAGGAGGGGAATAGAGACACAAGAGGATGAGGGAAAGAGAGACACAGGGGCGGGAAAGGAGGGGGGAAGAGACACAGGAGAGGGGAGAAGAGAAACACAGGGGAGGGAGAGGAGTGGAGGAAGAGAAAAAGGGGAGGGAGAGAAGGGGAGGAATAGGCACAGGGGATGGACAGGAGGGGGAGGAGACACATTGGAGGGGGAAGAGAGACACAGGGGAGGGGAAGAGAGATACAGGGGAGGGAGAGGAGGGGGGATGAGAGACACAGGAGAGGGGGGAAGAGAGACATAAGGGAGGGAGAGGAGGGGAGAAGAGACACAGGAGAGGGGGGAAGAGAAACACAGGGGAGGGAGAGGAGGGGAGAAGAGACACAGGAGAGGGGGGAAGAGAAACACAGGGGAGGGAGAGGAGGGGAGGAAGAGAAACAGGGAAAAGGAGAGAAGGGGAGGAATAGACACAGGGGAGGGACAAGAGGGGGAGGAGACACAGGAGAGGGGGGAAGAGAGACATATGGGAATGAGAGGAGGTGAGGAAGAGAAACAGGGGATTGAGAGGAGTGGAGGAATAGACAAAGGTGAGGGAAAGGAGGTGGAGGAGACACAGTGGAGTGGGGAAGAGATGAGGTGGAGGGAGATGGGGGTGAAGAGACGAGGGGAAGGGAGATGGGGGTGAAGAGACACAGGGGAGGGAGAAAGACACAGTGGAGTGAGAGGGGGAAAGACACAGGGGAGGGAGAGGAGGAGAGAGACACAGGGGAGGGAGAGGGGGAAAAGAACTAAAAGGAAGGGGGAAGAGACACAGGGGAGGGAGAGGGTGGAAGGAGAAACAAGGGAGGGTAAGCGGGGAAAGAGACACAGGGAAGGGTAAGAGAGACAGGGGAGGAAGAGGAAGTAGAGGGCGGGAGAGGCTCACAATGAGCGCCAAAGCCGCTCATCGCGAGGCCAGTAAAGTAGAGGGTGGAGAGGCACGCAATGACTGACAAACACCATTGCCAGGCTTCAATTTTTATTGCCATCATTTTTGACGAGCAAGTCACTAGTATAATAATAATACAGGTAATTATTGCACTCTTGAACGTATTTAAATAGTAAGATAAGCTAGGCTAAAAAAATAGAAATTCTAAATGTATTTAAGCATGAGTTGTATACTATACTAACACATCAAACTAACTTGTAGCATAGTTTGCTATTTTGATTGCCAAAAAAAGGATCTACTCCTGTGTCGCTTTGCCACACTAATTATGTCATTATATATCACACAATTGAACTAATTTTGCATGCCATGCCACAAAGAGAAAAAAACATTCATAGCAGGAATGATTTTGTTTACAAAATGGCTAGAGCAATGTACACACATTGCAACAAGCTCTTTAAAGAAGAACCAAGAATGTCCAACAAGATAGGTTCACTTTAGTCAGTGAATATATGTTATATATTAATATCAGTGCTTGTCCAATGTTCTTTCATTTTATATAGCAGTTGTAAAAGCAACCAAAGTTTAATATTTGCTGTGTGACGAGGAATAAAAAGCCAATGTACCTGAGGCTCGGCAGAAGTTTCTGAAAGTGACGGACGGCAAAGCTTTTCTGTCAATGTAAAGTAGGTTTGTCTACAGTGTTACCTCCATGGATCTGCATTTGTAACAAAGGTGAGCAGGCCTCCTAATATGTAACCTCACTACCCACCATAGGGACAAAGGACAAAGTACAATTTACATGGGTATAGCAAAACTTTTGTAAGATTAACATTTTATTTAAAGCTACAGAGTTCCCTGATTATTAGGATACAAATCTATTAATAGGGCACTTGCAAAGGTTTGCACATTATCAGCCTTATTAAATTGTGATTCAGCCAATTGAATAGGGCTCTATATAAGCACAGAGCATACTTTTCATTTACAGAAGTTTTTAATCTGTAAAAAAATATGCTATGTAATTGGCCAAATCGCAATTTAATAAGGCTGATAATGTGCAAACCTTTGCAAGTGCCCTATTAATAGATAGAAACACAGAAAGAAAGGAAAAGCAACGTTACAATCTGTGGGTGATTTTCACTCATAAATATTCTGCAGGTGGAAAGTTGTCGAGTTTTGCTTTGAATAAAGCATTTGAAGAAGGATGTTTGGGCTTCTATTAAAAAGTGATATTCGAAAGCAGATAAATACTATAAATAATATATAAACTACAGTCACATGAAACTGATTTCACTTTGAAACACATTATATGTTTCTTATTTTTATGTTCTAAAAAAAATAAACAACTGAGATTTATGGTTAAATGCAGAATTGTAAATCACCTCTGATTGACTTTGTGTAAAAAATAATATTTTGCATAACATTATAATAAAAACAACATTATAGTTACACATCACTGGAGTGTATCTCACCATATATGTGCTCTCGACCCAGATTACACGTCCTCACCCCACAGTGCATCCTAAACCAATGCAAACAATTTATTTAATGAGCGGGAATGCTCATGATGCTGTCAGCAAACCAGGATCTGAAACATTGCTATTTGTGTCAGGTGCTGTTTGTCAGCAGATGCGGCATGAAGTCGATATCAGAATATGCAAGATACCATGCAAATTATAAACTACTCTGGGATCTGGGGACCCAATGAATATAGCACTTCACAATGCTAATAATATTGATGACTGATATGTCATTTAATGCTAAAACAACTAAATCTGTGCACTCTCAAACTTATTTTTGGAGGAATAGTAAATTTAAGACAATCTAAGCTAAACTAATGGAAATTCAAAATGTATGTAAAGGTTGTGAAACTTGCCATTTTTTCCTTTCTTGTCTGTGCTTTAGAGAAGGTGAATGAGGTGCGGCAGAAACAGAAGGAATTAAGCAAAGTGATGCCAATTTGAATTTATGCCATTTTTGCAAAGTTACTGTTTCTTGCCTATAAGAACCTTGGGTAAAAATGGGTAAATTCCAACAGTGATGGCTTGTTATATTGCATGTATCCACTACCTTTTTGCACTAGGTGTTTACTGTATGATGTCAAAGACTCGTGTAATATTTCAACAGCATGTCTTATTCTAAAGCTTTACTCTGTCTTTAACAAAGGTATATTTTTTTACTAAAATCTTAATTGTAAAATGCAAATTTGTACATCTGATAAGAGTTTTTCCTCCACTGTAGCATATTTGCTTTAATCACTGTATCAGTTTGTATCATTATTATGGTTAATAAACAGAGTATTACATTTTTTATTAGTCAAACATATGTAAGAGTGACAAGCTATTAAGAGTTGCACTTCTCTTTATCAAGTCAAAAGCAATACATGCTTCTGACTTGATAGTGAGGTGAAACTTTCGAAAGCTTGTCACTCAAACTAAAATGTTTGTCACATAAAAAAAGATATCACTACATAATGCAATATTCTCATTATTAAGCTTGATTACTGGACATTCACGACTACCTCACTCTTCATCATGAGCCAGCGGGCTTTATGGACATTGTAACCAGAGCTTTGTGATTATCCTGTCCCTTTTTTTAAATATCTTTTTTTTTTTGTAAGATTTTAACATAAGCAAACTGCATATTTTTAAATAAATAAAATTGCAACAAAGTTTATCTTACTGAACATTTGCACAGATTGTGCAAGCAATACATAGGTCCTTTCATATGCATGGAGAAGTGGAATATTTAGAAATTTATACATATTATTATTATTATTATTAATTATATAATTTATGTGTAACATATTCTGTAGCACTATTCATGGGTTATCTATAAATAAAACAAATACAATACTAAACACATGGCCAAAGTGGAGGGCCCCATCTTTCATTTTAAAATTTTATGTGCATTGCACACTTTCTAAACACCTTACAACATTGGAAACCCTCAAACTTCCAGTCATAAATGCATGCTCAAAAACATATAGAAAAAGGTGCTCAATTCATAAAAATGTAAATTCAAAAAATAATATTAAAACATGCAAGTAATTAATTAAATACATTTAAGGATTCAGTCCGTAGGTACCCTAAACACATAGGGCCTCATTCTATTATTGGCCGTAGGAGATGCGGGGCCGCAAGGACCGGCCGCAAGCTATTTGCCTATTCTATTCCCTTCCGGCCGGGGACTCCGGCAGGCTTGCGGCCGGCGCCTTGTAATCCCTTGCGGCCGCACGCGCCGGAGGAAAGCCTTTGATCTTAAACGGCCACAAGAGTTTCGGCCGCAAGAAAGTCCCGGTTGCTATTCAATTGCTCCGGGAACCCTCTCTGCAATGCTAAAACCGAGCCGCAGCTGAATAACGAGCTACGGGCTTGGAGGGCAATCAACCGCCAAACCTGTACGTGCTTCACCAAGAAGCTACGGCCAAAAGTTTCAAGCCCGTAATCCTGAAATCAAACCTGAAATCAATTAACCAATAGAAAGATGACAATCAAGGCCACAGATAGTTTAAAAGGGAGGGAAATTTGTAAATCTGTGACTGTGTTGTATGCTGTGCAAGTGGAAACACAGGTCTTGGAGTTGGAGGGTTTTGAGAGCAAGAGAGAGTGAGGAGAGGAGGAGAGATGGAGGGAGAAGGCAGTGAAGGTAGAGGCCAGGGAGAGCAGGGCCCCCAGCCACAGGCTGGCCAGCAAGCTGCTGCTGCACGAAAAAGGGCAGCAAACTTTAACCAGGAGGAAATTGAAACTCTCGTTAGAGGAGTTCAATCACACCACTCCATCCTAACCGGTGGGAGCGAAGTGAGGCCCAGGCAAAGAACAGATGCCTGGAGGGCAATAGCGGCTGAAGTCTCTTCGCTGGGGTATGCAAATCGTACCTGGCAGTCTGTCCAGCACCGGTACCAAGACTGGTTCATTGATGTAAAAAAGAAGATGGCGAATGAGGCCAATGCGGCACGTGGATTCGGTGGTGGGCCGCCAGAAACATTTACATACCCCGGTTGGGTGGCCACAGTGCGCGACATGATCCAGCCAGCGGCAGTCGTGGGCCTCCTTGGCCTGGTGGACACGGGTAGGTCACAAAGCCTGCAATGTGAGTACCATGTACACCTTAACACCCTCATATGTACGCACATGTACCCCACACAGATAGATAACTGACGTTGAATTGCACTGTAAGATATCTGGTTGTGACTAGAGATATATGAGGCCGCAAAAATCATGTAAATCCAGTGAAAAGAAATATACTTGTCAGAATTGTTAGCAATGAAATATATGTCCAATACCTCCTCCCACAACTGATTATGATACCGTTTTGCAAATCTATGGATGTTACTGTTATGTTTGCTGTTGGTTCAGAGTGCATATAAAGCATACATGACAACTCCATTGCAATTGTTTGTTTATTGTCATGAGTTCCCCTGTCGCACTCTACTCCATGTTAAACTGGCCCATTCATAGCTGTTTGGCCTAACACTCCTACTGCTTAGAACCCATGTACATCTTGAAACTAGGTATAGCAGATGTATCCTGTTTTATGTGGGCATTTCAGTATGTGCTGGAAGAGTGCTGCCGCCGACTCTAGGGATGAGGCAGCGCTTGCGTCCCCATGTAGCCGTCAAAAATAGTTGGTACACCCAAAGCCCCTAACCCTCTAACCCTAACCCCCTAAACCCCACTTTCTAACTCTAACCCATACCCCCTAACTGTAGCCAGAACCCGAGACCCATAACTACTTACCCGGCCTGCTGGGCTGGCGTAGCTAGAGTGGGTGGCAGTGCACTTCCAGAGATGCGCACATACAACAGGATAGGTCCAGTATAGCTGGTACATCCCCATGAGACTACATGTATGGATGTGCACACTGCAGCATATGCAGATACAGACTCTGATGGACTGCAAGTTTGTGTCGTGTAACAGCCTACTCTGGACCATGTTACATTAACATGTTAACTCACATTGCTGAGGATTGGTCACAGATTGGTCTGTCTCACACACTGGCCAACAGATTCAGATGAGCACGTGTCCTAATTAACTGCAGTTGGCACACTGCACCAGCATTACATATAGTCATATGAGCCATGGGCCCTTTCCTGTTATCTGACCGTGACTGCTGGTAGCAGCAGTGAGCAGCCTCTACATGTCACAGCATTTTCCTTGAGATTATATAATCATGCAGATTTAGTGGGTTATGGTGGTGTTAAGGTAAGGGTTTCGGATTAGGGTGAGGGCTAGTGCTTTTGGGCTTGTGTGTAAGGTGAAAATGATGTATATAACAGCTGCAGCGCCATCTATCAGCCCCTTGGTCCAACTGCTGCAGCCAGCAGTCGCTGTCACATAACAGGAAAGATCCCAGCCAGGATCAACAATACTAATAATGCAGATCAATTTTTATTTGCGTCAAACATTCACAGCCAATTCCAAGTCACTATGATCTCAGAGATATGGAAACAACAATACTCAAATTCAAATCTTGTCTCATTTCAGTACCAGCCAGGCGTCCCCTTTCCCTCAGGTTCCTGCACCATGCCAAGATGCAGGACCACCTGCAGCAACACCACCTGCAGCAGGACCACCAGCAGAAAGTCCACCTGGGCCCTCCACAAGATGCCAGCCATTGGCTCCAGCAATGGCCCCTCCTACAGGCTACTCTGGCCACTCCGGCCCCGCAGGCTACTCTGGCCACTCTGGCCCTGCAGGCTACTCTGGCCACTTCGGCCCCACAGGCTACTCTGGCCACTCTGGCCCCGCAGGCTACTCTGACCACTGTGGCCCCGCAGGCTACTCTGGCCACTCCGGCCCCGCAGGCTACTCTGGCCACTCCGGCCCCGCAGGCTACTCTGGCCACTCCGGCCCCGCAGGCTACTCCGGCCACTCCGGCCCGGCAGGACACTCCGGCCCGGCAGGACACTCCACACAGTCGTGCCTCCACCCAGAGGACACAGTGGACTGGGTCCGCGCCAGGTAGTCCGGCGCTGTCAGCGGCCCAGTGCCACGTTTTACTCGCTCATCTCCAGCATGAGCGGGAGCAAAATCAAGAGTTCATGCTGGAGATGAGACGGCACAATGACCGGATGTTTGAAGAGTTGAGACGGCATCACCAGGTCATGGAGCTTGGCCAGCAAAATGACCAGGCATTGCAGGAGTTGAGGCGGCATCACCGTGTAATAGAGGAGTATGCCCTAAGGGCCGAAATGGCCCGAGAAGGCCATCCCCAAGAACAGGGTACCTCCTCAACCTCCCAGACCTTGCCCCCAGCATCCAGGGCAGAGGAGCCGCCAACCCTTCGACGAGGTCGTGGCCGGCCTAGGGCAACGGTTGCCAAAGGCCAGGAGAGTCAGGAACCACACAAGCGAAAGCGGAAATAGGTGAGAACATGTTCATGTTGCATATAGAAGCAATTGATGTCCAAGATCTATTGACATTGAGGTGTTGCAGTCAATGCGTATATTGTTGTAATTGATGACTTGTTCTTATCTCTTTAGGTTCAAATCGACGGAATGTTTGCCTCCAATTTACTTTTTTTTGTTTCTATAATTTGCAAACATAAGATTAAATATTATGTATTGCTCACATTATCATTGTTTGTTTTCGTTTGTACTGTACCATGATTGTTAAACACCAGATGAATGCTACACAACAACGTTATTGTATTAGTACATACATCTTCCTTCAATATACCAGCCCTGTGTTAATGTAGGGTTGGGGTAACAGCCACTAGTGCAGCTGAGGGTGGAGGTAATATTCCTGAGTTTGATTCCAGTAACGGTGATGCATGATATTCGTGTTTCTGACACATGGAGATATTCATTCAGGGTAAATATCAATAGTGAGTACACCCCTAAGTGAAAATGTCGATATTTTGTGGGGCCACCATTATTTTCCTGCACTGACTTAACCCTCATGGGGATGGAGTTCCCCAGAGCTTCACAGGTTGCCACTGGAGTCCTCTTCCACTCCTTCATGATGATATCATGGAGCTGGTGGATGTTAGAGACCTTGCACTCCCCACCTTCCATTTGAGGATGCCCCCACAGATGCTCGATAGGGTTTAGGTCTGGTGACCTACTTGGCCAGTCCATCAACTTTTTACCTTCAGCTTCTTTAGCCAGGCAGTGGTCGGCTTGGAGGTGTGTTTGGGGTCGTTATCATGTTGGAATACTGGCATGCGGCCCAGTCTCCGAAGGGACGGATCATGCTCTGCTTCTGTATGTCACAGTATATGTTGGCATTCATGGGTTCCCTCAAAGAACTGTAGCTCCTCAGTGCTGGCAGCATGCATGCAGGCCCAGACCAAACATATATGCATGTCTATATATGTTTTATATAATATGTTGTGTGGATTCCCCCTATATGCATTTACCTAATGATGTCAGATGCTACCTCCCCTCTCTCTGCATCACTGTTTAGGTTCAAAATGAGGGTTTCATCTCATATCAATGTTTTTGTGTTCGTTGTGACTTATCCATTTATCTGTAATTTAGGTATTATTTCAACTACTTTTGCTCAGTATAGATGTATACTTTTGGTGGTGGGAGTGTCATGGTCGGGGCCTGCGTGACTGCCTCCGGCACTGGGGAGCTACAGTTCATTGAGGGAACCATGAATGCAAACATGTACTGTAACATACTGAAGCAGAACATGATCCCCTCCCTTGGGAGACTGGGCTGCAGGGCAACATAACATAACGACCCTAAACACACCACCAAGATGACCCTGCTTTGCTAAAGAAGGTAAAGGTGATGGACTGGCCAAGATTGTCGCCAGACCTAAACCATATTGAGCATCTGTGGGGCATCCTCAAACTGACGGTGGGGGAGTGCAAGGTCTCTAGCATCAACCAGCTCTGATGTATCATTAAGGAGTGGAAGAGGACTCCAGTGGCAACCTGGGAAGCTCGGGTGAACTCCCTGGCCATGAGGGTTAAGGCAGTTCTGGCAAATAATGGTGGCCACACATAATTGACATTTAGTGTCAATTTGGACATTTCAAATAAGGGGTGTACTCACTTTTGTTGCCAATGGTTTAGACATTAATGGCTGTGTATTGAGTTATTGATGGGTCAGCAAACTTACTTTACATTGTAGCAGAGTGTCATTTCTTCAGTGTTGTCGCATGAAAAGATATACTAAAATATTAACAACAATGTGACAGGTGTACTCACTTCTGTTAGATACTGTGGCCCTCATTCAATTGCAATTTGGCCAAATGAATAGGGCTCGAAATAAGCACATAACATATATTCTTTGAAAAATGTTTTAGTTAGTAAACATCTATCCAAAAGCAAGGTTTTCACTAACTAAAATCTTTTAAAAAAAATATATGTTATGTGCTTATTTTGAGCCCTATTCAATTGGCCAAATTGCAATTGAATGAGGCCCTGTATGTTCACTATTAGGATGTGAGCCACTTAAGGACACCTGTCTCATTTGTCTGTTTCTGTGTCATATAGATTGTTAATACCAACCTTCCCTCATGGTTGAAATCAGTAATGCAAACACACTGTGAGAATTCTATTGACACCCCTAACTGATGGTGCAGAGCACAGATGTGGAGTCTGAAGGTCCTTTCATTGATGTTACAGAAATGCTATGGTATCAACATTGACGAGGCAGACACAAAGAACATCTCGGATAAATCATATTTACTATTTACAGAAATTAACAAAGCAAGCTTGCCACAAAGCCACAGGTTGACTAATCAACACAGGTATGCAAAGGATCATGGTGGAGGGGGGTAGGATACAAAATCCAAGAAACACAGGGAAATAGGGATATGAGAGCAGAATGCAGGCAAGGTAAATTACATTGATATAGATGATAATGGGATTTACAGTGTATCTCCCAACATTAGGCAATATAATAGATCTCATTATTGTTACTACATATATATAACAGTCAATAAGGAAAGACCACAATAATCCAGAATAAGGTGATATACATATGGGGAGAGCAAAATGTATGCTTGTGTGTTAAACGGACACTCTGATGCAACATCAGAAGTATAAGTGCTCAATCAGTGAATGCTATGAGCCCATGAGGTAAGTTCTCATGCAACAATAAGCAGCACATAGATAACCTTGGTCAAAAAGATGGGGACCTGACCAGAACCATATCAGTCAGATGTTACTTATTCCAGAGAACTCACAACAAACCAGGCAATATCAAGGGTAGTTTGTTCTCTGATTGAGCATCTATACTCACTGTTGTTGCATATGCATAACTGAAGATTAACGTAACCTCATTAACTGTTAAGTCCCAAGCCTGGATTTACTCTTCCCCATATGCACAGGGAGGGTCACATCAGAACTCAAGAAAAGATCTGGAAGGGTTTGTGCTGCAGGCTTCACAACAGTCCAAGTAGAGGAGAGGATAAAATGTCTAAACCAATAGGTACATATGAATCGAGGTAGACTATATGAGCATACACATGCTGTGGATAGACCAGGAATATCAGCTGACAGATGTCCCATCACATCTGCATTGTATAGTGAAATTGTCTCGTGACACATATCGGCTATTCAGTCAAGGTAATCAGATATCAAACTGGTTCCAACAAAGCAATGAAACGGACACATGCACATACATGAGGACATTGACATGGCCATGGAATGTCATGATGTTTATCGTCATGCCTTGTACAAACACACAAATAATATATTAGTGGAAACCTTACATATGCCATATGAGCAGCCACCAACAGATGCAGGTATGTCGGCACACATGTTATGCATTGGGATCTCGTACAAGCTAACCATCTGTCAGATGATAATGATGGCCCAGACTAATTTGTCCTGATGTGGGAATACTATGATTAGTCTAATTATCATTTATTTGTATTGTGCAAACATATTCCGTGGCGCTGTACAGGGGAGAAGAACACGAAAATATACAGAATGTAATATAGCCAATGCCAAAAAATGGAGGGCCCTGTTCTGAGCGTAAAGTCTGTTGATAACTGATTTCTTCCCAAAGGCCCCCACAAGATTTGAAAATCACCACTTCCAAGCTAAAGGTAATGGACATGAGGAAGAGTAGATAAGGAATAGCAAGGTTAATAAGTAAGTGAGAGATACATAGGAAGGAAGTTGTGTCAAGTAGAAAGATATGCATTAGTCGGAGAGGAAAGGGATCAGATGTAAAGTGCGATGCACTATTATGTAATAAGGTATCTGCCCCATGTGGACAGATAATGTAATCTGCAGATGGGACAGTCAGGAGACACATAGTTTAACCACAGCTTGAGTAAGATTAGCTGATGGACGAATAAAAGGAGAGAGGTGGGCATGAGAGTTGAAATGAAAATGTTGGAGACAAAAAGATGAGAAGTAAAGAAGAGTCTGAGGAAAAGGCAGGGGATGTGAGGAAGAAGACAAGAGAAAACATAGTGTAAAGGGTTAATTGGGATAGTTAGCAGAAGTTGCTAATTGTTCATGTGTCGAAAACTTGTGTGACTCAATAAATTAAGGGTAAACAGGGGTGGGTGGGATGAGGAGAGAGACAGACAGACAGACAGAGAGAGAGACAGAGAGACCAGTGCAGCCTGAAATAGAAATGGAAGATTCCAACTATCACATATTGATACATGTTCGGACATCCACATGTGGTTCTCTACCTTGGATAGATCAAGTGGAGTATTCAACGAAGAGATCTGTTCCCCCAGGACACATCTGCATGGTCCGATAAACGTTTCTGACCGCTTCAGCAATACATAGGGGATGTCTTGGGGAAAAGAAAGTTAGGCTTACATTAATGGAGTTATTAGTCATTTCCTCTCATGCATACATGCACATGTTTCCCGCAAATACTCACTTACAATGTAGACGACATTGATGTAGCTGATGTTCTGTTGCTGTACAGGTCGTTTCCCATGTCTGTGTGGGTAAACAATGTGTTGGCACACGGCAACAGTTCTGTAATGGCAATATGATGATATGAGTCACACAATCCATATGATATATTGCACAATGATTCCTAGTTAAAACATCCTTGAGACTATTCCTGTTATCTGACTGAGAATGCTTTTACCAGCATTCGCTGACAAAGAACAGGAGGGATCCCCTCTTTGCATCCCTTGAGGTACATTTATTATGGTTTACAATATGTTGGTATGTTCATATATCCAGATTGCTATGAATTGCATTGATCTCCATGGGATGTGGAATAGCATGATCAGACAATGGGAACATTACTGTTCTGTGAAGATGTTTTCAAATACGATTGTGAGGCCTATATCCATTGACATTGTGGAATACATCAGACCATCCATTTAGCTTAGCTTCTGGAGGTTGGCAGATGTGTATCTATATGATGTGTATGGGAATGTGCGCATACTTACCATTAACGGATATCAGAGCAGGCTGTATTTGATCCAGTATTAAGAATGCGTCACAAGACATATGTTACATCACAAAGCTATCCTCTACTGTGAACTGTTGGATATTCTGTATGACAATGGGGAAGGAGAAAAGAGATGTATTAGTAACCATAATCAAGGTACATTATGTGGTGTATCACCAAATTAATATATATAAATATTACACAAGGTTCGTCTACATTAAAAGGTATTTATTAAAAGGCAACAACACAATACTATAAATGTATCACAAACACACAGCCCAGACCCACGGAGCAACAACCCTTTTTAAATCTATCTACCTATATAGTAATTCCCTTCCCCAAACGCTTGATCTTACCCACGGTTAGACCATCGCCATCACCATCAACCATCACCAACACCATCCAGGAAGAAACAGGAAGCAACACCAGTTTCCTGCCTGGATATATCCTTAGTTGAGATGATGTAATTTACATCACATCCTGTCCATGCATGACTTCCTTTAGCAATTGTGGGAGGGAAGTAAAGATTCTCAGCCCTCCTACCTAGACCTGTTTAAGGAGGTCCTGAATTACCATTCAAGGAAGACAAGTTACCACATTCCCTCACTTTTTCTTCTTCTATGTTGCTCAGTTTTCTAGTTATCCCTCTAGTACAGGAGAACCTAGTGGGAGCAAAAACCTGATATACAGGAGAAATTCAACCCACTATCCCTCCGGAATAGTTCCCTCAGCGACATAAGTTCTCCTGTACTTTCCTATGGCTGTCAATCCACATATTACACAAAAACAGAACTTATAGAATTTAGGTGAGAGTGTGTGATAAATGTTTATGTATGTGCAATGTAAAACTTTATTGAAGAATGTGTGAGAGAGAGAAAGAAGAGGAAAAAGACACATTATTATATATCCTCCTTGCAAGTTTCTTCCTCATTTGTTTCATTGCCACACAAAAGTATATTATTATAATTGTCGTTAATACTTGAATGAACATGAGTACCAGCGACAGTGTTCGTAGGACTGGATGTGTCTCTGACTCATGAAGTTCCAAGGTAAAAAGCTTCATTGTCAAATTTGTCCAATCTGCATTTGCAGTAAAATTGATCATTTCAGTGGTAAGGTTTCTTGATGGAAATAGTGTATGAGTTCCTACATGTATAGTAGTGGTTACCATGATACAAGACCCTTCTTCCACCAAACATATTTCATCAACTGTCCTATATTCAGAGTGGCCGATAAAGCATGCAATGTCCCCTATGCGGATCACTTCTTGCACCAGGTTTTCTTTTATCAACTGCACCCAGCCATCCTCCTCAGCTCCTTTCTCCCAAACACAACTGCTGTGTTGAGATTTCCTGCAACAGCTTTCATCCATCTCTAATCCTGTAATAGTGGCCAGTCTTTTTGATGGGAAGTGTTGCTTGTAGATTCCATCACTTAACGTGCCAATGCTATGTATAAAGTTCAGTTGCTCTGCCTGCGCCTCCCAACGGGAATTGCCAGGATTAGTCCTATTGTCCCAGATTGTAGTCCATGTGGCATCCATTGATCTGGGCCTTCAATATAGCTGTATTTAAGATTGTCCTCAGTGATGTCCACTCCTTTTCTTTTCAATGACGTGATAATCCTTGTTGCATTGATTTGTCTTGCCCACTTGTTTTCCTCGATGTCTTTAATAGTTTCCTTTAAATCTGCCAACAGCTTTCCTCCAATCATAGAACAGAAAATGGCAGTTCCCACTATTTCATTCTTAATGCTGTTAGCAATGGAAGCAATATTTTCCTCAACTAGATGCAGGTTGTTGGCAATGGTGTGTATGTCATCAACATTGTCTGTCAGTCTACTCACTATAAGGGGGTCAGCTACTCCACCTGTTTTCATAGCATGTCCCATGCCATCAGTAAGGGAGTTTATCCTGCTGTTCAGTCCAATGATGTCTGCTGAATTCCATACTCCCAATCCAGTTCCGACTCCTCCTAAAAGGGCTGCAAGTGTGTCCCGTTTTTCTCGACTCCCTGCTCCGGTCCACTCAATGATGGTCTCTTGTATACTTTGCTTAAACCACTGCCGCTGTGATTCCGGGCACTTTGGAGGAATAGAAAAATCATTAAAATTTAGAAATTTTGGGTAGTAAGTCCACCCAACCCCTTGCACAACTGTTTCATGTGTTGGTACCACCACCAATCCGCCTATTGGCCATGGTACCTTCTTCTGATCTTTACAACGTTGCAGCTCCTTTACAGAGACAAATACTTCATCTATTGTTAGAACACACCCCTTTCCAGTATCAAAATTGCAGAATTCCTCTAGGTCAGGCTGGGCAGCTATAACTGCAGCGTCCCATTCTCCACCTTCTTCTAATGTTAAGTTACTCACTACTACTGTAGTATTTGTAAACCTCCCTTGTACCTTTGTTGTTATTTTAGTCCTTCCTTTAAAGTTTCCTGTGTTCATTATCTGTCCATCTCTTATAACCCATTCCCAGTTATGTCCCTCTATACTTTTTATTGGAGCTCTAAGAGCTAATCCCCTGGTACTATTAGGTGGCAAAATAATGTTTACTTGTAACCCTCCACCCTCTTTTACTTCCAATTCCCTGGGCCAAATAAATCTATCTGCTTGAACGTAATGTAACTCCAATCTTTTCAATCTCTCTCCCTTATTTGCGGTATCCTCTGGCTTTATTGCCTTTCTCCCCATTCCTACTGTGATACAGCTTATACTTATCCATCCTGTAACAAGGATCCACCACAATCTTCTGTTGACACGCATCTTCATTCTTATACGGCCTTGCTCTGTGGGAACACTAGATTCCATCATTAGAAACATATACATAACAAAAACAACAGGGGCCATTCTTTATGCAAGTTTGTTCATGGCCCTGTAATCAATGGTAAGTCTCCATGATGAGGCTGCTTTTTCATCTCCATTCCCTTTTAACACAGCTTTTCTCACAGGCCAACATGGTGAGTTACATGCATACCCATTTCCAGATTTAATTATTCCACGTCTCTCCAGCATTTCTATCATCTCGGTAATTGCCCAAACAGGTATGTCTTGGATTAGCTTCTGCAGCCATTCTGGTTGTCCGTCTAGTTTCAGTTTGTCTTTTTCCAGACTTTTTATCGGAGAGACAATATATGCCATTGGGAGCACAACCCCTTTCGTCAACTCTGTACTTACCCGATTCACCTTTTCTGTCTTCCACAAACAAAAATTGGCAAGATCTACAATGAAATTTCCTTTTTTTAAAAGCTTCTATTCCCAATATTTCCTCTGGCCAACCCACTATTGCTTCTACTTGTATTGTTTTTTCTCCAACTGCTACATCAATTGGACCTGCTCTAACCTCCTGTGGATTCCCAGTAACTCCCATAATACTTACTGAAGAATCCCCATTTTTGACCCTGTTGGTCATTGTAACTGCTGCTCCTGTATCTACCAACATATTTTTCCCTACCCCTGCGATGACTGTATAAATGGTAGGCCGACCTGCCTCATCCATGGTTAAATTAGCTGAGTGAATGAGACGCTGAGGTGCAGGGGTTGGGATTTGTCATTGTGACTCACTTCTACTCTGTCCCTCTTTTATACCACTATATTGCATCTTTGCCTCACTTTCCTTCAATTTCCTCTCTGACTCAGCTACCTTGTTTTTAAGTATGTGATTTTCCTCTTCTATCCTATCCGTCTGTCTCCTGAGTTCCCAATAGCCCATGTTACCGTTTCTCTCTCCCTCCTGATTAGCCCTCCAGTTGCTGCCATCCCTATTCCTATAGTCCCTAGGTGGATCTCTCCATCTTTTGTCAAAGTTCTGTTTTGGTCTCCAGTTTTGATCATCCTTCTTGTTCTGGGGTACATCCCACGTCTGGTTTCTCCATTTACCATCTATATCTCTACCAGACTCAACCTTAAATGTTCTTACAGCTGAAACAGAGCAGGCATGTTCTGTGAAAGGATGCTTGATCCACCACTTATCAGCTCTAGTTAGTACCATTTCCAAGTCTGTTGGTGTTGGATCAAAAAGCCTGACAAATTCTTGACACTCCCGGGGAAGGGCTTCCATTACTTTTGCTATATGTTCTGGTGAGCCCAGCACTAGAGGCTGTTGAGGTTGTCGTAGAGTATACCCAAAAAATATCATTTGAGCTACCTCTCTAGGACCATCTGTTGGCTTCATGGTAATATTTGCTATTTCTTTCTCTATGCTAAGTAGATAGAAATTAGTTGCAGCAATTCTTCCTGCCTGATCAGACACACTGTTATTAAATCCCAATAGTCTACTAGCCAAAGGACCCATAGCGTATTCTAACAGTTCTGTCCAAGACCTCCTTTTTTAGCTCTATCTGCTCCCCTCTTAAACCAATGTGTAAACGTATTAAAGTTGTTAGTTGGCATACTTCCCCACCATTTCTGGAAATTGTCTTTATCTGCCATAGACATCGGTCGAGTCTGCATAGAAAATCCTGTAGGTGTTTGCCTTGCATTAAATAATTCTGAAACAATAACTGGTGCTTGTGGTATGGTATCTACTTGTGGAACAGAATAACATAAGAAATATTTTCTATCTTGGTTCATTTTCGGCACTGGTTCTTTATTTTGTGCCACGAACATATCCAGATCTGGATATATTTTGGCAATGTCTCTGACTCCTTTTATCCCTTCTAACTTTGTTTTATTTTTATAGTCCATTATTATGTTTTCAAGTTCTGTTATTTTTACTCCATAAGCATCCCTCTGCTCTTCTATTTCCCTTAACTCCCTTTCTAGTTCCCCAACAATTGTAGTTGTTCTCAAAGCTGCAATTTTTAAACAATCCCTTTTTTCCATTGCTTCCTCCATTTTATTTGTTGTTTCCAAATTATGCTGCCGTAATTCTACAACTAAGTCTATTAGGCCTCCTATTGTGGCTACAACAGCTTGTGTGACCAAACTTTTTCTCTTCTTTGTTCTATACTTTTTGTTATTTACAATTTGTGTTAGAACATCCATTAATCTCTTCTCTTTTTCACTGTCTGGGTTTGCTGGCTCTGGAAGCTCATATGGACCATCATGTTTTTGAATATGTTTCCTAAAGTACTCACGCACTTCTGTGGGAAAGTATTTGGCCCCTTGAAAAGACATTCCTACTCTTTTACTCACCCAAGTAAGAATCCAAATTAATTTGCGACTAAAGTAGCATGCTTCTGAGTAGCCAACAATAGTTGATGACTATTCAGTAGGCCAGGTGTAATATGTAGAAAAATAGACTAGTACCCACAATGCAAATTATACTTACCTTAGTATGGTGAAGGTAATACTTGCTAATTAACTTAAAATATAATAGCAAGGCCTGCAGGGTAGGAGATATACCTGAACTAGGATATGCAAGACACCCAAAAAGTATAAGGTATGGAAGCCTATAGTGTATTAAAATGCACGCCTGAAATAATATATATATATATATATATATATATATATATATATATATAAGATTTAAAATGGTTTATTTATTTATTTTTCTCCAGGCCTGTACTCTGATATTCAAAAGCACAACAAAACTCAACTCAGATATTTGAAACCCACAAAAACAACCTGTATGATATCTTTGTTTTATGTAGCAAAAAAAGATATAAAGGATTAAAAATAATAATTGAGGCCTATGCCCAAGCTTGTATATTAAAATGGAGGCCGAACTAGACTCCACACACAATCAGCACTTGATTTCCCATGCAGAGGATAATTAGACAAAATACTTTTTTTTTTTTTCTCTTCCCTCAAAAAATAAATCTGACTATCTATTAATGTGATATCACCTCATAAATAACCTTTGTAGAAGTCTAAAATTCGTGGTCGCCAAATGTGGTGTATCACCAAATTAATATATATAAATATTACACAAGGTTCGTCTACATTAAAAGGTATTTATTAAAAGGCAACAACACAATACTATAAATGTATCACAAACACACAGCCCAGACCCACGGAGCAACAACCCTTTTTAAATCTATCTACCTATATAGTAATTCCCTTCCCCAAACGCTTGATCTTACCCACGGTTAGACCATCGCCATCACCATCAACCATCACCAACACCATCCAGGAAGAAACAGGAAGCAACACCAGTTTCCTGCCTGGATATTCTTAGTTGAGATGATGTAATTTACATCACATCCTGTCCATGCATGACTTCCTTTAGCAATTGTGGGAGGGAAGTAAAGATTCTCAGCCCTCCTACCTAGACCTGTTTAAGGAGGTCCTAAATTACCATTCAAGGAAGACAAGTTACCACACATTATAGTTGGTTGTTATTAGTTTCAGAATTACATGGGAAGTACTCCCGAATGACGTGGGCACGTAGTTGTGACCCCTAAACGTTATCCTCACCAGGGGGAGGTACTGGACGCTCCGCCGGTTCAAGCTGAGCATCATCAATGTTCCCCAGACAGTTTGCCTGTACTTCTATATTGTGCAGACAACAGCAGGGCATGATGATGTGACAAACCTTCACTGGTGTATACTGTAGCGCCCCGCCAGTGGAATGTAAACATCTGAAGCGCATCTTCAGGAGGCCAAAGGTGCGCTCTATTACATTCCGGGTTCTGGCATGGGCCGCATTGTACCTCTCCTCCCCCTCTGTGCGTGGATTGTTCACAGGGGTCAACAACCACGGCAAACACCTATATCCTGCATCACCTGAAGGAAACAAAAATGGGAGATGTAGATATGAATGTGAGGTTTTGCTGCTCGTTAAAGCATCTGTAAATATACACAATGATTAATGTGACGTTAGTTTAGGGATCTCTGGGTTGGAACTTCCTACTCCTATGACCAGGTCACATCGGGTTAGGCACAGCAACAAGCTACGATGCAATGGCTCAGTCTGCACACCTTCTTTAGGGCGCACGGCAAATTAGCGTGGACAATACAGCGCTGACAGAAGCCGGCGACAGTAGCGCACTGTTAAAAATTGTGTGGCAAAATGTGCGTTGATCTAAGAGCGCAAGTTGTAGAATCTATTGCCTAATGGGCCAAAACCCTCTAACCCGAGCCCTCAGACCCCATACCTAACCCGAACCACTGAGACCCCATGCCTGACACTAACACTCAGAATCCAAAGCCTTAGCCCAAAGACCCCTAACCCTAAAACCCCTAAGTCCACCCTTAAGTCCTTATCTCAACTCCTGCGCGCAGATGTTGTGCGCGCTATTGAGGGACTCTATTTTGGCTGTTGGCGCATGCAACAATGGAATAGCATTACAGTGGAACATGATGTATATGTTAGGGGATCCTTTATGGGTACTCACCCAGTAGCCACCCAGGTGGAGCTTGTCCAGACTCAAAATAAAGATGGGTGGATGACTGACGCAGGATATGGGCATCATGAGTACTTCCCGGGAAGCCTGCAACCACATTTTGTATGCGCATGCCTGCATCACAAACAACCTGTACATTGATGGAATGATAGCGTTTGCTATTTCTGAACAGCGCTTTTTGCTCTCTAGGAGGTATCAATGCTACATGTGTACAATCTATAGCACCGAGCACATTGGGGATACCTCCAATTTGAAAGAAATCTGCTTTCACCTTCAAGATCTCTTCCCCAGTGTGGGGAAAACTGATGTATCTGGCAGTTTTCGGAACGATAGCATGGAGGAATGTGCTCAGGCACCTTGAAAGGCTTGCCTGAGACATTCCTCCTACTATGCTAGCAGTGTTCTGAAAACTACCAGATGATAGGATGTGTATGGCGGCTAACATCCATGTCATGCCTGGGATGGCTCTATTGGTCCGTGAGGAAGGCTCCATGTCCTCCCTCAGGACCGCATAGAGCTCTTCCAGGCTGGCACGGGTTAGCCTAAAACGCTCATACACTTCCACATCAGTTAACCCCTCTAATGTGACTCTCTCCCTGTACACCCTGGGTGCACGAAGCCTCCTGGCAGGCTCCTGGGCCTGCTCACCCCCCTGTGGGTCTGGCTGTGCAGGAGCCCCCACTTCATGTGCCACACCCTCTAGGGGTCTCTCATCTGGCCCCCCCCATCAGCTGATCACCCACATCAAGGTCCTCCTCCCTGTCTGCAGGTGCCCTCATATCCCCCTGTCCCTGTGCCACTGGAGCTCTCTCCCCTAACTGACCCCCCACCATGACCCTAGGCATATCCTGTGATGAGCCACTTGCCTGGCTTGGTTCCGGACCACCATGGATTGCATCAACACGCTCACCCACATTCACTCCCAGCCGCCCCTCTCTGTCTACGACGCTGCGCTCTACTCAAATACATATACACCGCACTCAGGTTGCTGCTATCCATGATGGTTCAGACTTGCTAATTCATGGATGATGATGTGGTTTTATAGCTTGCTAATTACCACAGCTGTGATTATCCGGGTGGATTTCACAAATGGAAAAGCTCACTGGTGTATCTAAGCTTCATCATGTTATGAAGTTCCCTGATTATGGATTGATTTAGACATTTTAATTAGTAACCCCTAATATTCTGGCCCACATTTGAATTTGGGCCCATGCTACATGATCTATGTAATGTGGCGTTGAAATATAGCCAATATTTGTGTTCCAAAAAGTAGATGTGATAAGAGAGATGTAAATCAGATAATGTTGACATGTTTAGGGGACACATTCTAGCCTTTCTGAGTGCTAAAGGGTTAATATGGTCGCCATATTGAGGATGTACATGACAATAAAAATATATCTTTTATTAACATATTTGATCATTGGGGATTGTTTTTCCAGTAATTTGAATGCCTTTTATTGCTTCATTTATACTTTTAGGGCCCTTTCAGCCCGGTTTCATTCCAATGCCGTAAGTGCATTGTGTGGACTTCAACGGATGCGGCCGTACATTTAATCTAGCCAGGCGCGAATCGCGGCCTTCAGAATGTAGGAAGGCCGCGACGTTTAGGTGCGCACGCAAGCTGGAAGGGGGACGGACTAGCCGCATCCGGCACGAACCATCCAATAGCGGAATCACGCATCGCGCCACAGGTCTCACAGCCAATCACTTGCGATTTCGGACAAAGTAGCACGGGGTTCCCGGAGCTTGGTGGGTGAGAGGAGGTAAGTTGCTTTATTATCAAGTCGCGTTTTAAGTTCTTTTTACGGGAATACGTTAATACATTTACAAATATACGATGTAAAGAAGTACAATTGCGTTCTTTTTCTTGTTTATAGGTTTCTGGAGTGTTTGTGATTTGTTTCCGATACAAAGGAGTTTGGAGGGAGGTAAGTTGCATTGTACATGCTTTTCATCCTATCAAGCTGTATTTTATTTGTATGTTTTGCCAATTTCTATATTTACTGAATACACTGGCGAGAAGTACAATTGTGTTTTTTTCTTGTTTATAGGTTTCTGGAGTGTTTGTGATTTTTTTCCGGCACAAAGGAGTTTGGAGGGAGGTAAGTTGCATTGTACATGCTTTTCATCCTATCAAGCTGTATTTTATTTGTATGTTTTGCCAATTTCTATATTTACTGAATACACTGGCGAGAAGAACAATTGTGTTTTTTTTAGGTTGGCTTATAGGTTTGGAGAGTTTTTTGGTGTGGGGAGAGGAGTTTGGTGGAGTTATTTTGTTTGTTATGTTTCGTATTATATCTGGATCTCTCTCTCTCTCTCTCTCTCTCTCTCTCTATATATATATATATATATATATATATATATATATATATATATATTGCGAGAGATAGAGAGAGATTGAGAGATTGAGATATTGAGAGAGAGAGAGAGAGATTGAGAGAGAGAGATTGAGAGAGAGAGATTGAGAGAGAGAGAGATTAAGACAGAGAGAGATTGAGAGAGAGAGAGATTAAAAGAGAGAGAGATTGAGAGAGATTGAGATTGATTGAGTTTGATTGATTTTGATTGAGTTTGATTGATTTTGTATTGAGTTTGATTTTGATTGAGTTTGATTGAGTTTGAGTTTGATTGAGTTTGATTGAGTTTTATTTTGATTGAGTTTGATTTTTATTGAGTTTGATTGAGTTTGATTTTGATTGAGTTTGAGTTTGATTGAGCTTGATTGAGTTTGATTGAGTTTGAGTTTGATTTTGATTGAGTTTGATTTTGATTGAGTTTGATTGAGTTTGAGTTTGATTGAGTTTGAGTTTGATTGAGTTTGATTGAGTTTGATTGAGTTTGATTGAGTTTGATTTTAATTGAGTTTGATTGAGTTTGAGTTTGATTGAGTTTGATTGAGTTTGAGTTTGATTGAGTTTGATTGAGTTTGATTTTGATTGAGTTTGATTGAGTTTGAGTTTGATTGAGTTTGATTGAGTTTGAGTTTGATTGAGTTTGATTGAGTTTGATTTTGATTGAGTTTGATTTTGATTGAGTTTGATTGAGTTTGAGTTTGATTGAGTTTGATTGAGTTTGATTTTGATTGAGTTTGATTTTGATTGAGTTTGATTGAGTTTGATTGAGTTTGATTTTGATTAAGTTTGAGTTTGATTGAGTTGAGTTTGATTGAGTTTGATTGAGTTTGGGTTTGATTGAGTTTGAGTTTGATTGAGTTTGAGTTTGATTGAGTTTGATTGAGTTTGAGTTTGATTGAGTTTGATTGAGATTTCTACACATATTTGCAATACACATAGGTGTTCCAAACTGCTTCTTCAGTTTGATTGATTTTGATTGAGTTTGATTGATTTTGATTGAGTTTGATTTTGATTGAGTTTGATTGAGTTTGAGTTTGATTGAGTTTGATTGAGTTTGATTTTTATTGAGTTTGATTTTGATTGAGTTTTATTGAGTTTGATTTTGATTGAGTTTGATTGAGTTTGATTTTGATTGAGTTTGATTGAGTTTGAGTTTGATTGAGTTTGATTGAGTTTGATTTTGATTGAGTATGATTTTGATTGAGTTTGAGTTTGATTGAGTTTGATTGAGTTTGAGTTTGATTGAGTTTGATTGAGTTTGATTGAGTTTGATTTTAATTGAGTTTGATTGAGTTTGAGTTTGATTGAGTTTGATTGAGTTTGATTGAGTTTGATTTTGATTGAGTTTGATTGAGATTGAGTTTGATTGAGTTTGATTGAGTTTGATTGAGTTTGAGTTTGATTGAATTTGATTGAGTTTGATTGAGTTTGATTTTGATTGAGTTTGATTGAGTTTGAGTTTGATTGAGTTTGATTGAGTTTGATTTTGATTGAGTTTGATTTTGATTGAGTTTGATTGAGTTTGATTTTGATTGAGTTTGGGTTTGATTGAGTTTGAGTTTCATTGAGTTTGATTGAGTTTGAGTTTGATTGAGTTTGATTGAGTTTGAGTTTGATTGAGTTTGATTGAGATTTCTACACATATTTGCAATACACATAGGTGTTCCAAACTGCTTCTTCAATGGGGCTTGCACAAGAACTTATTTTCAGCCTAGCCCAGCAGGACCATGTAGTTCCTATTACCTCTGGTACAGAAGATGGCTTCAGGATAGGTACCACTCCCAGGAATATGTGCAGAGTATAATGCAGATAGGATATTAGTGGCCTCAGACATGGGCCACTCCCCACACATGATAGAAGCACACAGTAAATAGCCGCATGCCTTGTATATATGCAAACTGTAACTGACCCTTCCACATTGTTTAGGAAAGTATTGATCTAGCGTGTTTCATCAGCGCCACTCAGGTCCAGAGTGAGAGGTGCTGTACACCCCTCCCACTGCTGTCACAGGCTCTGTCCACTTAAGGTTGATTACTGCAGTTAGTTACAACATTGATATCCAAGCAGAAATAGTGTTATAGGCAATCAGAATGGGGGACGAGGGGGGAGCAGGCAAACCCACTAAAACATTTCTTAATTTCTCTTTCTTTTCTTTTCAGGTGGTGATGGAGGGAGAGGAGCAGAGGGGAGAGGAGTGGCAGGGAGTCCCGGGGCGTGGAGGTGGGGAAGAGGAGGGGAGGAGTGAGGAGGAGGTAGTAGTTGAGGAGGGGTGGTAGTAGAGGAGGAGGAGGGAGGAGAGGAGGAGGGAGGAGAGGAGGGAGGAGAGGAGGAGGAAGGAGGAGAGGAGGAGGAGGGAGGAAAGGAGGAGGGAGGAGAGGAGGAGGAGGAAGGGAGAGGAGGAGGAAGGAGGGAGGAGAGGAGGAGGGAGGAGAGGAGGAGAAGGAGGGAGGAGAGGAGAGGAAGGAGGGAGGAGAGGAGAGGAAGGAGGGAGGAGAGGAGAGTAGGAGGGAGGAGGGAGGAGAATAGAGGAAGGAGGGAGGAGAGTAGAGGAAGGAGGGAGGAGAGGAGGGAGGAGAGGAGGGAGGAGGGAGAGGAGAGTAGGAGGAGGAGGGAGGAGAGGAGGGAGGCGGAGAGTGGAGAGGGTCCTCAACCCCAGTCTGGAGAGCAAGACGCTGGCGGCAGGTCCAGGGCCCACAATTATAGCCGGGAGGAGAACATGGTCCTCCTGGAGGCCATCTGTGCCCGTCCCGTCATCACCTCGGTGGGTAGGGAAGTCAAGGCTGAGCCCAGGGCTAATGCTTGGCAGCAGGTGGTCGATCTGGTCAATGGTGTGGCGGGCCGTGGACGGAGTCTGCTGTCCATTAAGCACCGTTTCGACGACATCAGGGCTGTGGTGAGGAAGAAGATGGCCCAGGAGGATGACGGGCGGAGGGTCAAGTACCTGGGGCATGAACTCGTTGCAAGGGCCATACTTGCACCCTCCGCCGCAGCTGGAGCTTCAGGCCCGGCGGAGCAGCAGGACCCAGCCTCCATGGCAGGTGAATATGACATACAGACACATGCCACCACATGTGCATCACACACACTACACATGGACATGACACTGACATGTCAGCTTCATGAAATAACAAGGGATAGATGGATGCATCATTAAATTCATGAAGCTGACAAATCACTGTCATTCCTGGTCACCACAACAGTAATCAAGCAATAGAGCAGGTGTGTCCAAACTCGGTCCTGGTGGGCCACACACATGCCTGGATTTGATAACCCTGCTGCGCACAGGTGAGTCAATCGCTTCTTCAGTCATCCTGATTGACTCACCAGTGCACAGAAAGGATATCTTCCAATCCAGGAAAGAGTTTGGACACCCCTGTAATAGAGAGTCCATGTATTGGTGTGCCCGTTCAGCCTATGCAGTTACAGATAGCAGCCGTAATACAGATAGCGTTGTGAGGCGAGAACCTTCAAGAACAGAAACCTAAGAATAGATAACAGCTAGTATAAGATAGCTAATCAGAGTTGCAAAGAGGAGAATCATACATATTCAAGTCAGATAATTAGAAATGAACACATCAATGCGCTAATCAACATACTAATGACATGTACCTTTCTTCTCTATCTCTCAGCATCCAGGAGGAGCTCTGGGTCCTGTGACCAGGCAGAGGAGGCGGGCCATCGGCCCCGTACCAGGATCTTCCAGCACAGGGGGAGGAGGAAGGAAGATCGGAGGGCCCTGGGTCAGAGGATGGGCTGGTCATTAAGCTCGCCAGCTCAACTGCCACAAGCCCTGGGACTATGCCCATCCTCCAAAGACTTGCTCTGGGGCCCTCCCACGCCCTTGGGACAACACCTCCTTCCCCACACAGTGTGCTGGCCTGGTCACCACCGGGCGCAATGTCACCCAAGGCTCCAGCTGTGGACCTCCCCACTACACCTCACCAGGCGCACCCAGCGGTGTCGTCGCCGCAGAGCCAGGCTGTGCTGGTGGAGATGCTGGCCGTCATGAAGGAGCAGCTGGAAAGCTCCCAGCGGATCGAGGCCACCATGCAGAGGATTGATGCCAGCATCTCTGGCCTCCGGTCACATATGACCAACAGCCTGGCCAGGCTGTCCAGGGAGGTGAGGAGGCACCACATGACAACAGAACACCTTCAGGTCAGGCTGCTCAGACAGGAGATGGTCCCCAGCCCAACATCAACGGGGATCTCCCAATCCCCCAGTCAAGAGCAGCCTGGCCCCTCCTCTCCTCCCATGTGTCCGCCACCGGCTAGACCACCGCTGCCTGGCACCGCCCACCCCCTTTCCCCCCCCCCCACCATCACCACCAGAGGGGAGACGGAGGATGGGCACAGGTAATGTGGGTCCTGGGCCCAAGCGGAGGAGGACATAGGGCCTCATTCAAGTGCAATGTGGCCGATTGCTAAGGGCTCAATTTTAGCACAAAGCATATTTTTTACCGATGTTTGTAGTTAGTGAACTTCTATCCAAAAGCAAAGTCTTCACTAACTACAAACGTCTGTAACTAAATATATGCTCTGTGCTTATATAGAGCCCTTTTCAATTGGCCAAATCGCAATTGAATTACGCCCATAGGGTCTGCAGACATGTTTTTGCCTTCTCAACAGCACTCCTCAGTGACCATCAATTGGTGACAGGTTAAACAGAACACAAAGGGCCTCATTAAAATGTGATTTGGTCAATTGAATAGGGCTCTATATAAGCACATAGGATATTTTTTTTACAGAAGTTTTTAGTTAGTGAAGACCTGGCTTTTGCATAGAAGTTCCCTAACTAAAAACTTCTTTAAAAAATATGCTGTGTGCTTATATAGAGCCCTATTCAATTTGTTACATAGCAATTTAATAAGGCTGTTAATTAGTAGTGTGACCAATACATTGTCACTAAGGAGTGCTGTTGAGAAGAGATGCTGCAGGCCCTATGATGTTTTCGGGCCTTATTTGTTAGGTTTTGTCTTTTTTTGCTTCTTTCTTTTTGTTTTTTTTAGGTCCATGAAGGCATCTCCTGCATCTGCAAGCATTGTGGAGGAATTATGAGGTGTAAGGTTTTCCCAGTGCCTCTCAGGTAGACATGTCTTCAATGGCAGCCCCCTTAACATGTAGCTCCCACAATCTTACAGCTATCATATAGCCAGAAATCTCCGACATGATTGTTGTTAGCTTAAATGTAGACTAATACCGCTATGGCGGTGGACTTGCAAAGTCTCACAATGGCATGTTAATGACAGCCAGCAATAATATATGCAGTAGTGAAGCATGTGATCCTGACCTCAATAGCAGTCTGAGAACAGATCTTTGGGTCTGATGTAAGTAACATTGAATTTGGCTGCTGACCTTTGTGTCCTCTCCATAATAATGGCTATTTGCCCATATTTCTGATTATCCACAGACCTAGCTAAAGGTTAGTAATGCTTGCAGATGGGAATCAGGCGAGTTGGTATATTGGTACAGTATTTAGAACTGTACTGTACATACATCGTGATTCTAAATTTTTTTTGGATCTTCCTCCGCCTTTTTTTATTTGACCACTTATTTCAGATTTTTGTTTGGTCAACACACTGTATGTGTGAAACTGGATTGGATTACACAGTCCAAAGGTTGAATCATCTGTTTAATTGAGCAGATCTAGTTACAAGTTGTAAGTGGGAGGAGGGGGAAAGAGACACAGTGGAGGGGGGAAGAGAGACACAGGGGACGGGAAGAGAGACACAGGGGAGGGAGAGGAGAGGGGAGGAGAGACACAGGAGAAGGTGGAAGAGAGACATAGGGGAGGGAGAGGGGGAGGAAGAGAAACAGGGGAGGGAGAGGAGGGGAGAA
Source organism: Discoglossus pictus (assembly GCA_027410445.1). Taxonomy (NCBI): domain Eukaryota; kingdom Metazoa; phylum Chordata; class Amphibia; order Anura; family Alytidae; genus Discoglossus; species Discoglossus pictus. Next base: position 182,276,548 of record CM050169.1, on the reverse strand, counting down.
AAAGACAAAGGGGAGGGACAGGAGGGGTAGGAGACACAGTGGAGGGGGGAAAAGATGAGGGGGAGGAAGATGGGGGTGAAGAGACGAGGGGGAGGGAGATGGGGGGTGAAGCGACACAGGGGATGGAGAAAGACACAGTGGTGGGAGAGGGGGAGAAAGACAGGGGAGGCAGAGGGGGGAAAGAGACACAGAGGGGGGGAAGAGACACAGGAGAGGGAGAGGGGAGAAGAGACACAGGAAGAAGAGCGGGGAAGGAGAAACAAGGGAGGGAGAGCGGGGAAAGAGACACAGGGGAGGGGGGAAGAGACACAGGGGAGGGAGAGGAAGTAGAGCGTGGGAGAGGCTCACAATGAGCGCCAAAGCCGCTCATCGCGAGGCCAGTAAAGTAGAGGGGGGAGAGGGGCGCAATGTGTGACAAACACCATTGCCAGGCTTCAATTTTTATTGCCGTCATTTTTTACGGGGAAGTCACTAGTATAATAATAATACAGGTAATTATTGCACTCTTGAACGTATTTAAATAGTACGGTAAGTAAGATAAGCTAGGCTAAACAAATAGAAATTCTAAATGTATTTAAGCATCAGTTGTATACTATACTAATGTTTAACACATCAAACTAATTTGTAGCATAGTTTGCTATTTTGATTGCCAAAAAAGGATCTACTCCTGTGTCGCTTTGCCACACTAATCATGTCATTATATATCACACAATTGTACTAATTTTGCATGCCATGCCACAAAGAGAAAAAAAAAATATTCATAGCAGGAATGATTTTGTTTACAAAATGGCTAGAGCAATGTACACACCATTGCAACAGGCTCTTTAAAGAAGAACCAATAATGTCCAACAAGATAGGTTCACTTTAATCAGTGAATATATGTTATATATTAAAATCAGTGCTTGTCCAATGTTCTTTCATTTTATATAGCAGTTGTAAGAGCAACCAAAGTTTAATATTTGCTGTGTGACGAGGAATAAAAGCCAATGCACCTGAGGCTCGGCAGAAGTTTCTGAAAGTGACGGCCGGCAAAGCTTTTCTGTCAGTGTAAAGGAGTTTTTTTTTACAGTGTTACCTCCATGGATCTGCATTTGTAACAAAGGTGAGCAGGCCTCCTAATATGTAACCACACAACCCACGATAGGGACACAGGACAAAGTACAATTCACATGGGTATAGCAACATTTTGTAAGATTATCATTTTATTTAAAGCTACAGAGTTCCCTGATTTATAGGATACAAATCTATTAATAGGGCACTTGCAAAGGTTTGCACATTATCAGCCTTATTACATTGTGATTCGGCAAATTGAATAGGGCTCTATATAAGCACATAGCATATTTTTTTTACAGAAGTTTTTAGTTAGTGAGTTTCTATCTAAAAGCAAGGTCTTCACTAACTAAAAACTTCTGTAAAAAAATATGCTATGTAATTGGCCAAATCGCAATTTAATAAGGCTGATAATGTGCAAACATTTGCAAGTGCCCTATTAATAGATATAAACACAGAAAGAAAGGAAAAGCAACGTTACAATCTGTGGGTGATTTTCACTCATAAATATTCTGCAGGTGGAAAGTTGTCGAGTTTTGCTATAAATAAAGCATTTGAATAAGGATGTTTGGGCTTCTATTAAAAAGTGATATTCGAAAGCAGATAAATCATATAACTTTTATATGAACTACAGTCAGATGAAACTGATTTCATTTCGAAACACATTATATGTTTCTTATTTTTATGTTCTAAAAAAAATAAACAACTGAGATTTATGGTTAAATGCAGAATTGTAAATCCCCTCTGATTGATTTTGTGTAAAAATTTATATTTTGCATAACATTATAATAAAAACAGCATAATTGTTACACCTCACTGGAGTGTATCTCACCATATATGTGCTCTCGACCCAGATTACACGTCCTCACCCCACAGTGCATCCTAAACCAATGCAGACAATTTATTTAATGAGCGGGAATGCTCATGATGCTGTCAGCAAACCAGGATCTGAAATATTGCTATTTGTGTCAGGTGCTGTTTGTCAGCAGATGCGGCATGAAGTAGATATCAGAATATGCAAGATACCATGCAAATTATAAACTACTCTGGGATCTGGGGACCCAATGAATATAGCACTGCACAATGCTGACAATATTGATGACTGATATGTCATTTAATGCAAAAACAACTAAATCTCTGCACTCTCAAACTTATTTTTAAAGGAATAGTAAATTTAAGACAATCTAAGGTAAAATAATGGAAATTCAAAATGCATGTAAAGGTTGTGAAACTTGCCATTTTTTCCTTTCTTGTCTGTGCTTTAGAGAAGGTCAATGAGGTGCGGCAGACACAGAAGGAATTAAGCAAAGTGATGCCAATTTGAATGTATGCCATTTTTGCAAAGTTACTGTTTCTTGCCTATAAGAACTTTGGGTAAAAAGGGGTTAATTCCAACAGTGATGTCTTGTTATATTGCATGTATCCACTACCTTTTTGCACTAGGTGTTTACTGTATGATGTCAAAGACTTGTTTAATATTTCAACAGCATGTCTTATTCTAAAGCCTTACTCTGTCTTTAACAAAAATATATCTTTTTACTAAAATCTTAATTGTAAAATGCATATTTGTACATCTGATAAGAGTTTTTCCTCCACTGTAGCATATTTGCTTTAATCACTGTATCAGTTTGTATCATTATTATGATTAATATTCAGAGTATTATCTTTTTTATTAGTCACACATATGTTAGAGTGACACGTTTTCAAGAGTTGCACTTCTCTTTATCAAGTCAAAAGCAATACATGCTTCTGACTTGATAGTGAGGTGAAACTTTCGAAAGCTTGTCACTCTAAAATGTTTGTGAGATAAAAAAAGATATCACTACATAATGCAATATTCTGATTATTAAGCTTGATTACTGGACATTCACGGCTACCTCACTCGTCATAATGAGCCAGCTGGCTTTATGGACATTGTATCCAGAGCTTTGTGATTATCCTGTCCCTTTTTTAATTATCTTTTTTTTTTTTTTTTAAGATTTTAACATAAGCAAACTGCATATTTTTAAATAAATAAAACTGCAACAAAGTTTATCTTACTGAACATTTGCACAGATTGTGCAAGCAATACATAGGTCCTTTCATATGCATGGAGAAGTGGAATATTTAGAAAGTTATACATATTATTATTATTATTAATAACAATAATTATATCATTTATTTGTAACATACTCTGTAGCGCTATTCATGGGTTACGTATAAATAAAACAAATACAATACTAAACACATGGCCAAAGTGGAGGGCCCCATCTTTCATTTTAAAATGTTATGTGCATTGCACTTTTTCTAAAGCACCTTACAACATTGAAAACTCTCAAACTTCCAGTCACAAATGCATGCTCAAAAACATATAGATAAAGGTGTTCAATTCATAAAAATGTGAATTCAAAAAATAATATTAAAACATGCAAGTGATTAATTAAATAAATGTAAGGATTCAGTCCGTAGGTAACCCTAAACACATATTTTTGATAGTTTGTTGCTCTGCAAGTTGGCTTCATATATATCTAAATGACTGTACAATAGGAAAACTAAACAGAGAAAGAGAACTCAGCTCCTAGCATTTTTTACAATACCTTTTTTAAATCAAAAAAAGTCACTCACAGGACTAGAAAAAAAAAATTAGGATATAGAATACACTCCATCAAAGTGTGCACCTGTGTGTGAATCCAAACAAGCGCAGATCCTCTCCAGATGCATAAATGTATATGTGCTAGAGAATAATAATAATATACACAAAACACATTGAGGACTGACTGGTATCCGTAGTCATGCTGTTTCAACTAGATACCTACAGTTGATATATTTGATTAAAAAAAACAACTCATAAAGTATTTGACACAGTTTATTTACTTTAAAGGAGACCTTAAATGTCATAGTTTTAGTTTTCTCTTGTGAAGAACTCAACTTGATAATGAGCAAAATGTTTTTATAGCCTTTATTTTTTAGCTATCATTTTCAATTCTGCTTTAATAAAGAATAATTTAACACTTGGGAGGAACTTAAGATTCAGATAACAGCTCTGTTCAGTTTTTATGAAAGACTGCCACTGCAAATACTCATTTGACAACTGATGGAGCAAGTCCCATTAGCAGTTGCGGAGCTAGTGAATTGAGGGCTCCCAGGGTGGAGGAGCAAACATTTTTTTTGACACTATGGGAAATTCCATGGGAGATTCACGAACCTCATTACGCCATCAAGTAAAATGATCAAAGCTGTCAAAACAGCAACACTTGATTCAATAGACCAAGGTCAAGTGTTGTCAAGTGCTCTACCCCTTTCATTCATTGTCTTGTAATTAACCACAAATTAGGAATTGCCTGATTTTAGACATTGTTTGTGACCCCCATTCAATCATTCAATCTAATATCAACGAAAAGGGAATACACACCGGAGCCACCTCAACTCTCCTAAAAAGTTCATGATGCTGGTAGTAAACCAAAGGAAAGATGAAACATTGCTGTTTGTGTCGTCAGCAGATGCAGCATGAAGTAATTATCATAAAATAGGAGAAACCATGCAAATTACAAATATTTCTGGGCCCTATGAATGAGCAGTTAACAATACTACATAGTTACATAGTTACATAGTAATTAAGGTTGAAAAAAGACTTTCAGTCCATCAAGTTCAACCTGTTAAGATCTCCTCTGAACTGCAATATGCGGATTAGTTATTAATTAATTAGGTTTTAAATAATTATTAATAGTATAGTATTGGAGGATGAATAAAGAGTTAGTCCATCAAGTTCAACCTTTTTAGATCTCTATTGATCTTTTTAATATGTGAACTATTTATTATTATTTGTTAATTGATCCAGAGGAAGGCAAACAGAAAAAAAAAACATTGAAACTTTGCCAATTGTCTCATAAGTGGGAAAAAAGCAAAATTCCTTCTTGACCCCAGAAACTGGCGATCAAATTTCTCCCTGGATCAATATTCCTTCGCTAGTTATCTAGGATAGCCTTGAATGCCCTCTTTATTCAAAAATATATCTAACCCCTTTTTGAAGTTGTCTATCGAATTCTCTGTGACCACCTCCTTTGGTTGATAATTCCACAGTTTAACCACCCTAACTTTGAAGAACCCTTTTCTTTGTTTAAGGTGAAATCTTTTTTTCTCTAACCTCAAAGGATGTCCTCTTGTCAGTTGAAAAGTTTACTTGACAAAGCCTTATATTGACCCTGGATGTATTTAAATAAGGTAATCATATCCCCTCGTAGATGCCTTTTTTCTAGCGAAAATAAGTTGAATTTGGTTAGTATTTCTTCATAACTTAGCCCCTCCATTCCCCTTATTAGTTTTGTAGCCCTTCTCTGTACTTATTTCAGCTCTAAAATGACCTTTTTATGAAGTGGTGCCCAAAACTGTACTTTACATTCCAAATGAGGGCGTGCTAGGGATTTGTATAGTGGTAGAATTATATTTGCTTCCCTTGCTTCTATACCCTTCTTAATACATGCTAATATTTTACTTGCCTTTGCAGCTGCTGCTTGGCATTGAGCACTGCTACCTAGGTGGTTGTCCACTAGTACTCCCAAATCCCTTTCAATATCTGATAACGCTAGATTTGCTCCATTAAGATTATAAAATGCATGGCTATTTTTCCTTCCCAAATACATAACCTTACATTTATTTGTATTAAATCTCATCTGCCATTTAGCCGCACATTTCTCTAATTTATGCAAAGCCCTTTGTAGGGAAAGTACATCACTATCTGATTTTATTACCTTGCACAACTTATTGTCATCAGCAGAAATGGAGACACTAATTTCCAGTCCTACTTGTACTTCATTAATAAATATGTTAAAAAGGAGAGGACCTAATACTGAACCTTGAGGAACCCCACTTATCACATTAGTCCAATCGGAGTATGTTCCATTTACAACAACCCTTTGCTTCCTGTCTTTTAGCCAGCTCTTGATCCATGAGCAGATATTTACTGCAATTCCTGTATCCCTTAGTTTGGTCACTAGTCTTCCATGTGGCACTGTATCAAATGCCTTTGAAAAATCCACAAAGACTACATCCACTGAGTTGCCCTGATCCATGTTCCTACGAACCTCCTCACAGAAAATAATTAGATCCTATCCTTCATAAATCCGTGTTGACTGCTACCTATGATCTTGTTCAAATAGACATATTATTGTATTCTGTCCCTTATTAACCCTTCTAAAAGCTTCACAACTACAGGTGTGAGGCTCACTGGTCTATAATTCCCCGGATTTGCTCTTGATCCCTTCTTAAATATGGGTATCACCTCTGCTTTCCTCCAGTCATCCGGTAGAGACCCTGTAGTGAGTGAGTCTTGAAAGATTAGATATAATGGTTTGGCTATTACAGAACCCAGCTCCCTCAGTACCCTTGTATGTATTCCATCAGGACCCAGGGCTTTATTAACATTTATTTTCTCCAATCTCTTTTGGATTTCTTCCTGCGTTAACCAATTATTTAGTGATGGTAGTGTAGCCCCATTATGTTGCAGTGTCCCAACCACTGGTACATCCCTTGTGTATACCGACGAAAAGAACCTATTTAGCTCATCTGCCTTTTCCTGGTCACTAATTATCAGATGGTCTGTGTCACATTGTAATGTTCCTATAGCTTCCTTCCTCGCCTTCTTCCCATTAATATATTTAAAAAATATTTTAGGGTTAGTCTTACTTTCCTTTGCAACTGACTTCTCATTTTCTATTTTAGCCAGTCTAATAGCCCTTTTGCAAGCCTTGTTGATTTCCTTATAGTCACATAAAGCTGTTTATTTTCCCTCCTTCTTGTATAATTTAAATGAATGTTTCTTTTTCCTCATCATGATCTTTAAGTCATTGTTAAGCCACATGGGATGTGATTGACTCCTATTCATTTTATTTCCACATGGTACATGCCGATGAGTATGTTAATTTAGTAAGGATTTGAATGTTGTCCATTTATTTTCAGTATTTCTGCCTGTAAGTTCTTTGTCCCAGTCTATATGTAGTATTGCTGCCCATAGCCCATTAAAGTTAGCCCTTTTAAAATTTAGAGTTTTTGTTGGCCCCTTACAACTCTGTTTTTGTATTCAATCTCAAATGATACGGATTTGTGATCACTGTTCCCCAAGGGTTCCCCGATTTTAACATTTGATATTATATCAATATTACTTGTGATGACTAAATCCAAGATGGCCCCATTTCTAGTAGGTTCTTGTATTACCTGGGCCAGATAATGATCCAAGAGTGTACTCAAGAACCTGCTCCCCTTAGCTGAGCTGCTGGTCTCATTTATCCAGTTTATTTCAGGGTAATTAAAGTCTCCCATTATTAGAACTTGCCCATGCTAAGCTGCATTTCCAATCTGTAACAATAATTGATAATACTGACAATACTGATCACTGATAATAATTGATAATACTGATAATACTGATCACTGATATGTTATCACATATATAGTTGTGAGAATGCGGGTTGTTGCTAACGCTGCGGTCTCGAGTAGCGAACCTGCTGCCCTTGCAATGCAAGGGCCTCAGTTGCTGGCATGGAGCGCCGAAGGCGCTTCTTGCCAGCCACTGCGGACCTTGCTAAATTTAGGGACTTACGAGAAATAAATACGAGACGTGGAACTTTGAAAAAAACCATTACGACTTTGCAAAAATACGACCTTACCGCCCGAAACCTGCGCACATGAAAACATTAAAAACACAATAAATACACACAACAAATACATAAAAAGCTAACCTACAGCAAGGGGGGCCACCCAGGACCTCGAAAACTAAAATTACACCTCAATTTCACTAGAAATAGACGAGTTTAGACACCTGAAAATACACTAAGCGAGAGAAAAAAATGGCTGCCGAAAAAAAAACGAAAATGAGGCTACAGGACTCTAAAGACGCAAAACAACACCAAACAACTACGGATTTTCCGAAAAAGACGGACACGATACAACAACAAGGACGCAAAATCAGCCACAGACGCGTACCACACATTAGGAGCCATTTTACAACACTAACTTACACAATGCGGAAGTACACAGGTACCCTAACGGATTTGCCTCGCTCACGCACACTATTTACACTACACACTGCACACATTACTGACACTTACACAGCAGCTCCACAGCACTCAAAACACACATAGTATGCTGCAGCAACATCCAAACAGATTGCCAGCTCTTCTCCACAATGCTTCCTGCAGATATTACTTCAAAATAGGTAAAGTATATTCATGTATTATTTTATTTATTATTTCATTAGCATTAGAAAAAAAAACAATGCTCATAGCACACAAACAACCAAAAGCCTCGCAATGAGAGCCGAAGCATCTTGGAACACCAACAAAATTAATCTCTCAACCAAACACCACTACCTGCCTTACAATCATATTGCAGTAATTTTTTGACGGGCAAGTCGCTAGTCACATATAATAATTTTCAAACTGCGAGACGTCATCACAGCAAAACGAGGGCCGCATCTGATGATAACTTGCAGTTTCACAACTCCTCCTCCCATGGCTCACCCTGCCCCACTGATGCTAACGATGAGCTCATCGTGCGACATCAGCCCTGCAACCCATCCTGCTCTCTGCTCCGGTGGCGCGCGCATAAGCAGCTTTAATGTTAGGCAGGAGTGGGGGAAAGACACGGGAGGGGAAGAGAGACACAGGGGAGGGAGAGGAGGGGGAAAGAAAGACACAGGAGAGGGGGGAAGAGAGACATAGGGGAGGGAGAGGAGGGGAGGAAGAGAAACAGGGGAGGGAGAGGAGGGGAGGAATAGACACAGGGGAGGGACAGGAGCGGGAGGAGACACAGTGGAGGGGGAAGAGATGAGGGGGAGCGAGATGAGGGGTGAAGAGACGAGGGGGAGGGAGATGGGGGGTGAAGAGACACAGGGGAGGGAGAAAGACACAGTGGAGGGAGAGTGGGGGAAGACACAGGGGAGGGAGAGGGGGAGAGAGGCACAGGGGAGGGAGAGGCGGGATAGAGACACAGAGGAGGGGGGAAGAGACGCAGGGGAGGTTGAGGGGGAAAGTAGAAACAAGGAAGGGAGAGCGGGGATAGAGACACAGGGGAGGAGGGAAGAGACACAGGGGAGGGAGAGGAAGTAGAGGGCAGTAGAGGCTCACAATGAGCACCAAAGCCGCTCATCGCGAGGTCCAGTAAAGTAGAGGGGGGAGAGGCGCGCAATGTGTGACAAACACCAATGCCAGGCTTCAATTTTAATTGCCGTCATTTTTAAAGAGCAAGTCACTATTATAATAATAATACAGGTAATTATTGCACTCTTGAACGTAAGTAAAATAAGCTAGGCTAAAAAAAAAAGAAATTCTAAATGTATTTAAGCATCAGTTGTATACTATACTAATTTTTAACACATCAAACTAATTTGTAGCATAGTTTGCTATTTTGATTGCCAAAAATAGTCTACTCCTGTGTGGCTTTGCCACACTAATTATGTCATTATATATTACACAATTGTACTAATTTTGCATGCCATGCCACAAAGAGAAAAAAAAATATTCATAGCAGGAATGATTTTGTTTGAAATGGCTAGAGCAATGTACACACCATTGCAACATTCTCTTTAAAGAAGAACCAAGAATGTCCAACAAGACAGGTTCACTTTAATCAGTGAATATATGTTATATATTAATATCAGTGCTTGTCCAATGTTCTTTCATTTTATATAGCGGTTGTAAGAGCAACCAAAGTGTAATATTTGCTGTGTGACGAGGAATAAAAGCCAATGCACCTGAGGCTCGGCAGAAGTTTCTGAAAGTGACGACCGACAAAGCTTTTCTGTCAATGTAAAGGAGGTTTGTCTACAGTGTTACCTCCATGATTATCAGTATATCCTGTATTAACAGGAGTATCAGTATATTCTGATTTATGAGGATTCTGTAGCACAATTTATGGTATGAATACAGAATACAACAATATTTAACAATTCATACTCTATATAATTGGAGCATCTATATGTTATGTTCATACATTTTAATCGGCATAGTTTTCAGATCAATAGTATCCAATAAAGTTTTTCTCTCTTTTATACATAATCTTTTTTGATACATTAAGGGGTGTAAAGCACTCAGGATACTACCAATATAGATCATCATTTTTTCTTTATTATAAATACAATACAATTCAATTAAATACAATACAATTCAAGAAAATACAATACAACCCTATGTAATATACATTGCACTATCTAATATACATGGCACTGTTTAATATACATGCCACTATCTAATATACATGCCACTATATAATATACATGCCAGTATGTAATATAGATGCCACTATGTAATATACATGCCACTATATAATGTAATATACATCCCACTATGTAATATACAATACTATGTAATAATACATCCCCCTATCTATGTAATATACAATACATGCTATCTATATATATATATAGCTACCCTAATTGTAAGCTACAATAAAATAATTAAGACCACTTACCTTGAGATGTTTCTTCAGATCAGCAACCTACGGTAAAAAAGATTCCAAAAATTAATACAACACGTTTACATAAAATACCTAAACATTCTAAACATTCTAAACATTCTAAACATTCTAAACATTGCAAACATTCTAAATATTCTAAATATTATACTCACCTTTCCAGCATGTCACGTCCCAGCATGTCACGTCCTCCATGTTCCTTCCTCCATGTTCTGTCGGCCATCTTGGCGTCTTGTCCGGTGGTACTTCTGTAAAAAAAAACATTACATTAGTAAACATAAAGCAAAGTTAAATAAACACAATCTACATTATACTTACCTTTCCGTGATGTCTCCGGCCTCCTCCTCTTCTCCGGAAGCATCTGCGTCTTTAAAAAAAAAAAAAAAACACACACATCCGCCCTGGCGGTTGTCTCCTATGCTAATGTCCTTCCTATGGAGTGTTCCAGAATAAAATTGGCAATAGCGGCTTCTGATTGGCTGAAAAGGCTGTCTATCAAATTCAGCCAATGAGAAGACCCCATTTAGGAACCAATGAAAAAAGTATACACCCCAAAATACAACGCTGATTGGATAACACACCTTTCAATCTTTATTTGAACCAATCCTAAGGCTTTATTGCCATCAGCCAATCACAATGGAATATACCCCCACGTACTGATTGGTGAAGACATCTGCGCCTTCCCATTGGCTCTAATATTGATTGATATTAACAGTAGCCAATGAGAATGCGCAAATCCTTCACCAATCAGTACGTGAGGGTGTATTCCATTGTGATTGGCTATTGTCAGTGCAACCAATCAGAATGCGCAGAGGCTCCAACCAATCACCCTGTGGGGTGTATTCCATTGTGATTGGCTGAAGGCATCTGCGCCTTGTGATTGGTTTAAATAAAGATTGATAGGTGCATTATCCAATCAGAGTGGGATTTTAGGGTGTATCCCTTTCTGATTGACTCACACATTGGCGCCTCCTGATTGGGTGAATTTGATAGACAGCGTTTTCAACCAATCAGAAGGCGCCATTGCTTATTTTCTTCCGGAAAATTCTCCTGGAGCCTCATTAGCGTCGGGGATGTCCGGGGGTGCGGATGTAAGTATATTTTTTATTTTTTTACAGGGCGTGGCAGAAGAGGATCCAGAGGAGGCCGGAGACATCGCGGGGAGGTAAGTAGAATGTAGATTATGTTTAGTTTATTTTGATGTATATGTATTAATGTTGTTTACTTTTTAACAGGTGCCGCGCCGGAGAAGGATTTAAAGAATGCCGGACGGGACATGGCGGAAAGGTGAGTACAATATTTAGAATTTATAGAATGTATATAATGTATAGAATGTATAGAATGTATAGAATGTATAGGATGTTTATTTTATAACTGTAAACGTGTTGCACTAATTTTTTTTTTTTTCGTAGGTGGCTGATCACAATGTACATCTGCAAAGGTAAGTGGTCTTAATTTTTTAATTTTAGCTTAGACTTAGATTACTTAATATATAGATAGCATTTATTGTATGTTAGCTAGGGGTTTTATATAGATAGCTTTGGATGTATTGTATATTAAATTGTGTTATTTATTTAGATAGATTGGGAATGTATTATTATATAGATAGGATGTATATTAGATTATGGTATTTATTTAGATAGATTGGGAATGTATTGTTATATAGATAGGATGTATATCAGATTATGCTATTTATTTAGATAGATTGTGTAATGTATATTAGATAGTAGTGTATTGTATTGCAATTGTATGTAATTGTATTGTAATTGTATGTATTTGTATTGTATGTATTTGTATTGTATGTATTTGTATTGTACGTATTTGTATTATATGTATTTGTATTATATGTATTTCCTTTTCAGGTGTGTATTTTTTTTTTCTGTAGTGAGGGGGGGTTGTAATGTTTTTTTTTTCTGTAATGTTCCTTTTTTTATTTTTTGTGACTAAGGTTTTTTTATTTTGTGTAATGTAGTTGATTTTTTTTGTGAGTTATGGTTTTTATTTGATGTAATGTAGTTTTTTTTGTTGTTGTGACTTTAGGCTTTTTTATTTTCTGTAATTAGAGTGGGGGGGTTAATAGGGGGTAGGTAGTGTAGATGTTAAAAGGTTAGTGTAGAGGGTGTTTAGTTGATATTTAATGTTTTATTGTGGGGGTATAGTGCAGTATAGTGTTTATACTTAGTGTCATGATGGTCCTTGAGGACCATCATGGCACTTATGTGGTTAATGTAGTGTTATAACAGGCCTTATAGGACTGCTGGGGTTAAATAGAGGCTTATGGGGGGCTGTATTGACCCCCATGAGTGACAGGGTTAATGAAGGGCTTATGGGGGTCTGTATTGACCCCCATGAGTGACAGGCTTAATGAAGGGCTTATGGGGGTCTCTATTGACCCCCATGATTGACAGGGTGACAGTGTTAATTTTGTTTTCTTTCACAACGGGTCCTTTAAGGACCTTTACGGTCCTTTATGGACCTGTAACGCAGGAATTTTGAATTTTGATTGCGTGCAATCGGGACCCCCACTGCGATGGTTAATGTGGGCTTAATGCAGGGCTCGGAGCTTATCTCGGATCCCCTGTGGTTAATCCGGGTTTCCGAGCTTATCTCGGATCCCTTCTTGGGTAAGTTGTAGGTGGCTGAGCGGTCCTGGGTCTTTGAGCCTCGTTTTCATTTTTTTCGGCTGCCATTTTTTCTCTCACTTAGGGGATTTTCATGTGTATGAACTCTGGAATTTGTACTTAAATGGAGGTGTAACTGCACTTTCAGAGGTCCTGGGTGCCCCCCTTGCTATGGGTAAGCTTTTTATCTTGTTTTTTTGAGTATTTGGTGTGCTTTGAGTGTTTTTAGGTGCGCGCAGTTCCGCCATTTTTCGTGCGTGTGGGTGTTTGTTACGTTAAGGTTGGTTCTGATGTTAATGCAGGTTTCCGAGATGAGCCTCGTTTTCGTTTTTTTCGGCGGCCATTTTTTCTCTCGCTTAGGGGATTTTCGTGTGTCTGAACTCGGGAATTTGGACTTAAATGGAGGTGTAACTTCCCTTTCAGAGGTCCTGGGTGCCCCCCCCCCTTGCTATGGGTAAGCTTTTTATGTCGGTTTTGTAAGTATTTTGTGTGTTTTCACTGTTGTAAATGGCGCGCGGGTCGGCCGTTATAGTGGGATTCTTAGTGCGTGTGGGGGTCTGTTACGTTAACGTTGCCTCATTCCCTAAGTGCTTTGCAAGGACTCGCATTGCAAATGCGGCCCCTCGCTTCGCGAGGACCCACATTTGCGGAAGCAAGGGCCTCAGTTGCTGGCATGGAGCGCCGTTGGCTCTCCATGCCAGCAACTGAGACCCTCGGCCGCGGTGTGTGTGTAACCGGGTGTGAGGCGCCTTTGAGATTATTTTTTTTAAAAAGTCATGTCTGTGTGTGTTAACAGAGCCGACGTTGGAGCCTCCACCTCCGCAAATGCGGACCCTCGCTTCGCGAGGATCCGCATTTGCGGGAACGTTACGTTGTTTTTTTTTTGGCTGGGAGGTTTTTTTTTTTTTGTTAAAAAGTCGTGTGTGTGGTGTGTTTGTGTAACACAGCCGACGTTGAGCCTCCAAATCCGCAAATGCGGACCCTTGCTTCGCGGGGACGTTGGGATGCTCCACCACCGCAAATGCGGCCCCTCGCTTCGCCTGCATGCTCACAACTATATATGTGATGAGAGGGAATGCTCATGATGCTGTCAGCAAACCAGGATCTGAAACATTGCTATTTGTGTCAGGTGCTGTTTGTCAGCAGATGCGGCATGAAGTCGATATCAGAATATGAAAGATACCATGCAAATTATAAACTACTCTGGGATCTGGGGACCCAATGAATATAGCACTTCACAATGCTAATAATATTGATGACTGATATGTCATTTAATGCTAAAACAACTGAATCTGTGCAATCTCAAACTTATTTTTGAAGCAATAGTAAATTTAGGCGAATCTAAGCTAAAATAATGGAAATTCAAAATATATGTAAAGGTTAAGAAACTTGCCATTTTTTCCTTTCTTGTCTGTGCTTTAGAGAAGGTGAATGAGGTACAGCAGACACAGAAGGAATTAAGCAAAGTGATGCCAATTTTAATTCATGCCATTTTGGCAAAGTTACTGTTTCTTGCCTATAAGAACTTTGGGTAAAAATGGGTAAATTCCAACAGTGATGTCTTGTTATATTGCATGTATCCACTACCTTTTTGCACTAGGTGTTTACTGTCTGATGTCAATGACTTGTTCAATATTTCAACAGCATGTCTTATTCTAAAGCTTTACTCTGTCTTTAACAAAAGTATATCTTTTTATTAAAATCTTTATTGTAAAATGCATATTTGTACATCTGATAAGAGTTTTTCCTCCACTGTAGCATATTTGCTTTAACCACTGTATAAGTTAGTATCATTATTATGATTAATAATCAGAGTATTACCTTTTTTATTAGTCAAACATATGTTAGTGACACGTTTTCAAGAGTTGCACTTCTCTTTATCAAGTCAAAAGCAATACATGCTTCTGACTTGATAGTGAGGTGAAACTTTTGAAAGCTTGTCACTCAAACTAAAATGTTTGTGAGATAAAAAAAGATATCACTACATAATGCAATATTCTGATTATTAAACTTGATTACTGGACATTCACGGCTACCTCACTCTTCATCATGAGCCAGCGGGCTTTATGGACATTGTATCCAGAGCTTTGTGATTATCCTGTCCCTTTTTTTAAATATATATTTTTTGTAAGATTTTAACATAAGTAACTGCATATTTTTATATAAATAAAATTGCAACAAAGTTTATCTTACTGAACATTTGCACAGATTGTGCAAGCAATACATAGGTCCTTTCATATGCATGGAGAAGTGGAATATTTAGAAAGTTATACATATTATTATTATTATTATTAATAATAATAATTATATAATTTATTTGTAACATACTCTGTAGCACTATTCATGGGTTACGTATAAATAAAACAAATACAATATTAAACACATGGCCAAAGTGGAGTGCCCCATCTTTCATTTTAAAATGTTATGTGCATTGCACATATTTTTCACTTTATTTTTCACTTTCATTGCACTTTTTCTAAAGCACCTTACAACATTGAAAACTCTCAAACTTCCAGTCACAAATGCATGCACAAAAACATATAGATAAAGGCGTTCAATTCATAAAAATGTGAATTCAAAAAATAATATTAAAACATGCAAGTAATTAATTAAATACATTTAAGGATTCAGTCTGTAGGTATCCTAAACACATATTTTTGATAGTTTGTCACTCTGCAAGTGGGCTTCACTGTACAATAGGAAAACTAAACAGAGAAAGAAAACTCAGCTCCTAGCATTTTTACAATATCCTTTTTAAATCAAAAAAAGTCACTCACAGGACTAGAAACAAAGGGCCTCATTAAATTCCAGCCTCGTAAATAAGAGGCTTCTACTTAAGCCCTACGTACTGCAAAGTTTCTCTAACTTACAATGCTATTAAATTAGCCCTGCTGCGAGCAACGTATGAGCTACGCAGCAGGGCCGTACGTATCTACACTGCGTAAATGTACATGAGGAGTGACAGCCTGCGAGATGATATCGCAGGCTCCCACTCCTCATCAAGTGCTGCGGGGGTCCTAAAAGGGACCTCCGCGGCAGTCCCCCACATAAGCCCTGCCGTGGGGGGTACTCCAAACCCCCCCCAGGCACCTACAATGAACCCCCCCTCAATGCGGGGGTCCCTGTCGGGACCCCCGAAGTGTCCTCACATGAACACCTTGCTGCAGGGGTCCATAGGAACCCCCGCAGCCCCCACACATTAACCCCTTGCAGCGGGGGTCCCCGATCGGCACCGATCAGGCACCCGCTGCATTTCAAACTTTCAAATTCCCCGCCGCGGCTCCTTAAAGGGGCCGCGGCACACTATTACCCAATCCCGGCCGCGGCACTTAAAATTAACCCCCCTCTATGCTGGGGGTCCCCATCGGGACCCCTGAAGTGTCCCCACATAAACCCATTACAGGGGGGGGGCCCCGATCTGCATAGATCAGGCCCTCCGCTGCATTTAAAACGTTTAAATTCCCCGCCGCGGCTCCTTAAAGGGACCGCGGCACACTATTACCCAATCCCGGCCGCGGCACTTAAAATTAACCCCCCTCTATGCTGGGGGTCCCCATCGGGACCCCTGAAGTGTCCCCACATAAACCCATTGCAGGGGGGGTCCCCGATCTGCATAGATCAGGCCCTCCGCTGCATTTAAAACTTTTAAATTCCCCGCCGCGGCTCCTTAAAGGGACCGCGGCACACTATTACCCAATCCCGGCCGCGGCACTTAAAATTAACCCCCCTCTATGCTGGGGGTCCCCATCGGGACCCCCGAAGTGTCCCCATATAAACCCCCTGCTGCGGGGGGCCCCGATCGGCACCGATCGTGACCCTGCTGCAATTCAATTTCAAATTTCCCGCCTCGCGGGTCCTCAAAGGACCGTAAAGGTCCTGAAAGGACTCGCACTAAAAATATTAACCCCAGGCAACTATAATTACCCCATTAACTCATGATGGTCAATCCAGACCACTATAAGGCCTAAATTAACCCATTAACTCATGGTGGTCAATACAGACCACCATAAGGCTCTAATTAACCCATTAACTCATGGTGGTCAATACAGACCACCATAAGGCCTAAATTAACCCATTAACTCATGGTGGTCAATACAGACCACCATAAGGCTCTAATTAACCCATTAACTCATGGTGGTCAATACAGACCACCATAAGGCCTAAATTAACCCATTAACTCATGGTGGTCAATACAGACCACCATAAGGCTCTAATTAACCCATTAACTCATGGTGGTCAATACAGACCACCATAAGGCCTAAATTAACCCATTAACTCATGGTGGTCAATACAGACCACCATAAGGCTCTAATTAACCCATTAACTCATGGTGGTCAATACAGACCACCATAAGGCCTAAATTAACCCATTAACTCATGATGGTCAATCCAGACCACCATAAGGCCTAAATTAACCCATTAACTCATGATGGTCAATCCAGACCACCATAAGGCCTAAATTAACCCATTAACTCATGGTGGTCAATACAGACCACCATAAGGCTCTATTTAACCCATTAACTCATGGTGGTCAATACAGACCACCATAAGGCTCTATTTAACCCCATCAGTCCCATAAGGGTATATTATTACCATTATGGGCCTGTTACAACCCAACATTAACCACATAAGTGCCATGATGGTCCTCAAGGACCATCATGACACTAACTACAAACACTACACTATAACCCCCAATAAACCATTTAATCTAAACTAACCCCCCTCTACACTAATCTATTAACACGTACACTACCTACCTACACTACCTACCCCCTAATAAACCTCCCCAACACTCTAATTACAAAAAACAATAAACCTACAGCACAGAAAAAAAAAAACCTACAGTACAAAAAACAAAAAAACCTACAGTACAGAAAAAATAAAAATTACAACCCCACCCCCCACTACAGAAAACAAAAAAATACATTACAACCCCACCCCCCACTACAGAAAATAAAAAAATTACACACCTGAAAAGGAAAGACAGATAAACACAATACAATACATACATATAATACATTACATACATTACATACAATACATGACATTACATATAATATATTACATATAATATATTACATATAATACATTACATACATTACATACAATACATGACATTACATATAATATATTACATATAATATATTACATATAATACATTACATACATTACATACAATACATGACATTACATATAATATATTACATATAATATATTACATATAATATATTACATATAGTCCTAATCAAATACCCCCTATCTATCTAACATACAATCTATTTAATTTAAAATAAATCCTAACTATATCAAATACATCCCCCTATCTATCTAATATACAAAAAATCCTAACTACATACACAGACCCTTATTCTAAACTAAAATAAAATAATTACAGTCCTAACTACATACACAGACCCTAATTCTAAGCTAAAATCAATAAATTAAGACCACTTACCTTTAAGATGTTGCTTCAGATCACTAACCTATGGGTCAAACAAAAAGAAAAATTAGTACAAAACATTAACATCAAATAAATAAACATTATATACATTCTACATATTCAACTCACCTTTACAGCATGTCCAGTCACTGTTTAGCTCTTCCGGCGCGGCCCTGTTAAAAAAAAAAAAACACAATACATGAATACATGAATACAATATATAAACAATAAATAAAATACACAAATAAACATCTAAATATACATTTAACTTACCTCCCCGCGATGTCCCCGGCCTTCTCTCCTTCAGCCCCGGCTGGGCCGCGGAACCATCCGCGCTCTAAAAAAAAAAAAAAAAAAAACTAACGGAGGTCTGCACTGGCAGACCTCCCCGACGCTACTGAACCTCCCGGAGTCGTTTCCGGGAGGAAATTGGCATTGTCGGCTTGTGATTGGCTGAAAAAGCTGTCAGCCAATCAAAAGTCGTCAATGTAGGAGCCAATCAGGATGCGCAGATGTCTTCTACCAATCACTCCGTGGGGGTGTATCCCATAGTGATTGGCTGAAGGCATCTGAGCATTGTGATTGGTTCCCATAAAGATAGACAAGTGTTTTAGCCAATCAGGGTGGGATATTGGGGTGTATCCCATCCTGATTGGCTCACACATTGACGACTTTTGATTGGCTGAAATTGATAGACAGCTTTTTCAGCCAATCACAAGCCGCCAATGCCAATTTCCTCCCGGAAACGACTCCGGGAGGTTCAGTAGCGTCGGGGAGGTCTGCCAGTGCAGACCTCCGTTAGTTTTTTTTTTTTTTTTTTTTTAGAGCGCGGATGGTTCCGCGGCCCAGCCGGGGCTGAAGGAGAGAAGGCAGGGACATCGCGGGGAGGTAAGTTAAATGTATATTTAGATGTTTATTTGTGTATTTTATTTATTGTTTATATATTGTATTCATGTATTCATGTATTGTGTTTTTTTTTTAACAGGGCCGCGCCGGAAGAGATAAACAGTGACTGGACATGCTGTAAAGGTGAGTTGAATATTTAGAATGTATAGAATGTTTATTTATTTGATTTTAATGTTTTGTACTAATTTTTATTTTTTGTTTGACCCATAGGTTAGTGATCTGAAGCAACATCTTAAAGGTAAGTGGTCTTAATTTATTGATTTTAGCTTAGAATTAGGGTCTGTGTATGTAGTTAGGACTGTAATTATTTTATTTTAGTTTAGAATAAGGGTCTGTGTATGTAGTTAGGATTTTTTGTATATTAGATAGATAGGGGGATGTATTTGATATAGTTAGGATTTATTTTAAATTAAATAGATTGTATGTTAGATAGATAGGGGGTATTTGATTAGGACTATATGTAATATATTATATGTAATATATTATATGTAATGTATTATATTTAATATATTATATGTAATATATTATATTTAATATATTATATGTAATATATTATATGTAATATATTATATGTAATATATTATATTTAATATATTATATGTAATATATTATATGTAATATATTATATGTAATGTATTATATGTAATATATTATATGTAATATATTATATTTAATATATTATATGTAATGTATGTAATGTCATGTATTGTATGTAATGTATGTAATGTATTATATGTATGTATTGTATTGTGTTTATCTGTCTTTCCTTTTCAGGTGTGTAATTTTTTTATTTTCTGTAGTGGGGGGTGGGGTTGTAATGTATTTTTTTGTTTTCTGTAGTGGGGGGTGGGGTTGTAATTTTTTTTTTTTCTGTACTGTAGGTTTTTTTGTTTTTTGTACTGTAGGTTTTTTCTTTTCTGTGCTGTAGGTTTTTTGTTTTTTGTAATTAGAGTGTTGGGGAGGTTTATTAGGGGGTAGGTAGTGTAGGTAGGTAGTGTAAGTGTTAATAGATTAGTGTAGAGGGGGGTTAGTTTAGATTAAATGGTTTATTGGGGGTTATAGTGTAGTGTTTGTAGTTAGTGTCATGATGGTCCTTGAGGACCATCATGGCACTTATGTGGTTAATGTTGGGTTGTAACAGGCCCATAATGGTAATAATATACCCTTATGGGACTGATGGGGTTAAATAGAGCCTTATGGTGGTCTGTATTGACCATCATGAGTTAATGGGTTAATTTAGGCCTTATGGTGGTCTGTATTGACCACCATGAGTTAATGGGTTAAATAGAGCCTTATGGTGGTCTGTATTGACCATCATGAGTTAATGGGTTAATTTAGGCCTTATGGTGGTCTGGATTGACCATCATGAGTTAATGGGGTAATTTAGGTCTTATGGTGGTCTGGATTGACCATCATGAGTTAATGGGGTAATTATAGTTGCCTGGGGTTATTATTTTTAGTGCGAGTCCTTTCAGGACCTTTACGGTCCTTTGAGGACCCGCGAGGCGGGAAATTTAAAATTGAATTGCAGCAGGGTCACGATCGGTGCCGTTCGGGGCCCCCCGCTGCAGGGGGTTTATATGGGGACACTTCGGGGGTCCCGATGGGGACCCCCAGCATAGAGGGGGGTTAATTTTAAGTGCCGCGGCCGGGATTGGGTAATAGTGTGCCGCGGTCCCTTTAAGGAGCCGCGGCGGGGAATTTAAAAGTTTTAAATGCTGCGGGGGGCCTGATCTATGCAGATCGGGGCCCCCCCCTGCACTGGGTTTATGTGGGGACACTTCGGGGGTCCCGATGGGGACCCCCAGCATAGAGGGGGGTTAATTTTAAGTGCCGCGGCCGGGATTGGGTAATAGTGTGCCGCGGTCCCTTTAAGGAGCCGCGGCGGGGAATTTAAAAGTTTTAAATGCTGCGGGGGGCCTGATCTATGCAGATCGGGGACCCCCGCTGCAAGGGGTTAATGTGGGGGTGCTGCAGGGGTCCTGATAGAGACCCCTGCAGCATGGGGATGTGTATAGGGTGCAGGGGGGAGCCTCACGCTGCTGTCTCGGGCTGTTCCGAGGCAGCACGTAGAGGCTTTCGGATCCCTTGCGTGGACTTTTTGTCCACGTAGGGATTCTTACGATATGCGAGACTCGTGCATAGATTTAAGGCTACGTAGCTCTCTCGGAGCCTATTCTCGGCCATTTTCTCGCAGTCATATCGTAAAGCAGGCTGCGAGAGATTCGGTTCTCGCAAACAGCAGGAAAACTGCCTTTTGCGAGCACCGAGAGAACTACGAGGGAGAATTTAATAGGGCCCAAAGTTTTAGGATATAGAATACACTCCATCAAAGTGTGCACCTGTGAATCCAAACAAGCGCAGATCCTCTCCAGATGCATAAATGTATATGTGCTAGAGAATAATAATAATATACACAAAACACATTGAGGACTGACTGGTATCCGTAGTCATGCTGTTTCAACTAGATACCTACAGGTGATATGCAGTAGCGGCTGGTGAACTTTCAAGTTGGAGGGGCGCCAGGGCGAAACATAGCCCCTCCCCTTTCCAGACCACACCCAATTTATAACTCCTCCCCTTGACATCATAATGACCTTTATAAGCCCCGCCCAATGACCTTATACTTGTAAAGCCCATTGAAATACATGATCAGCAATGCAGCAATGTCAAGAAGTAAAGTAACAATGTGTTAAATTCATTGGTATACAATATAGATTGAAAAAACTCATGTGACAAGACTACAGCAATATCATAATTGCACCTATACGCATTAACAGAAAAATTAAAGCAGTGACACTTACCATTAGTCGGTTTTTCTTCTCAGGGTATACACGTTCAGAAAGTTGACCAACGAGTACAAACAAATCTGCTGCCACATAGGGTTTGCACCTGGGGTTGAAAGAAAACAAGAAAATCAATCAGACCATTCAAGAACAAAACCATTCCTTAAAAACCTTAAAAGACCAAGTGGAACCATATAGGCCCCAAACATTCCTTAGAAGACCAAGTGGAACCATATAAGCCCCAAACATACCTTAGAAGACCAAGTGTGATCATATAGGCCCCAAACATATCTTAGAAGATAGAAGACCAAGTGGAACCATATAGGCCCCAAACATACCTTAGAAGACCAAGTGGAACCATATAGGCCCCAAACATACCTTAGAAGACCAAGTGGAACCATATAGGCCCAAAACATACCTTAGAAGACCAAGTGGAACCATATAGGCCCCAAACATACCTTAGAAGACCAAGTGGAACCATATAGGCTCCAAACATACCTTAGAAGACCAAGTGGAACCATATAGGCCCCAAACATACCTTAGAAGACCAAGTGGAACCATATAGGCCCCAAACATACCTTAGAAGACCAAGTATGACCATATAGGCCCCAAACATACCTTAGAAGACCAAGTGGAACCATATAGGCCCCAAACATACCTTAGAAGACCAAGTAGAACCATATAGGCCCCAAACATACCTTAGAAGACCAAGTGTGACCATATAGGCCCCAAACATACCTTAGAAGACCTAGTGGAACCATATAGGCCCCAAACATACCTTAGAAGACCAAGTGGAACCATATAGGCCCCAAACATACCTTAGAAGACCAAGTGGAACCATATAGGCCCCACACATACCTTAGAAGACCAAGTGGAACCATATAGGCCCCAAACATACCTTAGAAGACCAAGTGGAACCATATAGGCCCCAAACATACCTTAGAAGAGCAAGTGTGAACATATAGGCCCCAAACATACCTTAAAAGACCAATCAGGACTGTATAGGCCCAAACCAGTGGATCTTGGGATTCAAGAAAACAACAACATTTCACTTCTGTTTAGACAACACAATAATCAATGTCAAACAAACACGTTGAATTAGCATATGGATAACCATATGAGCAGTAACGCCGCGCCAAGGCTTCAACAATTGTTACTGACCATTCACACACCTTTCATAGCTCCTTCCATATGCACACCCACACACCATTCATACTTTACTTACCACTAGTTATTTTTGGTAGTTCGGTGGTGCCATTTCTGAGAACTTTACTTACCCTTGAAGGTGCCTCCAATTCCTTCAAACCAATGCATTCAACCGCTCCAGGGCCATGGTGCTTCTTAAATACCTTTTTATCCTTTTCAATGTGGAGAAGCATCTTTCTGATTCGTCAGTAGTCTTCGGTGTTGTAAGCAGGATTCCTTATAGCTTCACTGTCTCTGTAAAATCATTATGCAGATTAAATTGATGGTAAAGTTGGTGCAGAGCAACAGCACTCGTACAAACATGAAATTCTGGCTTCCCATACAGAAGTGACAGCTACCCTTGGAAGTGCCTCCAATTCCTTCAAACCAATGCATTCAACCGCTCCAGGGCCATGGTGCTTCTTAAATACCTTTTTATCCTCTTCAATGTGGAGAAGCATCTTTCTGATTCTGCAGTAGTCTTCGGTGTTGTAAGGAGGATTCCTTATAGCTTCACTGTCTCTGTGAAATCATTATGCAGATTAAATTGATGGTAAAGTTGGTGCAGAGCAACAGCACTCGTACAGAAATGAAATTCTGGCTTACCGTACAGAAGTGACAGCAACCCTTGGAGGTGCCTCCAATTCCTTTAAACCAATGCATTCAAACGCTCCAGGGCCATGGTGCTTCTTAAATACCTTTTTATCCTCTTCAATGTGGAGAAGCATCTTTCTGATTCTGCAGTAGTCTTCAGTGTTGTAAGGAGGATTCCTTATAGCTTCACTGTCTCTGTGAAATCATTATGCAGATTAAATTGATGGTAAAGTTGGTGCAGAGCAACAGCACTCGTACAAACATGAAATTCTGGCTTCCCGTACAGAAGTGACAGCTACCCTTGGAAGTGCCTCCAATTCCTTCAAACCAATGCATTCAACCGCTCCAGGGCCATGGTGCTTCTTAAATACCTTTTTATCCTCTTCAATGTGGAGAAGCATCTTTCTGATTCTGCAGTAGTCTTCGGTGTTGTAAGGAGGATTCCTTATAGCTTCACTGTCTCTGTGAAATCATTATGCAGATTAAATTGATGGTAAAGTTGGTGCAGAGCAACAGCACTCGTACAGACATGAAATTCTGGCTTCCCGTACAGAAGTGACAGCTACCCTTGGAAGTGCCTCCAATTCCTTCAAACCAATGCATTCAACCGCTCCAGGGCCATGGTGCTTCTTAAATACCTTTTTATCCTCTTCAATGTGGAGAAGCATCTTTCTGATTCTGCAGTAGTCTTCGGTGTTGTAAGGAGGATTCCTTATAGCTTCACTGTCTCTGTGAAATCATTATGCAGATTAAATTGATGGTAAAGTTGGTGCAGAGCAACAGCACTCGTACAGACATGAAATTTTGGCTTACCGTACAGAAGTGACAGCTACTCTTGGAAGTGCCTCCAATTCCTTTAAACCAATGCATTCAACCGCTCCAGGGCCATGGTGCTTCTTAAATACCTTTTTATCCTCTTAAATGTGGAGAAGCATCTTTCTGATTCTGCAGTAGTCTTCGGTGTTGTAAGTAGGATTGATTATAGCTTCACTGTCTCTGTGAAATCATTATGCAGATTCAATTGATGGTAAAGTTGGTGCAGAGCAACAGC
Source organism: Discoglossus pictus (assembly GCA_027410445.1). Taxonomy (NCBI): domain Eukaryota; kingdom Metazoa; phylum Chordata; class Amphibia; order Anura; family Alytidae; genus Discoglossus; species Discoglossus pictus. The sequence continues at coordinate 182,251,475 of CM050169.1, read as the reverse complement.
ACTCGTACAGACATGAAATTCTGGCTTCCCGTACAGAAGTGACAGCTACCCTTGGAAGTGCCTCCAATTCCTTCAAACCACGCCAAGGCTTCAACAATTGTTACTGACCATGCACACACCTTTCATAGCTCCTTCCATATGCACACCCACACACCGTTCATACTTTACTTACCACTAGTTATGTTTTGTAGTGAGGTGGTGCTGCTTAACGCAGTTTATCTTTGCACACCTTGGGGGTATGCATTCTTCTTTGCTTCAATCACTTGTATTTAAATTTTGCACGGCGATCTTTCAAAGAACAAAACTTCTCAATGGTTTTTTACATTGAAGTCTTGCATCTCGGAAATCAGTTGCTTTTCCATTGAGAGCATCGCCAATGCATTCAACCGCTCCAGAGACATGGTGCTTCTTAAAAAGGTTTTTATCCTCTTCAATGTGGAGAAGCATCTTTCTGATTCTGCAGTGGTCATCGGTGTTGTAATCAGGATTCTTAATAATTTCACTGTCTCTGTGGAATCATTCTGCAGATTAAATTGATGTAAAAGTTTGTGCAGAGCAACAGCACTTGTACAAGCATGAAAATCTGTCTTCCCATACAGAAGTGACAGCTCAGTGCGTAATTGTTCCTTCTTCAGTATTGGATATGCTTGCACGGTGTCTTCCAGAGCTTGGGTTGGAAAGCAAGTGTCATGGGTTGTATACAAGTCACTTTGAACAAGTTTGGCACTGACTAGGTTATTTGAAAATGAAAAACGTTCTTTTGCATGAACCACCACTATGTCACATACCTCTCTTGAAAGTTGTCTCAAGGTTGAGATCTCCGTACTCCGTCTGTCCAATGTTACATCGCTAGGCAAACTTGCTTCTATCTCCTCAACAGAATTACGGATTTTCTGGATGCTGCTGACAAAGTCTTCTGTGACTTTGTGGATATAAACAGTATCCGTGTCTCGCTTCTGAAGCTGACTATAGAGGATGTCAACATGTGGCATTATTAAATGAAATAATTTAAGGAAGTAAAGGAACTCCCTGTCTTCCAGCAATCTAATGAAACCTGCGGCTTCACGTATAGATGTTTGATCAAAGCTTAGACTTGCTTCAATTGTCTGGAAACACTCAAGTAGCGCATCTCTGTTCTCGTAGATGACGTTCACGGTCCTAACGTTGAAGTTCCATCGTGTCAGTGCACCTCTTGGAAGTCTTCTACCAACTACCTCATCCAGAACTCCAGTCCTTTTTGGAGAGCGTGAAAAAAAAGATGGTATGCCGCCTATGTTGGGAAAAAAAACTCGAACTCTTCCAATCCTTGAAACTGCTTTCTCCATTATTAGGTTCAGTTGGTGAGCATAGCAATGGACGTAGTGTGCGTTCGGGTACACGTCTTATTTTTCTTTGAACTCCTCCTTGATCTCCATGCATCACACTGGCACCATCGTAGCTTTAAGCTATGAGTTTCATCTTGTCTTCTGGCTCTGGGAGAACAGTATTCAGACTTTCCAGCACAACAGCAGCAATCGAGTCTGCATCCGTTGCTTTCAGTTCCGTGAAGCCATCAAATCTTTCCACCACTTGATGCTTCTTGTCAATGTAGCGATAGACTACAACGCACTGTGTCCTATCGGAAATATCGGTTGTTTCATCCGCTTGGATTGCCACAAACTGGGCTTCCTTAAGCTCTTGGTGAATCACTTCCTTAATAACTTCCAGCATGCAGTCCAGTAGCTCATTCTGGAAGGTTTTGGACGTGCCCTTAAACACAGTTGCAGTCTTCAAATGCTGTTCCATTGCACTATCGATACTGCCAACCAAATCCACCAGGCCTCGAAACACTCCTGGATTTAGCGATGTTTCACTTTCGTCGTGTCCTCTTAATGCCCGTTCAAAAGCGTCACAAAAGCGAACACAATCAATTATCTTCGAAAGGATGTACCGGTTCTTAGCCACTTCTTCATTGTGTTTTTGAATACTGACTTGGTATCCTTGGTCCAGTTGAACTGCAATGTTCGCCTGGCCAAGCATCTCAAACTTGATCCTGTTATCCAAGTGAACTTTAGAACTTTTGTGTTTCGCCAATTTATCAGCTAGATGTTTGACGTCAGTCACTCCAGTTTTGGTCCAAGCAGTGTCACCACCAAATAGGATGCATGGGAAACAATAAAAGGACTTCCTAGAAACGCTTCCACAAAGCCAGTTGTTCTTCTTGTACCATTCAGTATTGAAAGTACGGATATATTGCTTCTTTTGACAACTGTACAGCCTTCCATCATTGATTGGTCAATGATGGAAGACTGTCAGTCATTGAAATGGATACATTATCACTGCCCATGCATAGAGTCATTGTGCTGGTGGGTGGAATGCATTAACGGTCAGGGGGCCAGGCCTCATTCATAGAGTCTAAAGGTTACTAGTGTAGTGTAATATGAACACACAGGGATGCAGGGAAAGCTACAATGGATACACACAGCAGTTAATATATACACACAAGGGCAAGGGGTTATCTTAAAGTGACAGTGTCCCAGGGAATAGTTTGCTTAATTTATTAATGTAATAACACTTGAATGCTGATGTACACATTATATTTAATTGTTTTTTGGTTATTACTAATAAATTATTGTGTTTTTTTATTGCAGGGTCACGAAAATATTTTGGGTGGGGCGCTTGCCGCGACGGCCCAATGGACGGGCCGCCACTGTTGATATGTTTGGGGGAAAAAAAACTCATAAAGTATTTGACACAGTTTATTTACTTTAAAGGAGACCTGAAATGTCATAGTTTTAGTTTTCTCTTGTAAAGAACTCAACTTGATAATGAGCAAAATGTTTGAAGAGCATTTTAAATAAAAAAATATAGTCTTTATTTTTTAGCTATCATTTTCAATTCTGCTTTAATAAAGAATAATTTAACACTTGGGAGGAACTTTATATTCAGATAACAGCTCTGTTCAGTTTTTATGAAAGACTACCACTGCAAATACTCGCTGTACTCATCAACTGATGGAGCAAGTCCCATTAGCAGTGGCAGAGCTAGTGAATTGAGGGCTCCCAGGGAGGAGGAGCAAATCTTTTTTTTTACACTATGGGAGATTCACGAACCTCATTACGCCATCAAGTAAAATTATCAAAGCTGTCAAAACAGCAACACTTGGTTCAATAGACCAAGGTCAAGTGTTGTCAAGTGCTCTACCCTTTTCATTCATTGTCTTGTAATTAACCACAAATTAGGAATTGCCTGATTTTAGACATTGTTTGTGACCCACATTCAATCATTCAATCTAATATCAACGAAAAGGGAATACACACCGGAGCCACCTCAACTCTCCTAAAAAGTTCATGATGCTGGTAGTAAACCAAAGGAAAGATGAAACATTGCTGTTTGTGTCATCAGCAGGTGCAGCATGAAGTAATTATCATAAAATAGGAGAAACCATGCAAATTACAAATATTTCTGGGCCCTATAAATGAGCAGTTAACAATACTACATAGTTACATAGTTTCATAGTAATTAAGGTTGAAAAAAGACTTTCAGTCCATCAAGTTCAACCTGTTAAGATCTCCTCTGATCTGCAATATGCGGATTAGTTATTAATTAATTAGTTGTTAAATAATTATTAATAGTATAGTATTGGAGGATGAATAAAGAGTTAGTCCATCAAGTTCAACCTTTTTAGATCTCTATTGATCTTTTTAATATGTGAACTATTTATTATTAATTGTTAATAGATCCAGAAGAAGGTAAACAGAAAAAAAAAAAACATTGAAACTTTGCTAATTGTCTCATAAAGGAAAAAAAGCAAAATTCATTCCTGACCCCAGAAACTGGCAATCAAATTTCTCCCTGGATCAATATTACTTCGCTACTTATCTAGGATAGCCTTGAATGCCCTCTTTATTAAAAAATATATCTAACCCCTTTTTAAAGTCTATCGAATTCGCTGTCACCACCTCCTTTGGTAGAGAATTCCACAGTTTAACCACCCTAACTGTTAAGAACCCTTTTCTTTGTTTAAGGTGAAATCTTTTTTCCTCTAACCTCAAAGGATGTCCTCTTGTCAGTTGAAAATCTCTTGCTACAAAAAGTTCACTTGACAAAGCCTTATATTGACCCTCGTAGACTCCTTTTCTCTAGCGAAAATAAGTTTAATTGTGTTAGTCTTTCTTCATAACTTAGCCCCTCCATTCCCCTTATTAGTTTTGTAGCCCTTCTCTGTACTTTTTCCAGCTCTAAAATAACCTTTTTATGAAGTGGTGCCCAAAATTGTATTCCATATTCCAAATGAGAGCGTACTAGGGATTTGTATAGTGGTAGAATTATATTTGCTTCCCTTGCTTCTATACCCTTCTTAATACATGCTAATATTTTACTTGCCTTTGCAGCTGCTGCTTGGCATTGAGCACTGCTACCTAGGAGGTTGTCCACTAGTACTCCAAAATCCCTTTCAATATCTAATACCCCTAGATTTGCTCCATTAAGATTATAAATTGCATGGCTATTTTTCCTTCCCAAATGCATAACCTTACATTTATTTGTATTAAATCTCATCTGCCATTTAGCCGCCCCATTTCTCTAATTTAGGGAAAGTACATTATTATCTGATTTTATTACCTTGCACAACTTAGTGTCATCAGCAAAAATGGAGACACTAATTTTGAGTCCTACTTCTACGTCATTAATAAATATCTAAAAAGGAGAGGACCTAATACTGAACTTTGAGGAACCCCACTTATCAAATTAGTCCAATCAGAGTATGTTCCATTTACAACAACCCTTTGCTTCCTGTCTTTTAGCCGGCTCTCAATCCATGAGCAAATATTTATGGCAATTTCTGTATCCCTTAGTTTTCTCAATAGTCTCCCATGTGGCACTGTATCAAAAGCCTTTGAAAAATCCAAAAAGTCTACATCCACTGAGTTGCCTTGATCCAAGTATCTACTACCCTCCGCACAGAGACTAATTAGATTGGTCTGACACGACCTATCCTTCATAAATCTGTGTTGACTGCTACCTATGATGTTGTTCAAATCGACATATTCTTGTATTCTGTCCCTTATTAACCCTTCTAAATGCTTCCCAACTACAGATGTGAGGCTCACTGGTCTATAATTCCCCGGATTTGCTCTTGATCCCTTCTTAAATATGGGTATCACCTCTGCTTTCCTCCAGTCATCCGGTAGAGACCCTGTAGTGAGTGAGTCTTGAAAGACTAGATATAATGGTTTGGCTATTACAGAACCCAGCTCTCTCAGTACCCTTGGATGTATTCCATCAGGACCTGGGGCTTTATTAACATTTATTTTCTCCAATCTCTTTTGGATTTCTTCCTGCGTTAACCAATTATTTATTGATGGTAGTGTAGCCCCATTATGTTGCGGTGTCCCAACCACTGGTACCTCCCTTGTGTATATAGACGAAAAGAACCTATTTAGCTCATCTGCCTTTTCCTGGTCACTAATTATCAGATGGTCTGTGTCACATTGTAATGTTCCTATAGCTTCCTTCCTCGCCTTCTTCCCATTAATTAATTGAAAAAATATTTTAGGGTTAGTCTTACTTTCCTTCGCAACTGACTTCTCATTTTCTATTTTAGCCAGTCTAATAGCCCTTTTGCAAGCCTTGTTGGTTTTCTTATAGTCACATAATGCTGCCTCTGTTCTCTCCTTCTTGTATAATTTAAATGCATATTTCTTTTTCCTCATCATGATCTTTAAGTCATTGTTAAGCCACATGGGATGTGATTGACTCCTATTCATTTTATTTCCACATGGTACATGCCGATGAGTATGTTAATTTAGTAAGGATTTGAATGTTGTCCATTTATTTTCAGTATTTTTCCCTGTAAGTTCTTTGTCCCAGTCTATATGTAGTATTGCTGCCCTTAGCCCATTAAAGTTAGCCCTTTTAAAATTTAGAGTTTTTGTTGGCCCCTTACAACTCTGTTTTTTGTATTCAATCTCAAATGATACTGTTTTGTGATCACTGTTCCCCAAGGGTTCCCCTATTTTAACATTTGATATTATATCAATACTAGCGACTTGCCCGTCAAAAAATGACGGCAATGAGATTGTAAGGCAGGTAATGTTGTTTGCGTGCAAAATGAATTTTGTTGGTGTTTTAAGATCCTTCGGTGCTCATTGCAAGCCTCGCGTGGAGCGCCTTTGGCGCTCATCGCATGGTTCACAATGAACGCCTTCGGAGCTCATTGCGAGCCTCTTGGTTGTTTGTGTCCTATGAGCAGCTTTGGTGTTTTTTTTTGGTAAGGCAATGAATAATTAATAAAATAAGAAATTAATATACTTTACCTATTGTGAAGTAATATATGCAGCAAGCATTGTGTTGAACAGCTGGCAATCTGTTTTCATGTTGCTGCATCATCAGTGCTGTGGAGCTGCTGTGTAAGCGTCATGAATGTGTGCAGTGTAATAGTGTGCGTGCGCGAGGTAAATCCATTAGGGTAGCTGTGTACTTCCGGATTGTATAAGTTATTGTTCTAAAATGGCACCTAATGTGTGGTATGCGGCTGTGGCTGATTAAGGGTCCTTCGTTTCGGATGTCGTCTGACTTTTTCGGAATATCCGTAGCTGTTCGGTGGTGTTTTGCGTGTTTAGGGGCCTTTACCCTCGTTTTCATTTTGTTCGGGGGCCATTTTTTCTCTTGCTTAGGTGATTTTTGGGTGTCTAAACTCCGAATTTTTGAGTTAAATCGAGGTGTAACTTCACTTGCAGAGGTCCTGGGTGCACCCCTTGCTGTGGGTAACCTTTTTATGTGTTTGTTGTATGTATTTATCATGCTTGTAATGTTTTTGAGGTCACGCAGGTTGTGTCCTTGTTTTCGGATCTCATACACCTTTTTCAGGAAATCTGTAGGTGTTTGGTGGTGTTTTGCGTCTTTAGACTGCTGTAGCCTCGTTTTCGTTTTTATCGGCGGCCATTTTTTCTCCCGCTTAGGGGATTCTTGAGTGTCTAAACTCTTTTATTTGCAGTTAAATTGAGGTGTAACTTCAGTTTTCGAGGTCCTGGGTGCCCCTCCTTGCTGTAGGTAAGCTTTTAATGTATTTGTTGTGTGTATTTATTGTGTTTTTCATGTTTTCATGTGCGCGGGTTTCGGTCGATTTTTGCAAGATCGTAATGGGTCGTAACGTGTCTCGTATTTTGCTTTCGTAACTACGTAAATTCGGTGAGGTCCGCAGTTGCTTCCATGCCAGCAACTGCGGCCCTCGCTTTGCGAGGGCCGCAGGCTCGCTGTGCGAGCCAGCAAGCGTTAGCAACAGCTTGCATGCTCACAACTATATACAGTATGTGATTACTTGTGATGACTAAATCCAAGATGGCCCCATTTCTAGTAGGTTCTTGTATTACCTGGGCCAGATAATGATCCCAGAGTGTACTCAAGAACCTGCTCCCCTTAGCTGAGCTGCTGGTCTAATTTATCCAGTTTATTTCAGGGTAATTAAAGTCTCCCATTATTAGAACTTGCCCATGCTAAGCTGCATTTCCAATCTGTAACAATAATTGATAATACTGATAATACTGATCACTGATATGTTATCACATATATAGTTCTGAGAATGCGGGTTGTTGCTAACGCTGCGGACCTCGCAAAAGTTACAGACTTAGGAGAAACATATACGAGACGCAGAACTTAGAAAAAATCCATTGCAACCTTGCAAAAATACGACCTTACCGCCCGAAACCCGCGCACATGAAAACATTAAAAACACAATAAATACACACAACAAATACATAAAAAGCTAAACTACAGCAAGGGGGGCACCCAGGACCTCGAAAACTGAAGTTACACCTCAATTTCACTAGAAATAGAAGAGTTTAGACACCCAAAAATCCCCTAAGCGAGAGAAAAAAATGGCTGCCGGAAAAAAAAACGAAAACGAGGCTACAGGACTCTAAAGACGCAAAACAACACCAAACACCTACAGATTTTCCAGAAAAGACGGACTCGATACAACAACAAGGATGCAAAATCAGCCACAGACGCATACCACACATTAGGAGCCATTTTACAACACTAACTTACACAATGCGGAAGTACACAGCTACCCTAACGGCCACAGCCCTCAAAACACAAATTGTATGCTGCAGCAACATCCAAACAGATTGCCAGCTCTTCTGCACAATGCTTCCTGCAGATATTACTTCAAAATAGGTAAAGTATATTAATTATTTCATTAGCCTTAGCAAAAAAAAACACTGCTCATAGCACACAAACAACCAAAAGCCTCGCAATGAGCGCAGAAGGCGCTCAGCGCGAGGCTCACAATGAGCGCCGAAGCATCTTGGAACACCAACAAAATTAATCTCTCAACCAAACACGATTACCTGCCTTACAATCTTATTGCAGTCATTTTGTGACGGGCAAGTCCTCGCTAGTCACGTATAATGGTTGTCAAACTGCGAGACGTTGTCACGTTTGCGAGGGCCGCAACTGACGAGAACTCGCAGTTTCACAACTCCCCCTCCCATGGCTCACCCTGCCCCAATGATGCTCGCGATGAGCTCATTGCGCGACATCAACCCTGCAGCTCTCCCTGCTCTCTTTTCCGGTGGCGCGCACAAGCAGCTTTAAGGTTAGGCAGAAGTGGGGGAAAAACACAGGAGGGGAAGAGAGACACAGAGGAGAGAGAGGAGGGGGGAAGTGAGACACAGGAGAGGGGGGAAGAGAGACATAGGGGAGGGAGAGGAGGGGAGGAAGAGAAAAAGGGGAGGGAGAGGAGGGGAGGATTAGACACAGGGGAGGGACAGGAGAGGGAGGAGACACAGTGGAGGGGGAAGAGATGAGGTGGAGCGAGATGCGGGTGAATAGACGAGGGGTAGGGAGATGGCGGGTGAAGAGACAGAGGGGAAGGAGAAAGACACAGTGGAGGGAGAGAGGGTAAAGACACAGGTGAAGGAGAGGGGGAGAGAGGCACAGGGGAGGGAGAGGGGGTAAAGAGACACAGAGGAGGGGGGAAGAGACACAGGGGAGGGAAAGGGGCAAAGGAGAAACAAGGGAGGGAGAGCGGGGATAGAGACACAGGGGAGGGGGAAGAGACATAGGGGAGGGAGAGGAAGTAGAGGGCGGGAGAGGCTCACAATGAGCACCAAAGCCGCTCATCGCAAGGCCAGTAAAGTAGAGGGGGGAGAGGCGCGCAATGTGTGACAAACACCAATGCCAGGCTTCAATTTTTATTGCCGTCATTTTTGACGGGCAAGTCACTAGTATAATAATAATACAGGTAATTATTGCACTCTTGAACGTATTTAAATAGTAAGTAAGATAAGCTAGGCTAAACAAATAGAAATTCTAAATGTATTTAAGCATGAGTTGTATACTATACTAATGTTTAACACATCAAACTAATTTGTAGCATAGCTTGCTATTTTGATTGCCAAAAAATTATCTACTCCTGTGTTGCTTTGCCACACTAATTATGTCATTATATATCACACAATTGTACTAATTTTGCATGCCATGCCACAAAGAGAAAAAGACATTCATAGCAGGAATGATTTTGTTTACAGAATGGCTAGAGCAATGTACACACCATTGCAACGGGCTCTTTAAAGAAGAACCAAGAATGTCCAACAAGACAGGTTCACTTTAATCAGTGAACATATGTTATATATTACTTGTCCAATGTTCTTTCATTTTATATAGCGGTTGTAAGAGCAACCAAAGTTTAATATTTGCTGTGTGACGAGGAATAAAAGCCAATGCACCTGAGGCTCAGCAGAAGTTTCTGAAAGTGACGACCAGCAAAGCTTTTCTGTCAATGTAAAGGAGGTTTGTCTACAGTGTTACCTCCATGGATCTGCATTTGCAACAAAGGTGAGCAGGCCTCCTAATATGTAACCTCACTACCCACCATAGGGACAGAGTTACCTGATTGTTAGGATACAAATCTATTAATAGGGCACTTGCAAAGGTTTTCACATTATCAGCCTTATTAAATTGTGATTGGGCCAATTGAATAGGGCTCTATATAAGCACAGAGCTTTTTTTTACAGAAGTTTTTAGTTAGTGAACTTCTATCCAAAAGCAAGGTCTTCACTAACTAAAAAATTCTGTAAAAAAAATATGCTATGTGCTTATATAGAGCCCTTTTCAATTTGTCGAATCGCAATTTAATAAGACTGATAATGTGCAAACCTTTGCAAGTGCGCTGTTAATAGATAGAAACACAGAAATAAAGGAAAAGCAACGTTACAATCTGTGGGTGATTTTCACTCATAAATATTCTGCAGGTGGAAAGTCGTCGAGTTTTGCTATGAATAAAGCATTTGAATAAGGATGTTTGGGCATCCATTAAAAAGTGATATTCAAAAGCAGATAAATAATATAAATCACATATATAGTTGTGAGCGTACCAGTTGTTGCTAACGCTGCGGGCTCGCGTAGCGAGCCCGCGGCCTTCGCGAAGCGAGGGCACTGTGCCAGGTTCTCAGTTGCTGGCTTGGAGCGCCGCAGGCGCTCCATGCCAGCACCTGAGGACCTCGCAAAGCGAGGTCTTTAGTTGCAGCAACTGCGACCCTTGCAAAATTTAAAAAAAAGTTCACGTCGCAACACATTACGACACTCGCAAACAACATACGACACACGTTCACACACATTACGGCCTCGCAACACTCGGACGCAACTCGCGAACATTACAAAATTAAAAACACAATACATACACACAGCACATACATAAAAACCTTACCTACACAAACAGGAAGCACCCAGGACCTCAAAAATGCAACTTACAACTTAATTGCACTCAAAATAAAAGAGTTTAGACACTAAATAGTTTGTTAAGCGACACAAAAAATGGCCGACGAATAAAACGAAAACGAGGCTACACACGCAAACACCATACGAGACACGTTACCACACATTACGACTTCGCAAACATCGGACGCAACACGCCGACATACAAACATTTAAAACTTAACAAAGACACACAACAAACACATAAAAAGCTTACCTACAGCAAGAGGAACCAGCCAGCACCTCAAAAAAACAAGTTACACCTACATTTAAATCAAAATAAAACACTTTAGACACTAATACCATCGCTAAGCGACAGAAAAAATGGCCGACGAACAAAACGAATACAAGGCTTCAGACGTAACTACACTACACTTACTCGCAATAATGAAACACATACTATGCGGAACGTATCACAATCATATTAAACACCATTTTGAACAGTAATACGCAGAAAATGGCGGATGGAACGCAAATTGTAAGCTGGAACACAAATAGCGCATGCGTATTGCATTCTAACGGTCTCACTTTCCAGAACTTTGTACAAGTTTATAAATACTGCCTATTTCAAACAAAAAAATACATTTCTCCTCATGTGATCAACGGAGTGACTTCTGAGATAACTGCTGCTTTTACTTGAGAAGACAATTCTTTACTAATTTACTACTTTGCATTGCAAATTACAACTGAGAGGTAAGCTATAATATATTACATTTTATTATCAGGACAGGTCAAACAAATAAAAATAAAAAATAGGATTTATGTAGTGACATATATGGCACATTTATGTGTATAGGCTCAAAAAAAAAATACGGTTCATTTAACAAAACAACAAAAAAACATAATTCAATATTAAACAGAGGTTTATGTATAGTGACATGTGACACGCACATATATGTCTATAATGTATAGTGACATCTGACACGCACATATATGTATAGAATGTATAGTGACATGTGACACGCACATTTATGTGTATTGCCCCTGCATAGTGACATGTGACACGGACATATATGTGTATCATGTATATTGACATGTGACACACACATTTATGTGTACTGCCCCTTCATAGTGACATGTGACACGGACATATATGTGTATAATGTATAGTGACATGTGACACGCACATTTCTGTGTATTGCCCCTTCATAGTGACATGTGACACGGACATATATGTGTATAATGTATAGTGACATGTCACACGCACATTTATGTGTATTGCCACTGCAACAAAATTAGCTTAAAACAAAATCAGTAAACAACTACATTTAAATGACATTATATGTCATGTATACTGATATGTCACACGCACATATATGTGTATCATCTATAGTTACATCTCACACACACACATTTATGTGTGTTGGAAAAAAAAAATATAAGGTTAATTTAACCATTTAAATATGAGTCATGTATACTGATATGTCACACGTACACAAAATAATTACATTAAACTATGGAATGTGCTTCATGTATGTGACATATGTGTGTAGCCCCCAACAAAAAATAAGGTCAATTGAAAAAAATTACACAACTATATTTAAATGACATTCATTTACTTCAATTCAATAGATCATATAAAGCTGAATCTTTTTATTTCTTTGAATATTCAAACAGACTCTGCATCAACAGCGTCTCTCAACAATTTGCACCGTGCACGGTGAAGCACAATCCCTTTTAAAGAACACCAACAAAGAAGAAGAGGTAAGATACAACAAGACATTACATGCTCAAAAGGCCATGCTTTGCTAGATGAAAAATTATAAATATACAAATAACTATTTCACTTTCTTTTTCAAACAGACACTACAAGAAGACCGGCGGATTAAGATTGGCAGGAGGGGACCGTCTGTCATTCCAAACTTCAATCATAGTAAAGTATTAAGTATAAACAAGAAAGAACCATGAGCCTTATTCAATTGCGACTTCCTCAATTGAATAGGGCTCTATATAAGCACATAACATATTTTTGATACAGAACTTTTTAGTTACTGAACTTCTAACCACAATCAAGGTTTTCAATAACTAAAAACTTTGCTCAATAAATATGTTATGTGATTATATAGAGCCCTCTTCAATTGCCAAAATTGCAATTCAATGAGGACCTATATATCTTTAATGGCCAAGAGCCTCACTCAAATGTGATTTGCCCATTTCAATAGGGCTCTATATAAGCACAGAGCATAATTTTTAAAGGAACTTTTTATTTACTCAACACGTTGCTTTTGGATACAAGTTCACTAAATACAAAATTCGGTAAAAAAATATGCTCTGTGCTGATATTGAGCTCTATTCCATTGGCCAAAACACAATTGAATGAGGAGCTGACAATATAACAAATGCAGTAACCAAAGGCCCTCATTCAATTGCTATTTTGGACAATTAAATATGGCTATAAATAAGCACTTTTAGGCCCTTATTCAATTTTAAAACATATATGTGATGTGCTTATTTACAACCCTATTCAATTTTCAACATTGCAATTCAATGACGGCCTTAGAGTACTATTACATTGTAAAAAATGCAATTGAATGAGGGGCAAACTATGCAACATATGGTACACACAAAGGCCCTCATTCAATTGCAATTTGCCCAATTGAATAGGGCTCTAAATAACAACATAACATTTTTTTTAAAAGAAGTTTTTAGTTACTAAAAATCTATCCAAAAGAAAGTTTTTCACTGACTAAAAACTTCTTTAAAAAAATATGCTATGTGCTTATTTAGGGCACAATTCAATTAGCCAAATCGCAATTGAATGAGACACAAACTGCTACACACAAAACAGAATTTCTTATTCAATGTTTAACAACCTATAAGCATTACAAAGAAGCAAAAATAAGAATAACAAAAGTGTTGCGCACCTAATAGCATTGTACAAAAAATCACACAAACACATAGGAAACTACATTAACATTCTTCTTTATTGTTTAACAACCTATAACCAGTTCAATCAAGAATAAATAACTTTTGCACAAGTGGTGCGCACAAAACAGGATTGTCAAAAACTAACACAAACACATAGCAAACTACATTAATTATATTATTTCATGTTTCACTAACTATAACCATCCCAATTAAGGTTAAATAAGTATACCACCATTGGTGCGCACAAAACAGGATTGTACAAAAAATAACATAAACACATAGCAAAATAAATTTATATTCTTTTTAATATATCACAACCCACAAGCCTTACTAAGAACCTTAAATAAGAATAACAAAAGTCATGGGATTGTACAGAAAGTAAAAAAAAAAAATATAGAAAAAAATAACCATAACTGATACAATACAGCCAAATTCATAAATTTTTTACTTATTTAAAAGACATTTCACTCAAACAACATCTTCTATTTTATATTACAACAGATACTGCGTGAAGACAATCGGACGAGGACTTTCTCCACAGGACCGGACCATCGGACGAGGACTTTCAACACAGGACCAGACCAGCAGACGAGGAATTTCAACACAGGACCAGCCCAGCAGACGAGGAATTTCAATACAGGACCAGACCATCGGACGAGGACTTTCACCAAAGGACCACAACATCGGACGAGGGCTATCGCCACAGGACCACAACATCGGACGAGGGCTATCGCCACAGGACCACACCATCGGACGAGGACTTCCAACAGAGGACCACACCATTGGACAACGATTTTGAACCGAGGACCAACAAACATTCGGATTTAAATCACACTTCTACCAAGGTACAGTATAATAAGTACTAAAGTATAAAACTAAAGAAACTGCTTTCAGTTGCATCCGTGTCAACAGAAAAATAAAAAAATTATTTTACTATCTCCCTTATTCTATTTAAATTGCTACTATGCAATACATAGCTCAATAACCACATCACTTTTTTTTTAGCAAAGAAGTTTTGCAGTGGTAAATATCTATCCACAAACAACGTTTTTAATAAATAAAACCATTATTTAAAAAAAATATGTTACATGCTTATTTACAGCAGTATTCCATTGGCCAAATTCTAAGCCAGTGAGGACAGGAATTATAAATTTAACTAAATATAAATGATACATTAATGATTTGCCTTTTATTTCACCAATTGTGCACAAGAATCTTTAACAGGAATTACAAATTAAAATATACACAATTACATTTATTTTTTTTCCTTTACAGATTAATATGGCTGATAACGAGACCAAAGAAGAGAAGAAAAGACGTCAAACTAGAGAAAGACAAGAGAGATGGGCCGCCCAGCAGACACCGGAGGAGAAAGAAATTCGACGAGAAAAAGAACGCAAAAGACTTGCAAATAAAAGAATATCAGCTGCAAAAATGAAAGATACAACCAAAAAAAATAAAAAGATAATAAAGCATTTACAAACTGTTCCTAAAACATCAGATGACATTTTACAAGATACCAGTCAAGACAGACCAAAAAAAGCAACTACAAAAACCAAGCATTTACAAACTCTTACTAAAAACTTACAGGACATTTCAACCAAACAAGAACAACATATACCAAGAAAATCCACGAAAAAAACTAAACATTTAGAACCTGTTGTTGAAACATTTCATGACTTTTCATCTGATGAATATGAAAGTCAACATCCCATATGCTTTGCAAATTGTCCTTTACTGAACTCTTTAGCAGTAGAGGTTCATAGTTGTGGGGACATGAGTATTCAATGTCAATTTTGTGAGGCTTATTATTTTAAACAGGAGAGACCCAGAGATGGACAATTTATTAGTTGTTGTCAAAAAGGAAAGTTCAAACTTCCACAAAGGAAACAATTTCCAACCTATTTACAAAATATTATGACTGAACCTACTTTTCCAAATTACAAAAATTTTAAGACAAACATAAGATCCTACAATAGTGCCATATCATTTGCATCTATGGGGGCAACATTGGCTGCTAATGTACCAGGACATGGTCCTTACTGTTTTAAAGTCCAAGGACAAATTTATCATCGGACTTCACATTTACATCCAGAGGAAGGAGAGCAAAGAAAATTCGTTCAACTATATGTCCTAGATACAATGGAAGCTGTTGACCAACGTATGCAGATGGAAGAAAATAAAAAATGCTTACCCAGTGTTTTTATAGAGCTAAATAACATTATGGACAACAATCCCTACAGTAAAGCTTGGCAGAAGTAGAAAATGAACAACTACTTCATGCACAAAGACATCAATTACCCATGCCAAAGGTTAATATGGTGCTTAAAAGAGACAGACATACTGATAAACGTTGTTATAACTTGCCGACATCAAATGAGGTTGCAATGGTCTTTCAGAATGATGAAGGAGAACCACCATTTCAAAGAGACATTAGAGTATATCCCAGAAATGAGGAGCAACCATTTATTAATATTAATATCTTAAGTCCAAATTTAGATCCAATGACATATCCCATCTTTTTCCCACATGGAGAAGCAGGTTGGCAACCAAAATTAACCCTTCCCAGTTACCCAAATGCTAAAGCCAGAATCCGAAATAATGTTTCTATGCTTGAATTTAAAGTTGCTCAAATTGCCATTAGAGATGAATTTAATCCAATTTTATGTGGTGGTAAACTAACACAACAATGGATTATTGATTCATATTTGCAAGTTGAGGCAAATAATTTAAACTTTATAAAATATCAACAAGATAAACTACGTGTAGAACAATATTGTGGACTCATGGACTATGTTGCTGACGTGGCTACAAGCAGAGACATGACAGCTGGCAAAGCCATCATTTTACCATCTTCCTTTCAAGGATCTCCTCGAAATATGAGAGAAAGATACAATGATGCTATGGCTATTGTGACAAAATTTGGAAAACCAGATTTATTTGTGACATTTACATGTAATCCACAATGGCCAGAAATTAATCAAAATCTACTTCTTGGACAAAGTGCTTCAGATAGACCAGATTTAGTAGCCAGAGTTTTTAAGATCAAATTAAATTAATTAATACGTGACTTCACTATAAATCAGTTATTTGGCAAATGTCTTGCTTATGTATATACCATTGAATTTCAAAAAAGAGGCCTTCCACATGCACATCTTCTCATAATACTTCAAGAGAAAGATAAATTAGATACTTCGGACAAAGTGGATGCAGTCATAGTTGCTGAACTACCAGATCCAGAACTATATGGTAGACTATATGAGATTGTTACTCATCGCATGATTCATGGACCCTGTGGTGACCTTAATCCACAATCACCATGTATGGAAAATAATCAATGTTCAAAAGATTTTCCAAAAGATTATAGAGACAAAACATATGCAAATTGTGATGGATATCCACTTTATAAAAGAAGAGAAGGAGATAGTGCCATTATTCGTGGAAAAAAAGTGGACAATAGATATGTAGTACCCTACAATCCACATTTACTCATGAAGTACAACGCCCACATCAACGTAGAAGCCTGCACTTCCATCAAATCCATTAAATATGTCTACAAATATATTTACAAAGGTTACGATGCAGCTACTGTAGTCGTCAAAAGTGCAGACAACCCTGAAAGTAGTGAGTTAGTACATGATGAACTTGCATCTCATGTAGATGCTCGCTATGTCAGTGCGCCAGAAGCTATGTGGCGGCTTTTAAAATTTGAAATGCATGATAGATCACATGCAGTATATAGGTTAGCAGTACATTTGCCACAACGACATTTAGTCTATTTCCATGCTGGAAATGAAATGAATGCATTGGCCCAAAGTGAAGATCGTCACACTACACTAACTGCATGGTTTGCATTAAATTCCACTGATGCTGAAGCAACACAATACTTATATATTGAAATTCCATATCACTATGTTTTTGTGAATGGATTATGGAGAGCAAGAAAAACCAGAGGCAATAAAATAATTCCACGAATTTACACAGTCAGTCCAAGAGATGTTGAACGTTTTTGCTTACGGATATTACTTTTAAATGTTCCAGGAGCACAAAGTTTTGAACACTTAAGAACTGTTAATGACATTGTATATGAATCCTTCCATTTAGCTGCAAGACATAGAAACTTACTCGCTGATGATACAGAGTGGGAAAGATGTTTAGAAGAAGCAGCACAATGTCAAATGCCACGACAGATGAGAGAACAATTTGCTTTTATTTGTATCTTCTCAAATGCTCCAAATGCATTAGCTTTGTGGGAGACTTTTAAAAGTAATATGGCTGAAGACTTTATGCGACGATACAATGAACCCATTGCACACTTAAAAGCGTTAATGGAAATTCAAGAAGTCTTTTTAACTCAGGGATTAAGTTGTGCAAGTTTTAATTTGCCTGATCCAGGTCTTATAGATGACATTAACTTTGAAGACTATGACATTCAACTACAAGCAGAAAGAACAGAAGAAAGACTTGCAACTTTAAATACACTACAATTGCAAGCATTTCATGCCATTAAAAATGCTATAGATGATGACATGGTGACAGAGCGTTATTTCTATCTTGATGGACCTGGCGGATCAGGGAAAACATATTTGTACAATTTATTAATGAGTTCAGTACGAGCACAAGGAAAAATAGCAAAGGCGTTTGCCACTACTGGAATTGCTTCACTTTTATTAGAAGGTGGAAGAACTGTTCATAGTGGATTTAAACTGCCGGTGCCTATTTTAGAAAATTCTGTGTCAGATATTCGCATGACATCCTTACAAGCAAAGAAATTGAAGAAATGTAAATTAATTATAATAGATGAGGCCACAATGATGTCATGCTATGCCCTCCAATGTATTGACCGTTTGCTTCGTGAAGTCATGGATAATATTTTTCCATTTGGTGGAAAGGTAATGTTGTTGGGTGGCGATTTTAGACAAACATTACCTGTCGTTGTACATGGAAATCGAACAGACATTATTGAAACATGTATAAAGTCAAGTACAGTATGGAAACATTTTACCCATCTTCAACTGCAACAAAATATGAGATCAGAAGGCCAAACTGATTTCAATGATTGGCTTATTAAAATTGGAGAAGGCAGAACAGAAAAAATAATACATTTACCTGACGACACTGTAGAGATCCCACCTCATATGATTTGTCAACAAGATATTATATCGGCTATATTTGAAGGGAGCATAAATAACGAAGAATATTCTGAGCTTGCCAACCAAGTTATACTGACGTGTAAAAATAAAGATGCATTAATACTCAATAATGAAATCTTAAAAAAAAATAATGCACCACAAAGAAATTATCACAGTGCTGATTCTGTACTTGCTGATGACAATGAAAGTCAGGCAAACTTTTCAACTGAATTCATTAACTCTTTAACTCCTTCTGGAATGCCACCACATATTTTGCAGCTAAAGAAAGGTGCAATTATCATGTTACTGCGAAATATGAACCCCAAAAAAGGCCTATGCAATGGCACAAGATTAATTGTTCAACAATTAAAGGACCATTTTATAGATGCTGAAATTTTAAATGGGACCCATAAAGGAGAGAGAGTTTTCATACCAAGAATAGATTTAGCACCAAGTGAAAGTAGTCTCCCTTTTATACTTCAAAGAAGACAATTTCCCATTATTATGGCATTTGCCATGACCATTAATAAATCACAAGGTCAAACTTTCAAATCTGTGGGTATTTACTTGGAAGAACCAGTTTTTGCACATGGTCAATTGTACGTTGCGTTGTCACGCTGCAAAAATCCACAGGCTATTAAAGTTTACATTGAAAACAATGAAAGTCAAGGTGATTTATTAGAAGATGGACGTATTTTTACTAAAAACATTGTCTACTATGAAGTACTATAACTTTGCAGGATACAAACTAAAGACATGCAAACATTTTGGAAAAACATTCAAAAATACAAAACAATTGGTTGTTTAATTCAGTCATAATTAATGGAAGTCATGTTTATGGATAATTCGCCTCACAAAATACTTGCCTTGCATTTCTTTGAAAAATTATGTTAAAATGTTAAGTCACTATGTTAATGTTTCTAATGTTACAAGTTTAAAAACAATATTTTCAAGTTATTTCATTCAACATATTACAAAGTTCATGTTAAGAGCTCAAGCACCTTTTAAGTCACAATGTAAATATTCTCTGTTATCTTAAGATTACTACCTGCATTAATGTTTATCGCCAGTTTATGTGCTCAGTAATGAATTACTTTAATTACGTACGGTTTAAGGAGAGTTTTTACTGTATGCCTTCCTCTACATTCAATGTATATTAAACTTAACAATTATTCTGATACAAATTGCATGTTAATACTGATTAATTTAAAGTTAAACTGTTTTTACATTCAAATGTTAATACTTTTAATTCAAAATTATGTTACAAAATGTATTTACTATGTTCCTGTTTATAATGTTCAAAATTAGACAAATGTTTTGCAAAAATTCCAAAGTTACATAAAAAATAAAGTTCAATTTTTAAAATATATACTTTCAAGGTTATTGCTTACATATATTTTAAACTTTATGTTAAAATTCGGCACGTTTAAAAAAGTCTTTTTACTTTTTACTTTTCTCTAGATTCTATGTATATTAAAGTGAACAATTCTTCAGATACAAATTTCATTTTAAAAAACCATTACATCAACGTTTTACAAAAATACATGTTCATATCACAAGACTTACAAGGGTCAAAAATATATTTAAATAACTAAACAACTTCACAAACATATACATCACATTGCCGTCATTTTTTGACGGGCAAGTCGCTAGTAATATATAAACTACAGTCAGATGAAACTGATTTAATTTCGAAACACATTATATGTTTCTTATTTTTATGTTCTAAAAAAAATAAACAACTGAGATTTATGGTTAAATGCAGAATTGTAAATCCCCTCTGATTGACTTTGTGTAAAAATTATTATTTTGCATAACATTATAATAAAAACAACATAATTGTTACACCTTACTGGAAATGAGATAAAAGGCTTGT
Organism: Discoglossus pictus; assembly: GCA_027410445.1. Lineage (NCBI taxonomy): Eukaryota > Metazoa > Chordata > Amphibia > Anura > Alytidae > Discoglossus > Discoglossus pictus. The sequence goes on along the minus strand of CM050169.1, from coordinate 182,230,862 downwards.
AGTGTATCTCACCATATATGTGCTCTCGACCCAGATTACACGTCCTCACCCCACAGTGCATCCTAAACCAATGCAGACAATTTATTTATATATGAGAGGGAATGCTCATGATGCTGTCAGCAAACCAGGATCTGAAACATTGCTATTTGTGTCAGGTGCTGTTTGTCAGCAGATGCGGCATGAAGTCGATATCAGAATATGCAAGATACCATGCAAATTATAAACTACTCTGGGATCTGGGGACCCAATGAATATAGCACTTCACAATGCTAATAATATTGATGACTGATATGTCATTTAATGCTAAAACAACTTAATCTGTGCACTCTCAAACTTATTTTTTAAGGAATAGTAAATTTTGGCAAATCTAAGCTAAAATAATGGAAATTCAAAATGTTAATAAAGGTTATGAAACTTGCCATTTTTTCCTTTCTTGTCTGTGCTTTAGAGAAGGTGAATAAGGTGCGGCAGAAACAGAAGGAATTAAGCAAAGTGATGCCAATTTGAATTCATGCCATTTTTGCAAAGTTACTGTTTCTTGCATATAAGAACTTTGGGTAAAAACAGGTAAATTCCAACAGTGATGTCTTGTTATATTGCATGTATCCACTACCTTTTTGCACTAGGTGTTTACTGTATGATGTCAAAGACTTGTTTAATATTTCAACAGCATGTCTTATTCTAAAGCTTTACTCTGTCTTTAACAAAAGTATATCTTTTTGCTAAAATCTTAATTGTAAAATGCATATTTGTACACCTGATAAGAGTTTTCCCTCCACTGTAGCATATTTGCTTTAATCACTGTATCAGTTTGTATCATTATTATGGTTAATAATCAGAGTATTACCTTTTTTATTAGTCACACATATGTTAGAGTGACAAGCTTTCAAGAGTTGCACTTCTCTTTATCAAGTCAAAAGCAATACATGCTTCTGACTTGATAGTGAGGTGAAACTTTCGAAAGCTTGTCCCTCAAACTAAAATGTTTGTGAGATAAAAAAAGATATCACTACATAAGGCAATATTCTGATTATTAAGCTTGATTACTGGACATTCACGGCTACCTCACTCTTCATAATGAGCCAGCGGGCTTTATGGACATTGTATCCAGAGCTTTGTGATTATCCTGTCCCTTTTTTTAATTATCTTTTTTTTTTTTTTTGTAAGAGTTTAACATAAGCAAACTGCATATTTTTAAATAAATAAAACTGCAACAAAGTTTATCTTACTAAACATTTGCACAGATTGTGCAAGCAATACATAGGTCCTTTCATATGCATGGAGAAGTGGAATATTTAGAAAGTTATACATATTAATATTATTATTAATAATAATAATAATTATATAATTTATTTGTAACATACTCTGTAGCACGATTCATGGGTTACGTATAAATAAAACAAATACAATATTAAACACATGGCTACAGTGGAGGGCCCCATCTTTCATTTTAAAATGTTATGTGCATTGCACATTTTCTAAAGCACCTTACAACATTGGAAACTCTCAAACTTCCAGTCACAAATGCATGCTCAAAAACATATAGAAAAAGGTGTTCAATTCATAAAAATGTGAATTAAAAAAATAATATTAAAACATGCAAGCAATTAATTAAATAAATTTAAGGATTCAGTCCGTAGGTAACCCTAAACACATATTTTTGATAGCTTGTCGCTCTGCAAGTGGGCTTCATATATATCTAAATGACTGTACAATAGGAAAACTAAACAGAGAAAGAGAACTCAGCTCCTAGCATTTTTTACAATATCTTTTTTAAATCAAAAGGTCACTCACAGGACTAGAAACAAGGATCATTTTCAATTCTGCTTTAATAAAGAATAATTTAACAATTGGGAGGAACTTTACATTCAGATAAGAGCTCTGTTCAGTTTTTATGAAAGACTGCCACTGCAAATACTCATTTGACAACTGATGGAGCCAGTCCCATTTGCAGTGGCGGAGCTAGTAAATTGAGGGCTCCCAGGGAGGAGGAGCAAACATTTTTTTGACCCCCAGGGCCATATATACAGTATCTCACAAAAGTGAGTACACCCTCACATTGTTGTAAATATTTTATAATATCTTTTCACGTGACACTCTGCTACAATATAAAGTAGTAAGTGTACAGACTGTATAACAGTGTAAATTTGTTGTGCCCTCAAAATAACTCAACACACAGCCATTAATGTCTAAACCATTGGCAACAAAAGTGAGTACACCCTTAAGTGGTAATGTCCAAATTGGCCCAAAGTGTCAAAATTTTGTGTGGCCACCATTATTTTCCATCACTGCCTTAACCCTCATGGGCATGGAGTTCACCAGAGCTTCACAGGTTGCCACTGGAGTCCTCTTCCACTCCTTCATGATGACATCACGGAGCTGTGGATGTTAGAGATCTTGCACCCCCCACCTTCTATTTGAGGATGCCCCACAGATGCTCAATAGGGTTTAGGTCTGGAGACATGCTTGGCCAGTCCAATACCTTTACCTTCACCTTCTTTAGCAAGGCAGTGGTCGTCTTGGATGTGTGTTTGGGGTCGTTATCATGTTGGAATACTGCCCTGCGGACCAGTCTCCAAAGGTAGGGGATCACGCTCTGCTTCAGTATGTCACAGTACATGTTGGCATTCATGTTTCCCTCAATGAGCTGTAGCTCCCCAGTGCCAGCAGCACTCAGAGAGAGGAGGGAGAGAGAGAGAAGAGGCAAAACAGAGGGGGAAAGAGAGAGAGCGGCGGGGGACAGAGTTGGAGAGAGATAGGAGGGTGAAAGAGAGAGAGATAGAGAGAGAGAGGAGGGGGAGAGAGAGGAGGTGGAGAGAGAAAGAGAGAAGAGGGGAGAGAGAAATGAGGGAGAGAGAGAGACAGAAAGGCGAGAGGGGAGAGAGAGAGGAGGGGGAGAGAGATAGAGATAGAGAGAGAGAGAGAGGGGAGGAAGAGAGAGAGGAGGGGTAGAGAGAAAGAGAGAGAAGAGGGGGAGAGAGGGGGAGAGAGGGGGAGAGAGAAGAGAGAGAGGGATGAGGGAGAGAGAGAGAGAGATGAGGGGAGAGAGAGAGAGAGAGATAGAGAGAATGGACAGAGTGGGAGAGAGAGGGGAGGTGGACAGAGTGGGAGAGAGAGGAGGGGGGAGAGAGAGAGGATGGCAAGAGAGAGAGAGAGGAGCGGGGAGAGAAAGAGAGAGGAGGGGAGAGAGACAGAGGAGGGGGTAAGAGAGAAATAGGAGAGAGAGAAAGAAATAGGAGGGGGGAGAGAGAGAGGAGGGGGAGAGAAAGGGAGGAGTGGGAGAGAGATAGAGAGTGAAAATAGAGAGAGAGGAGGGGAAAGAGAAGAGAGAGAGGAGGGAGAGAGAGATGAGGTGAGAGAGAGGGGGAGAGAGAGTGGAGAGGGACAGAGTGGGAGAGAGAGAGGAGGGGGACAAAGTGAGAGAGAGCAGAGGGAGAGAGTGAGAGTGGAGTGGGAGGGAGAGAAGGGGGAGAATGAGAGAGGAGAGGAGAGAGAAAGGAGGGGGAGAGAGAGCGAGAGAGAGGTGAGGGGGAGAGAGAGAGGAGGAGGAGATAGATAGAGAGAGAGAGAGAAAGAGAGAGAGAGGAGGGAGAGAGAAAGAGAGAGAAGAGAGGGAGAGAGAGGGGGGATAGAGAAGAGAGAGAGACGAGGGAGAGTGAGAGAGAGAAAGAGAGATGAGGGGAGAGAGAGAGAAAGAGAGAGAGGAGGGGAGAGAGAGAGAGAGAGAGAGAGGAGGGGAGAGAGAGAGAGAGGAGGGGGGAGAGAGAGAGATAGAGAGAGAAGAGAAGGACAGAGTGGGAGAGAGAAAGAGGAGGTGGACAGAGTGGGAGAGAGAGGAGGGGAGAGAGAGAGGAGGGCAAGAGATAGAGAGAGGAGGGGGAGAGAGAGGAGGGGTAAGAGAGAAATAGGAGAGAGAGAAAGAAATAGGAGGGGGAGAGAGAGAGGAGGGGGAGAGAGAGAGGAGGGAGAGAGAGAGGAGGGAGAGTGAGAGGAGGGTGAGAGAGGGAGTGGATACAGAGAGAGAGGGGGGGATAGAGAGAGAGAGGAGGGGGAGAGAGAGAGAGGAAGGAGAGAGAGAGAGAA